>JAJHSJ010000015.1:62878880-63399211 GCA_021015155.1 Magnolia officinalis | reverse complement strand
TTGCTTGCCTTGTAGCGCCCCAAGTTAAGGGCAGTAATGACAGAAAACAACCCATCATCTTCTTCATCATCTATCTTAATAACCGTCCCAACTGTAGTTTGTCCGAGGATCAAGTCAACAAAACCGCTCAAATCCCATTGCTCATTGTTAAGGTAGGTTTGTAGCAAAATCTTCACTCCATGAAAATCATCTGGTTTGGGATCAAAAAAGGCAAAATCTGCTTGCACAATGTCCTTCCAGATAGAAGAATTAACACAGCAAAATGTCAATTAAAAATAAATAAATAATAAAATTCTTGCAACAAGAGGCTGCAGTGTGAGTTTGTTACACCATAAGGGAGTATGGGCAACATATCCACTATATATGCAGCATACACATATGATATCCTTACCATCCAAGTTGTGGGCCCTATTGATCATACCCAAAAGTTGCACTGATCAATTGATCTTGACCATCTCATTTCATTCATTGAACTTGAAACATCTGCCATTTTCTTTCAAACATCAGGCTGGTACCCACCAACCAGCCGGTCTAGATGAACATATATATATACCACAAGTGTAACATTGCTAAAACTCCATTACTAGCCTAGTAAACACCACTGTTGTAAATTTAAGACTGCAACTCGGAGTGACTCATCCAGTCTCGACTCGAGTCATGATTCACTGGAGTTGGGAAAATGTAGCACTGTGACTCGTAGTGCCAAACTGGACTCGACCGAGTCTAAGAAATTATGAGCTATATATATATATATATATATCATAAAATGAATCTTAAAGAAACGATAGACGTATTGACATTACTTCGTGCTCATCCTCATTAGAAGATTCGGGTTGTTGGATCTTCTCTTTCAAAGCATGATTGCCTGAAAATGAATGGAATTCGAGAAAACAAGGGAGAAGAAAAAAAAAAACATAACTAGAATTCAAAACCCAATAATTGATTTATATTGCAACAATAGAAGGAATGGAACTCCAAGTAGCAGCAATAATAGCATGCGAGATGATTCCTATAAAAAATAGAAATTTGGAGAAATCAGAACTTGGAAATTAAAAGGAGAAGAGGATAGCAGTTACATCGAGATTGAGAAGGGGTTTTGGGGTGAGATTTCGAGTTTGAGGGGCGTCTGGATGCAAATAGCTTGACGGAGCGAGCAAAGGGAGAAAATGTGAGGAGTTGGGATTTTGAGAAGTAGCTCCTTCGTTTCAGTTTTCCTTGTCGTAGTGGGCGTCTACGCATCGTTGCTGCTATTTGCTTCTGCGGCTGTCAATGAAGAGAAAACCGAAGGAGGCAACGGTTTGAAAGAGAAAGTGAGAGACAATCCACCGCGTGGGTCTACCCCCACCAGGACTACAGCTGGGCATCGGACCGAGTCAAATCGGATTGGGTCCAACTCGACTCGGTCCGAGTTTTGAATGGCCTGACCCAAACTCGGTCCAATCCGGGACCAAGTCTGGGTCATCTGACTCGACCTGATCCTAACCCATGCTGGGTTGAACCGAGTCGGATCGAATTTGGCTAGGTCCGGATCGGTTGTGGTTCAAATGATCATCTGTTCCAGCTCACATTCACAGTATTAAGGTGCAAATCGTTGTACTGGATTTGGTGAGTCTAAAACATCGATCTGTACCATCCATCATGTCGGAAATACCATACAATTGTACCGGATTTGGTGAGCCGATAGACCAATCCTAGATTCAAATACCTTACAATTCCTAGAGATTTATAATAATAATAATAAGGTATAATACCTCGTCGTAGTCTTTCTTTTCCGCCTTGGGTTGTTTCAGGGGCTTTGCTTTTCCACCTGCACCAGCAAAGGGAAAAGAAGATGATACACCGAGACAAACTGAATATGCGAGTCTTTCTTTCGATTGCCGTGAATACACAGCTCGAAAGATCTCGGTTTCGATTTTCGGTGTATACGAGAGAGAGACGTACATTGCTTGCTCGACATGGTAGTCGGGTCGGAGAAGGGAGATGGAAAACGGACGAGATGATATGCAAAAGCCCTGGAACAATCAATCTCCCAGACGAGCCGTGACGGTTCCTTGTTTGCGAATGGGCGGGAGTTTTAGGGTTCGGGTGCGGCCGTGCGGGCAGAGTGACGGGTAGTGTTAAAAAAAAGGGTAAAAGATATGGACGCGGATTGCGTCCTACCCCCGCCCGGACGGTAATCCGTCCGGGCAGGCCTCTGTGGAGCCCACCGTGATGTAACTGTTTCATCCTGCCGTCCAACGAATTTTTCAGAAGATTTTAATATGTGAACCAAAAAATGAGGCAGGTCCAAGGCTTGAGTGTACCACAAAGTGGGGATTGAACGTCCACTATTAAAAGCTTCTTGGGAGCCAGAGAAGTTTCGGATCAAGCTGATATTTGTGTTTTCACTTCATCCACGTCTACGTGACCTTATGAATAGGTTTTATTGTAAAAAAAACATCACGTGGGCCCTTAGAAAGGTTTCAATGGTGGGTGTCATAGGTTCCTTTGGTGTGGTCCACTCAAGCCTTGGACCTGTCTCATTTTTTGGTTCACATATTAAAATCTTCTGAAAAATTCGTTGGACGGCAGGATGAAACATTACATCACGGTGGGCTCCACAGAGGCCTGCCCGGACGGATTACCGTTCGGACGGGGGTAGGACACAATCCGCGTCCAAAAGATATATATAGAAATGTGTGTGTATGAGGGGTAAATTTGTAATTTCCTGGATACTAACTACATCCGGTTCTATTCGAATCTCATCGGATCGGTTTCAAACGGATCGGATTTTGGATCAGTCCGGTCGGATTTCCTGTTGATTCAAACCCGATCCGATTAACGGTCGGATCTACCTAATCCTACTCGAACATGCCCAATCCAAGCCGTAGGTTCTGTTCGAATCGAGTAGGATCGGGTCCATTATGCCCAGCTCTAACCAGGACCTAGGGGGAGATGAACGGTCGTGTCAGGGACTCTATGGGGCCTGCCATTATCTATATGTTTTATGCATGTTGTTCATTTCTTTTGACAAATCATTTCAGGGCATGAGCCCAGAAAGGAGGTAGATCGAAGGTCCGAGTGGACCACACCAAACGAATCAGTGAGGATTTAAAGCCTACAGTTGAAAACTTCCCGCGGGACATGCGGAAGTTCTCTACCAAGCTGATATTTATGTTTTCCCTTCCTACTATTTCATATGACCTTGTGAACAGGTTGGATGGAAAATAAACATTACGGTGGTTCTTGCGAAATTTTTAAATGTAAGAGTTTAATCTCCAATGCTACTATCACCTTAATATCATGTCCTAAAATGATTTTTCAAAATAAATTAAAGGCACGGTAAAATATATAAACATAATAGCCTCATAGGGCTCTTAATAAGACTGTCCCTCTCTAGCTAGGTCTTAATAGAAGTAATATCCAATCCACGGGCGTGGTATCCAATCTGTGCCCTAGCAATGGACGGCCACAGACTGCATATTGAGTAAACTTTGCGAGACCCACCGTGATGTGTGTGCCTTATCTATAATGTCTATACATTTTACCATACCATTTCATGTCATGAGCCCAAAATTAAAGTATATCTAAGTTAATGGACTGTCCCAATTTTAGGAGTTAAAAACTTTTTAAGGGCCACAGAAGTTTTGAATCAAGTTAATATTTATGTGAGCTTATTAACAAGTTTTTTTATTATTTTTTACACACACTCACGCCGTAGTGGGATTTCACCACCTATAGATGCTCGAACCCTTGCCCGAATATTGAAACTCCTGAGAGTCTACCACCCTAGCAAGAGTAAGGATCCAGCTTATGAACAAGTTAGATAACAAGTAAACATCATAAGGGACACCAAGGGCCTGCTTGGATACCACCAAATAAGTTACTTTTTGTTCTTACAGCAGTAGATAAGCAACTTAATTGAGATAAATTTACTTTATGATCAATTATAAATATTTTTTATTTAAAGTTACTTAATCACTTCAATTTAATATGCAAAGATCAAGATAAGTTACCTAAGGCATAATTAACTCGAGTAACTTACGATCCAAACCCCCACCCCCCCCTAAATACAAAAGTAATGAGAAATTTCATTAATTTTTTACTTTAGTTTTACTTTGATCGATTGTGAGAATGAATCAAAAGTATGTGATTTGAAATATAATTTGATTCATTATAAGTTCACGGTTCAGAAATTCGGATTTGAGCTTGGCCAAGTTGGACCCGAAATTCAGGGTGTGACACCATTGGTGGCGATATCTGGAAATTCTGGGACATTGAGATAGTTGGGCTTGTCGTTGTCATGTACATAAACCCTCTATCATTTTGTTGGGGCTCCCCAAATCATGAAATATCCAATTAATTGAAAAATGGTTCCATCTAATTCGCCAGTTTGTATATTGGATGATTGGGGATTTTGCATGGTGCCGTCCACAAAATGGTGGAGGATTTGCTGATGTGGTGTTTATGGGGCCAATTATGTCAGCATCCCTAAATTTCCATATATTGCCACCAAATGCAGCTTTTATGGCTCCCTCTTCCATTTTGTTTCGACATTGGGTTGTGAACTCGTGTCACAGATCCAGGCGAGTGGTACGCGTGTTGGAGATAGGGACCGTTCATCAGGTAGGGTAGACTATAAACATGCTACTGACCAAAAGTAATGTGGGTCCACTAAGCAGGCAGGTGAAACTTGTATGAGAAAAGTGGTTAGTAAGAAAAAATTCCAACAGTCCAAATTCTGCAAACGTGTGTGGTCACTAGATGAGTGTATTGGTATATGGCTACGGCTGTCAATGGGCTGGGCCTGGGGTTGGCTTCAGGCAGGCTGGGCCTATTCAAAATTTCGTTTCGACCCAGCTTGAACCCGACCCATTGACAGCCCCCCTACCTATATATGGCATGTTCACAGCGAGCACTACCTGAGAAGTGGTCTGGATCTCTGACATGAGTTGTCCGCATGTGTCTTTGACATGTGTTCTGCCCTCATCACATGAGTGGTCCTCATTAAATCATGACCCTTTGCCTGTTTGTCCTACTATTTCTCTAGTTCTACAGTATCTTGAGTCATTGAATGATAGAGATGTATTGAAGCTGTTAGTCACCCTATAGCCTTATTCTCATTAGAATAAGATTACTATCATAGTTGATTTTGCATTTTGTGCATGGATTATACTCATAATGTAATTATCGTCATGATGCCATTTCGCGT
The DNA here is from genome assembly GCA_021015155.1 of Magnolia officinalis. Classification (NCBI taxonomy): domain Eukaryota; kingdom Viridiplantae; phylum Streptophyta; class Magnoliopsida; order Magnoliales; family Magnoliaceae; genus Magnolia; species Magnolia officinalis. Next base: position 63,394,020 of record JAJHSJ010000015.1, on the reverse strand, counting down.
CGTCTTTTACAAACGTTGGTTAAGACATTAAACAAATAGCTGGGTCATGCTTATTATACACATTATACTTATTGTATTTCAAAAAAGAAATTGTACATAGCAAAAAATCGACTGCATCCCCAACTCAGGTGGGCCCTATATACAAACCTATGATCAGTATCCTCTTGCCATTGTTTCATGTGGTGTGGTCCATTTGGATTATTGATTAGTCATATTTTTGCCCCAATGGCCTGTCAGAGAGGGGCTCAACTAATGGACGGAGTGGATGTTGCACATGTAACAGTGGGACTCACAAATATCAGGTTTTATTCATGCTCTGTACACAATAAAAGGCCAAAAAAGAGAGTAGAAAAGTCAAATTCTAAAGAATAGGATAAGAAAATGGGCCCCACCAAATACACGTGCATGCCACTTCTTTTGTCCTAAGTATTGAATAAGAATTATTTTAATCATGTAATCACATATAAAAAAATCCATCCATCCAACAAACACATTGATATGAAAAATTGGCAAAAAAAAAAAAAACTGTTGGTTGACAATGAGTCGGGCCTGGGCCAAGCAAATGCAAAATCTTAAATAGGCCTAGCTAAAAGCTCAACCCAATAGTTCAAAACTTGAGCCTAAGACAACCTCAAGTCCGGCCTGTTGAAAGCCCTAATTAATCATGTAGTAACTCATACATCACATAGGCCCCATGTGATAGCAAATGGGCCCCTTCACATGGACCTCACGTGATGAGTGGACATGATCTATCCAACTGTGCCCTGTTGGCAACCATTGTGGTGCAGATAGCTTAAGTGGGCCACATGAGAGGAAGCAGTGGAGATTGAATGCTCACTGTTGGAACATTCACGGGGCCATATAAATTTTGTATCGGCTAGTACTTTTTGTGTTTTCAACTCATCCCAATGCGAATGACCTTATGAACAGTTTGGTTGGCATATAAGCAACAAGGTGAACCCCGGGGAAGATTTCAATGGCAGGCATTTCCCTCCCCACTTTTTTCTTGTTGTGTGGCCCACTCGAGTTTAGGATCCACCTCATTTTGGGTTCCTTTCCTGAAATTAGCAGGCAAAATGAATGGACAGGATGGATTTCTCACAAACCTCAAAGTAGGCCCTACCTAGCCAATTTGCATCCCTGTTCATCTTCAAGATAGGTCGAATATAGGTGATTCATCTTCTAAATGGTTGTACTGGTTGTGTATGTAAGTGGGTGTAAGAGCGTATATGCTTGTCATTTTAAAGCTTTATGTTAGTTTATCACCATTTAAAATAGTATGATGCTTCTTCAATCATACACATGACAGATTGTTTAGCTTGATCAATGTGATTTTAATGGGATCCACTTGGCTTAATTAGTTTGAATTATTTGTATACTGTGTATGTAATCTCTCAGTATGTATATAATCTTTGTAATTTCTAATAGCGTACCATCCTTCTTACGTTTCCAGAATATAAAAGTATTTCTCAAGCCTAATATTAATGGTATGTAATATGTACTTGTTTGACCCGGTGAGCCTACTAGTCCAGGCCAGTGTCTGATCCCTGACAGGTAGGGCCTAAAGATCTGATCAACCAGGCCTGAACTGGCCTGACTTGTGGGCAACCTTTGGCAAAATGAAGCCTGTTCCTGATAACCTGAAATGCTTTTCCAGTACTTTTCTATGACTTCTTTCTTTTATCATTGTGGCATTTATCTATGCTCATTTACTGTGAGTAATTGCAGCTGAGGAATTATAGGCTAATGGAACTAGTCATGTCTGTAAAAGAAGACAAAATTCCTGCATTTTGAGAAGAGTTAAATCCTTGGTAGCTGAATTAGAAGACTGAAGGTATATCACCTTTATGCATTAAAGTGTTTCTTCCTTTCAAAGGTACAATTGTTGGCCCATGTTCTGGTGTCAATTTGCATTTGGTGCTTCCCATTGTTCCATGCCATATAATGTGTGAGAATTTTCTTGCTCAATTCAAAGCGCAAAACTCTTCTGATAATAATTTCTTGCAATCAGGTGCATAGTTGGTATTATCTGCCTCTCAATGGTAACAAGTGGCTGAAATTTTGCTATGTTTTCACCCTTTCTCAATCATAGGTGGGACAATAAATGTCGAAATTTTTGCAGTAAAGATGCTAGTTTTTCTTAATTTAAGCAGAACAACTTGAAGTAAAATTTTATGATTAATTTAATTTTTCGTCTATAGATGCGTGTAAAATTCTTTTACACACATCTAAACAGCCCATGTAGGGCTTATTTGGTTTTCCAATTACAGTGGTAAATGACTTTAAATGGGTAAATGATTATTTACTCTTGTAATTGTGTTGTGACATCATTTACATTTGATTGCAATGATGATTTTGTTGCGTTGTTTGTTTTATTCAGAAATTACTGTAAAAATGGTAGATTTATAATGTGAAAACTGTAATGATCATAGTTTACCTACTTCCTTTATATCACTGTATTTGACTCTTGATTTACGAGCCATAATTCATGTTTAAACAAACACATAGAAATGATAATAATGACCCATTTACTTTGCATTTCATAGAAAATTGGAAAACCAAACAGGCCCTTAGCTATAAGGGTTTGATAGGTAAAGACATTACATGGGCATGGGCTGTTTGGATGCTTGTAATTGCCCATAAACCCTTAACATGCTTTAAATACTTAAAATGTTAGAGTGACTTTTATAATACTGATATTTTGTTGTGTTTAAGATTATAGGTAATCCGATTATAGGGCAAGTCATCATTTTTTTCTTTTTGAATTCTTCAAGAGAGGCTTGCAGCTAGCAGAGTCTCTCTCTCTCTCTCTCTCTCTCTCTCTCTCTCTCTCTCTCTCTCTCTCTCTCCCCCTTTTGCAACTAATACCTACCCATGAGCACTATACGGCTTAAGCCAAACATGATAGATTATAAACAGGTTACACTTGAAAAGAGTTTCAGGTGTAAAGTGTGTAGTCCTAGTGCATCAGATCATCTCCTTCAAGCTTGGCACGGGGTCAATATAGGCAAGCTTAAAACCAAATTATGGAGGATGGGGATTCTAGCGGTCTAGGAGGAAAGAAATGGGAGATGCTTTCGGACGTCTCAAATTCTGTCCATGTTGTTATTTCTAAAGCTAAATGTCTCTTGATAGATTGGGCGTCCCAAGTTGATATGTTTAAGGGCTATAATCTTTGTTTTATTGGTGTTTAAGTTGAGTCTACCTTCTCAGCAGACTCTCTCCCTTTTTGTAATCTTTTCCTTTTTAATATATCGTCATCTTTATATTAAAAAAATAAAAATAAACATGTTACTAAAGAATGGATAAAGAAATGGTCGAGTTGTAGCACATAGTATCACGAACCAATAGGGGCCTCACACTAAGGGCTACAACTCACGTTAGTCCCATTCCTTACATGTGAAGTGAATCCAGGATGCTAGACTCCTGATCCCGAATAGTCTCATATCTATTGGGGATTGTGGCTTACAAATATGTGCATTTAAACTATCTTTACGCATCAATATCCTGAATATAGGAGAACATTAACATTCTAATAATGACAAATGAAAATCTGATAACGAAGTAAAAAAAAACTAAATTAACTTTTGATTCGTTTTTGGACTTTGTCAGGGTAGAACACCCATGTACAGATTCACTTAATATTGCATAAAGAAAATGCAATTTGAAATCTTGAACACGGGCTATGGATTGAATATTCAGATATGACACATCTTGAAACATGGGTCAGAGGACAAATGTTCATAAATGCTAATATCGACAAGTGCGCCACGAAATAAACATCCTTCCCGGGATGAACCCGGGCAAAACACTCGTAACAAAATAACACAATGATCCTTTTAGGACAGAGAACCCATAACAAAATAACACAGTGATCCTTTTAGGACAGAACACCCGTAATTTAAACAAGTATAAATAATCAAATAAATTATCATTGCAACACATAACCATAATTAAGGAATTCAGTATACGAGATACATAGACAAATAAATAAATTTCATCCATAACAAGTACCAATAATCAAGCTGATTTAACCTATAACACATAACAATCAATTATATAATTTAAATCCATAATATGCAATGCATAATCACCCAACGAGGTTTGGGCAAATGGTCTTCACTGTAGGTGTAACACCCCGTACCTCTGGTATACGGGTGTTACTTCTTAAAACAATATTAATGTAAATCGAGACCCGTTGATTAAGCAACCTGAATTAAATCTGTGCAGGATAGAACCCTCTGTCGACATTGAGACTGTCCACCATGGCCCCTAGGAACTCGGGCTGCACTTCACACCAGTTAGGGAGGTAAGTATAAACGAAAAACTTAAGTTCAACTAGCTTTTAAGTTAACTAGTAGTGGCAATATTCTGAAAACTCAACCCATGAGATTCAATGGGTAGCCGAAGGAGTACCCCTATGTCTTAAATCCATACTTAACCGTTGAAAATAAATATCAGACCCATTTGACCGTTAGATCGCATAATATGAGCCAAATACAACCCCAAGAGGTGTGTAACAACCCACATGGGCCACATAATCGGCCCAAAGTATTCCATGACTCACAAATGGGATCCATGAGGTGATTGAACGGAGTGGATGAGTCACCACCATCACAAATAGGGCCACATAAGGTGTGTGCGCACCTTAGGCTATAATGCAAGACGTGCACTGAACATAGTTGCTCGGTCAAACGCCTTTGACCAAGCAAAAATGCAAGAAGCAGGGATGTTGGTTAAATTTCAAACCCTAAAGTAGACCACCCTGGCCACTCTACGGACGATCCAAACCGTCCATTACACTCATAGTGTTCCACTGAACAAAACGGTATAGGGTCTTAGACCCACGCATTCGGACAATGGAGATCAGCCCCAACCGTCCATTTCCTTCGTATGAGGCTGAGATTCAATGGGAGGGTCCATCAGGTGGCTTGTTGGGCAAGCCACCATCCCATCCATGAACCTGAGGTTTTCGGCCTTTCTCTTTGCCAGCTGAGAAGAGTCTTCTCAAAGCCCAAAAATGGATGACAATTAAGAAGTACAAAAAAGGGATTTTTCTTCTTTTGGTTAGCAATGGCTGTCACATTTGTGACCATCCGAAGGGCCACGTGGCTTTATCTCAGCCCTCCAACATGAAGGACACGAGAGGAGTTGGGAGATTTTCTCATCTCAATTCTAATTAGAAGTGAAATAGAGGAGATCTCATGAGATATAGCTGGATCTCATCTGGGGTCCGAAAAGTGGACCCCAAACCACTTATGGAACCCATCCAGACCGATCAAACGGTCCGGATTTCCCTATGAACCCTTAAAGTACAATCCACCATTAATGGGTGGGTCATCTTCCTCAAGAACCCACCCAACCATGATCGTAAGATGGGCCCCACTAGGCCCGGAAGTTGTACTTCTAGGGGGCCCAGGTCGCTACTAACGCATCCCCAAACATGGATGGGCCCCATGCATAGCCATCGTTCGATCCCAACCATGGCTCAAGGAGAGCTTTTCCAACCGTTGGTGGCACCTCTCCCAGCCTATAAAAGGAGGGGCTCAGCTCTCCAAGATTACACAGAAAGAGAGGAAAAGAAGGGAGAGTAAGAGAGGAAAGAAAGAGAGAAAAGAGAGGGGGAGAAACAGAAGGAAAGAAAGAGAGAAACAGGGTGGGCGTGAGCACCACCGTCCGGCCAGGAAACGTGTCCTAGCTTCTTTTTTTTTTTTTTTTCTCCCTTCATTTCCAAGGGATATCAGCCAATTGTTGGGGCCGAAGTTCCGGCCATAGGAAGCCCAGAAAGAACTGAGGAAACGGCCTCTGTTTTGAGGCCGAATATAGCCTGTGATCGGGCCCTGTTTTGAGGCCGAATGTGGCCTGCGATCAGCCTCTGTATAGAGCTGAAACCAGCCTACAATAGGGCCGAGAATCTAGTTCCAGCCACTACCAGTAACAGCCCGAAACCAACCTCTATCGGACCATGGAATCAGGCTGAAACTCTGAGTGAGAACAGCTGAAAGAAGTCAGCCTAAATACAGCTGATTTTCCTAGTGGTGGTGGTTGCAACTACAACCTGCATCCAGTAGATTTTCAGTTTAAATGTAGCTGAGAATGCAGCACCAAACCGGCATCAGCTGTGGCACAAAAAGTCCAGCCGAAAGCAGCTAAAATCAAACCGTTTGGAGGCCATGAGAAGGGCTGCAGCAAGCCTTGAACAGCTTCAATCTAAGCTGAAATAAGTACCTCAGCTGGGCCTTGCACGAAGCTGAAATCGGGCCTCCAGTTGGGATGCCATCCGCGTCGAAACAACCCTCGTTTCGGGGCTGCACCTTGCACAGCTGTGGGTCATACCGCATACAACAGTGGGCCACGTGGACCGCATTGTCTATGCCCAGTGGGCCTGCACAATTGCAGGTGGGCCTCACCTGGCCAGCAGGTCGCACCACAGGGAGCTCAGGTGGGCCACCCACAACAAAAGGACGGTGGGATCCACCCACCTGATGTGGAGCGGATTAGCTAGTGTAACTCACGCAGCTGTATAGCTGCTGTATTTGACGTCAGCAAGTCTGTGGGCCCGCATGATGTATGATTTCATACCACGCTGTCCATCTGTTTCATCCAGACCCTCCAGCGGTCCGGAGGTGGTTGTGGGCCACCTTGTTGTATGTATTATATCCCAGCCGTCCATCTGGACAGTGGGGATCCACGGGCTGCATACCTGCTGTATGTATATCAGCAGTTCTGTGGGTCCTAATCATGAGGCATGTATTATATCTAAACTGTATATCCAATTGGCAAGCTCGTCTCAAGGTCTGAGACTAAAAATGATGCAGATCTATCAGGTGGACCACACCGTAGAAAACAGGTCTGGATCAATATGATATTTGCTTATCTTCTTAAACCAGGTCTTTATGACCATACGAACAGATTGGATGGAAAATAAACGCCATGGTGGGCCCTGTGGAGTTTCAATAGTGGGAATCATTATCACCATTGCTATTTGTGGTATGGTCCAGATGATCTTTCGATATAATTCATTCTTTTGGAGAATGTCCTAGATGATCTCTAAAAAATAGATGAATGGTGCAGATAGTAGTATACAACACGATGGGCCCACTTGATGTATATGAGACCCATGTGTGAGGCCCAATTCAGGCCTTAGCTATGGGCAAACTCCAGGCCGGTCTAGGCCATTAGTTGGGACGAAAACTTGTGGGCCTAGCCACCCTAAAGCAGGCCCAAATAACCTAACTTATGAGCCCTTCCTTGCCTCCACGTAACTTCAATACGTCGATTAGCTATAGTTTTGAAAATACTGTCTAATATGAACTCTTAGGTTGAAAACAAACCTAGGAAATCAGTCACACAACGTTGAACCGCTAGTTGATGGCATTAATCTAAATCAAGAAAGGAATTACGAACTCCCAAGTGAGGATTCTACCCCTTGAGCTTTCCTCTTCCTTGTTAGCTTAAGTAGTAGTTCATTTTATAACTGATATCTCTAACTCATGATAACTTGTGTTAGATATTGAATCTGATTATCAATTATATGCTTAACGCTTATCTTGTATGAATATTCATATGTTGCACTTGTGTATCTTTTCATGTTTATAGATTGTCTATGGATTGCTTGTAAAACTTGAACTGCTACATCTATTAGTGAAAAACTCCACTTATATAAGTACATCCAGACTTGGGATGTAACTTGACTGACTGTGATTGTAATGGACCCTCACCTAATGGCTACTTTGATTGATGGATTATTTTGTGTGACCATGCGATGACAAGTCCCACTTGATAGACTGTGATTGGCCACTAGTTAAGGATGATGCCATTTAACATCCTAATGATGGAGTCTCATGAGCTGGGGATGGTGGAATGAGACACTATGCCCAAGCTGTCGGCCTATGCTGGGTGGTGAGCCCCCATAGTGACCTTGAGCCTATTTAATTTGGTTGCTTGCAAATTTGAATAATAATGGCTGAGATTAATCATGCATTCATGGCACTTGCATTTTTAATGGACCAACTGTTTGAAAGGTCCATTCTCTTGTTAAAGGGGGTTAACTGTTTGAAAGACCCATCATATTGCTTGAATGAGCCGACTGTTTGAAAGGCCCATTCTTTGCTTAAGTGAATTAACTGTTCGAAAGACTTATTATCTTACTTGAGCGGGTCGACTGTTTGAAAGACCCGTTCCTTTGCAAGTTGAATGAGTCGACTGTTTGAAAGACTCATTCTCTTACTTTATGGACTGACTGTTTGAAAGGTACATTCCCTTATTTGGGATGAGCCGACTGTTTGAAAGGCCCATTCCTAGGCATAGATGAGCTGACTGTTTGAAAGACCCATTCATGTCTATGTGAGCCGACTGTTTGAAAGGCCCACTACTTTGTAAGTTGAATAAACTGACTGTTTGAAAAACTCATTCTCTTACATGAATGGACTGACTGTTTGAAAGGTCCATTCACTTAGCCAAATGGATGTGCACCCCCAATTAATGTGCATTCAAGCATCCATGCACTCAAACAAGATCGCGTCATGAAATATTTTGTATGTCTTATTGTTTAAAAACTATGCTTAACTAATGCAGCGGTGTGTAATCTTGAGGTGAGTTCCCACTGAGCTAGCCACTCATCCTTTGAATATATACAATCGTACAGAGGAGGCAGGTGTAGGCACTGATAAGCGTGAGGCGGACCCGGAACCAGCTACCGTTGAAGAGGAGTATTACGGCGAGGAGTCATAACAAGAAGCGGCTGCCTACTTCGGTTTAAACCAATAATCTAGTTATCATGGTTACCCTTTTGAATAATTATATTTTGAAATTTTGTACATGGGCCCCAGTTGGTGGCCCAAGATATTCATTTTGAGATGTGATATATCTATACTACGCTTGTTTCTACTAATTGCACTCTGATATTGATTGAGTACTATTTGATTATCAGTTACCATCCGGGTTTTTAGGAAATGAGTCGTATACTCGGGTCCTGAAAACCAGGGTGTTACAGTAAGTTTGCTCCCTATAGGTGAGGGTTCGATTCCCTCTTTGGCTTTACTCGATACACGTGATTGTAGGTGATTGCGTGTATCCACAAGGATTAGTCTCACTTCAAAAAAGAGGTGCGGACACCTTTATGGGGCCCACTGTAGTATTTTCTTCTTACCGTCTATTTTAGGTGGGCCACATCTTGATTGACATTTTAAACTGGGATATATTAAACTATCATTATGCAAAGCATATTAGGATTCCCGCCCACCATTGGTGGTGGGAGACTGATACACCAAGAATCCGGGCTCCTAAAAAGAACGGCTCTTATTGAAGAAACTCAATACTCATTGTTTAAAAGAAGAGAGTTATATGAAAATCAGAATGGCCTAACCTTTGATTCGTCAGACGCTTGTACATTAAAGCAGGATAATTTGATTTTATTTATTTTTAACCATCTAGTAAATATCCACCAATCCAATAGTCCAATAAATAAATAACCATGAAGTTTATTTCATGACACATCTTAATAAGGATCCATGATTTGGACAGGTTATCTCTGATACCACTTGTTGGGAAACCGTGGAAGCATACAGAAATGAATCAAGTAATTAATTAAGGTACTTGCAATTGCACAACCGAGTCCAAAATCATTTTGAAAAAAAAACTACGGCACAAAGCGACAAGTAATAAACTATAAAAGCATAAATTACAAGAGATATAATATTATCAATTCAAACAATTCTTGAATCTACTTCACAACTCTTAACGATGCCCTTGAAACCCTTACGAACGATTTAGAAGCTCTATTACACCGCATCTACACCTTAATCCCGATTACGCTTGGTATATATAATATCACAATCGGAATAGAAAATAAATTCTGCACTTAAAGTGATTGTGCACACATCTTGATGAGACCTTTAATGGCATTGACAATCCATTGAGAATTTATCGATGACATCGAACTTATTTCGATGACATCGAGTAAGAGCGCTAACATATTCCAGCAATTAACATAGATTTTCTAAAATTTTCCAATGATATAGAGCATTTGTTGATGACATCGACATCTGTTCGGCAACATCAAGTGATTTGTCCATGGCATCGACGGACCTATTATTGAAATATTTAAGACATCAACAAGAACCTCATCCTTACATCTCTAGTCCAATAAGCACACGTGGGCATAAATAAGCTAGTGGCATTAGCAGGCCGTCTCGTTTAAGACCATCCAATCAATGTGATTTTTTGAGGATTCTAAGTCGTTAGGCATGTTTGACAGTACAGATTTCATTGCTCGATGGCATCCACCAATTGATGTAAAAGATTCAATCTTAAGGCTTTAACCCTTGATCGTAGAAAAGAGGACCACCAGCAATTGGTCAGAGGGCAATACGTACCGGTTTCAGACGATACGTCAGACAATGTTTGATATAGGATAGCAGTGTGTATACAGGACCAAAAAGGATTCCTTTCCATGCACGGCACACACGGAACTGGGGACTTTTATTTGTCAACCTATGCATATAAATCACACTCGTCCTGATACAGACTTTGGATTTTTAGTAGATGGTCAGCTTTTTCTTATGTCTGGTCACCACTGGTTTTAATTAGGAAGAACTTGGGATAGATCTTATCTATACAATGCTCGGACCCAATGCCAATTTCTTCTACCTCTATACCTTTCCATCACCGTTGATATGAATGACCCATTCAATAAAATTCCCCAACACAGAAGATTCTGGCTGTAGAACATGATCTGGCCTTTCTTTAAAACGAACGCTAACCCTCCCAACCTTTTCTTTCCTAAACACATATGAAGGAGTTTTGGAATTTTTCCAGTATTGGAGATTATTGGCTCATGGGCCCCTAACACAAATGATTTGGACCAATGAATCATAAGCCCCACTTTTACAACTTGAAATCACTAATATCTCTGAGTGGGAATCTACCATTTATATATCCTTGCCTTTGATGAGTCATCTATCATACAAAAAATACAAACATACTCTTAAGAGTAAGAAAGTTTGGCTGCACAATATATGCAATGGTCTGCATTGTAATTTTTTTTTTCTTAGGCATCTATTTCAATACTAATAGTAGCGCATGTTGTATATTCCCTTGCTATTCTTTGAATACTTTTACTGCAAAATTTACTATCTTGCATCTACTTAAGTTATGACACAGAGTTTGAAAATCTACTTCGGGTAACATTATTAGCACATGTATACCAAGGACACATTGGATCTAGTGTATGTATCCCACCATATTAAAATGGCCCCCATTACATATGTCAGCATGCGTGGGATCAATGGTGTAGGTCAAGGAAAAAAAAAAAACAAGATATATATTGAAGGTTTGATCAATGGCTATCAAAATTAATAATTCATAAAGATTGTGCTATATAAGGTCTGATCATTGATATATATGTATGGTCTATTGTATCAAATCATTTTTGATATGATAATTTTAACCATCCATTCAATGGCTATGAACATAGATGATCTATATTGATAATACTAGATAAGATACAATCACTGATATGGACCTTTTATTATTTAGGATTGCAATCACCCGGCCATCTAAAATTGCTTTATTTGGATGATCCTAACCATTTAATCAATTGTTGTGCACACGGATAATCTATGTTAATTATACAAGTAGAAGTCGAATCATTGATGTGGGCTATTCATCATGTGGGGCCAACCCTTGGTGGCCTATCACTCTCAAATAATTTCATTGCCCCGAGCCATCCTATCAATCAATAAGGAAATAGATAATCCATATTAATTACCCTATGAAATAGGATTAAGGAAATACCAAGTTAATTGAGGCCCTGACGTGAAAATATTTAATTAGGCCATGTGCTGTTGTCAAAGATAAGGTCACGCAAAGCATGCTTGAAAGTAATTCAATCAAGTTTATACTTGATCGACGTCACACGAAGCTGAGGCTAACGCTGAAGTTGGACCAATCAAATCTCACCGCATGATCATGTCATAAGAGGCTGTACCAATCAAATTTCACCATGTGATGTCACACAAGGCTGGACCAATCAAATCCCGCTGCATAAGGCCTCACCGAATTCAATGTTTTCCAACCTCTCCCAATCTTCTCCCTTCTCAAATCACTTTTACCACATTATCCTAACCATTTGAATAATTATTGGGAAATGGATGGTCTATATATCTTGTCTATGAAAAAGGTTAAATATTGAGATGGTTTGTCCACTATGTGGGGCCCACTGTCGACAGCCCTCTCAAATCACTTGGATTGGATGATCCCTAACCATCTAATGAGTAGTTTGGGAATGTCTCATTCTAAGCATAAAAGGGTCCAAGTGCTAATTTGAATCATCCATCATGTGGAGCCACCTTTGGTTGATTGGATGATATACCATCCATTTAGTGGTTTGGAAAATGGATAGTACTCATATTGAGTATATTAGAGAAGTCTGTATTAAACATTGGCGTAGACTGCCATCATTTGTAAGCTTCTTTGATGGTTATCCCTCAAAAATTAATATCTTACAAAGAAAATATCATTTTCTATATATTGCATTTGTCCCCGGGACTGGCCCTACCCTTTTTAAAGTGCAGCAGCTTTGAAGCATTGAAAAACTACTAAACGCATTGGCATGTTTTACTAATAGGCTTTTCAGCAACAGGTAAGCATCGATTGAAATGGAATGAGTTGCACCAAAATGGAGGGCTTATATAGGGCACTAAAATAAGGAATAATAGATTTACTATGCTCAAATGAGTGTGTATTAAAGTTCATATACACACCACACATGTGCTAGCTTGTAATGATAGGTCAAAATCCAAGCCATTTATTAGAAAGAAACCACTATAACGATGCCCTGGCCTTAGAATTAGGTTGATCAACTTGTAAGGTTTGCAAAACAAATGTACAGCTCTAAAGAACTTGACTTGAAGTTTTCTACCATTCACTTATTTCCAATGATGGGCCCCATAGGCTGAGTGGACCAGACTTTTTTTTTTTTTTTTTGGAAATCATATATATAGAAGGTGGGAACAACTTGATGGGGTCAATTGGATCTTATACCTTTGCGCCACGCTAGCAAATGTGTGGTATGTACACGATCTTTATTGCACATGACGTGTGCACTTAACAAACTCTATGAAAATTGGATTTCTTTTTAATCTTTTATAGTATTTTTTTTCTTTTTAATCACCTTTACAGATCTCTCTTCCTCTCCACTAAATACACAAGTATGGGTGGCAACGGACTCCACCCACGCTTGTCATGAGCTTAGCACTGCAGGCTTCAGCCCAAGCTCCAAACAATCAGTTGAACCCAAGCCCGATTAAATTCATCCCAAAAATGGATAAAATACTTGAATATTCTTAATTTATCCCAAAAAAAAAAAAAAACACTTAAAAGGAATAAAATTAATGGTCTACATTCAACATGGATGGGTTACATAATTGAAAATTAGAATGACATTTATAAGATATGAGATTTATATACCAAGTTGGGTTAGGCCCGGCTGGGCTAGGCCATGGTCAGGATATAATAACTTGTGCCCTGACTTGTTTTGGAAAAATAATTAGGCGGGTTCAAGCCTAGAACACAAGCCAAGCTAATAGGTCGAGGCGTAATCTAAAGCTAAGTCAGGCTCATTAGCACATCGCCACCCTTAATTACCTATACAGCTCCTCATGAGAAATATGTAACTCAAAATCAAAACAGTCTAGATAGTGGGACCCATTTTAGATGGTCACACATCAAACACATGAGAAATATGTAACTCGAATGAAACCGTCAAATAGTAAGCCTACTTAAGATGGATCATACACCAACATAAAATAATACAATGATATTCAGTTGTCTAGTGAATGCCTAATAGTGGGTGCTTGTATATTTAATTTCAATCTTAAAATATTACATTATTTTTGAAAAAAGAGAGCTCTAAATTGTTCTATATCAATGCATGTGTTTACCAAACTGTATTAAAAAAAACCTTCCTAGACTAAATTATTATTTTCAGCTTTGGTCTTCTTTTTTTTTAAAAAAAAAAAAAAAAACCATAACCACCATCTTGTTGTATCCAAACATCCTCTTGAAAAAAAAAAGAAAAAGAGGCAAGAACGGGCAACTAAAGGTATATATATCCTCGTTGACTTTGATGAGGAATTGAATTTTATGATCCTCCACCAAGAACATTCAGAGTATCTCATGTTTTCAATTACTACAAGTAGGCCCCATTGTTCAGTGATCCAAACTGTTAATATCCTAAATTAGAAGATTTCTGCTCATGCAATCTTTGGCCCCCTTTTTAAGTTGAATGTGGACCCATTGATGTACTCTTTTCTTAACTAACTATTTTCAGTGAACGCTTCGGATGGACCATCCACTGTGGAGCCATCATATCAACGATTCGGATACCAAACTTGGTCCGGCCCACTTGTACAAGTTAAGAACCCATGGATCGTTGGGTCATCTTAGAACAGTAGACACAGATGCTAGGATGTTTGCTAGTGGACGGTTTAAAAGCAAGACCATTCCACTCATCAAATGGGCCATCCTTGTACATAAATCACAACAAATGCTTTTAAAAACTTACTAATACAACGTGTTCAACTAAAACGAGTAGCCTGCTTTATGACTGGATCTGCCTGATTTTTGTGCCATATCATCTTCATTGTAGGACCAACCTTGTGCTTGGATTTTGATTGAATGTGGGACTCCCGCATTGCAGCTACCGTGTGGGGCCTATTTTCCCACCATTAGAAGGCACAAGTGTGATTGATCTGGGCCATTAACTAGGTACTTCGTACTGTGAACAATGCATATTTCAAAAATTCAGGGTAGTAAACTTATCAATTAGTGGGCCACATGTGTTTGATTGAATTTGGATTGTTGGACTCTTTTTTTTTTTTTTTTCTCAAAGAAATGTGATGATTTCTGGTCATGGGCATGTTTATAGCGTACACAACCTGATGAACTGTCTGGATCTCTTGACACGTAAGCCATCCAACAGTGATATGTGTTAGGAAAAAGTCTTTAATCTGTTTTTTACTGTAGCTACGACTGGTCGAGGGTCAGCTATGACTGATTGTAGGAATAGTTCGACTGGTCGTGGCCTGCACGACTCAAAGTCTAGCGGCATAGGAGTTTGGTGTCCGAGCTGCTCGACTGGTCGAAGGGATGGCTCGATTGGTCGAAGGGATCCTACGACCAGTCGAAGACTTGGCTCGACTAGTCGTAGATTACGCAGTTTGTTCCGCGATTTTGTGCGAAACTGCGGATTTGAGTCCTTTCGCAACTGGGATGCGGAAGGGAAGCTTCCTAAACTATAAATAGGTATTCCTAGGGTTTTTCTAGGTATGAGAGATTATGGGAAGGCTTTCTAAAGTAGTTCCAAGGGTTCCTAAAAGGGTTTAGGGTTATCAAAAGGTGTAGCAAGAGTGAGATTCGAGGTTGTTTGAATCGGGTAAGTCTTTTTCTCTTTGTAATTGATGCTTTTATAGTGGTGATCTGTCGTTTTGTGCCGTGGTTTTTTCCCGAAAGGGTTTTCCACTTTAAATCTGTGTGTTCTCTTGTGTGCTTGGTGCCATTGGATTGCCATCCTAGATCTAGATCTGTGTGATTCCGCAGGCCAAAAATCTCAACAAGTGGTATCAAAGCAATCGGTTGGGACATAGATATGAATCTGAGGGATTAGTAATAATGGCGAGCGTCAGGTATGAGATTGAGAAGTACTCAAGGAAAAATAATTTTGAGTTATGGAAGATCAAGATGATGAGTTCCTTAATCAAGCAACGCGAAGATGGTGCTCTTGAGGAGCAGAAGTCTACTATGACTGATGGTGATTGGAATACTCTTGATAAGAAGGCCTTATCATCGATTCGTTTATGTCTCACGGATGAGGTTCTCTACAATGTCATGAGGGAGAAAACTGCGGCTAAGTTATGGGCGAAGTTAGAGGATGTCTATGCGAAGAAATCTTCTGAAAATCGCCTGCAGTTGAGGCGGCAGTGGTATAACTTCAAGATGGCAGCGGGTGGAGATCTGGAGGCTCACATCAACAACTTTAATAAATTGGTTTGCAAATTGCTGGATATGGAGGAAGTGATGAAAGATGAAGAACAGGCATGTATGTTGCTAAATTCTCTCCCGGCGTTTTTGAGGCATTCAAAGACACTATGTGCAGCATGAATAAAACCCTGAGTGTTGGCAGTTATCTCAGTCCTTCAAGGGAAGGCTATGAGACAGTTAGACAGCAACATGGGGACATCTTCTGATGCACTATTTATAATGGGTAGGAATTCTAAACAAGGTACAGGTTCTTCAAGTTCTAGATCCAAATCCAAGGGCAAGGGCAAAGGAAAAGTAAAGTGCTGGAATTATGGGAAGGAAGGACATGTGAAGAAGGATTGTGAAAATCCTAAATCTAAGAGGGAAGATTCTGAGGCTTCATGCAGGGAGGCCAACACTGACATGTTAGATGAATCGAGTAGATGTGATAGTGATGTTTTGTTTGTGCCTTCGCTCAGACGGTCATGTGATGATCGTAAGGACGAGTGGATGCTAGACACAAGGGCATCTTTTCACATGACTCATCGAAGTTGGTTCACCAGCTATAAGGAGTGCGATGGTGGACAGGTGTTTATGGGTAATGGCTTTGCCTGTAATGTTTGTAGCTGTTGGTACGGTACGCATCAGGATGTTTGATGGGGTGAAGCGCACCCTGACTGATGTCAGGCACATTCCTGATTTGAAGCAGAATCTGATTTCTCTTGGTATACTTGAGGCAAAAGGATGCAAGTACACATGTATTGATGGTGCTCTTAAAGTATCTAAGGGGGCATGGGTAATCATGAAAGCGCAACGACTCGATCATGTTTAAAGGTTGATCGGGAGCACTTCAAACGGTGGAGCTACAGTAGATGTAGCAGATTTCAACTCTGCATGTGTGTGGCATGTTGGACATGACCACATGAACGGGCAGGGCAGGAAGGCTGAGACGTGCGGACAGGGATACAGAGCAGGTGGAGCAACCACCTGTGTAAAGAATCATACGACATGATCGCAGGATATCAACGTGGTACATGGACGACTCTAATATCGCAAAAGATTCATCTTCTATTCTGATGGCTCTAGGTGAGCCTGGTGCTGAGAAGTGGAAGGTGACTATGGGTGATGTGATGGATTCGTTGTACCAGGCCGACATATGGGAGCGGGTGGAGCTTCTAGTGGGCCGGTGAGCAGTTAGATGCAGGTGGATTTTCAGATGGATACATCATAGATACAACGAGGTTGGTAGCGATGGGTTATGCTCAGAGAAAAGAGATCGGCTTCTCAGAGATATTCGCGCCGATGGTATAGTAGGTATCTATCAGATCCGTGATTGGTGCTGGTTGGCCAATGTGATCTTGAGCTATGATGTGAAGCAGAGATAAGAGAAGAGGTCAAGGAGCTACACGGTTGAAGATTAAAGACTTGGTGGAGATTGTTAGGAAAAAATCTTTAATATGTTTTTTATTGTAGCTACGACTGGTCGTAGGAATAGTTTGACTAGTCGTGGCTTACACGACTCAAAGTCCAGCGGCATGGGATTTTGGTGTCCGAGCTGCTCGACTAGTTGAAGGGATGACTCGACTAGTCGAAGGGGTCCTACGACCAGTCGAAGACTTGGCTCGACTAGTCGTAGGTTACGCAGTTTGTTCCACGATTTTGCGCGAAACTGCGGATTTGAGTCCTTTCGCAACCGGGATGCGGAAGAGAAGTTTCCTAAACTATAAATAGGTGTTCCTAGGGTTTTTCTAGGTATGAGAGATTATGGAAAGACTTTTAAAGTAGTTCCAAGGGTTCCTAAAAGGGTTTAGGGTTATCAAAGGGTGTAGCAAGGGTGAGATTCGAGGTTGTTCGAATCGGGTAAGTCTTTTGCTCTTTGTAATTGATGCTTTCATAGTGGTGATCAGTCGCTTTGTGCCATGGTTTTTTCCCGCAAAAGGTTTTCCACGTTAAATCTGTGTGTTCTCTTGTGTGCTTGGTGCCATTGGATTGCCATCCTAGATCTAGATCTGTGTGATTCCATAGGTCAAAAATTCCAACAATATGGTGGGTCACAACGAGAATGGGCTATCTTGCATATGTCGTGAGCCATCGTCCATTAAGCCACCTCTCTCTCGCAAGAATATAGAAAAAGCTCTAAAGGTCCATGCTGATCAACCGTTCATGTCAGACACTGATTTTCTAACTTATTATTTCTCAGTCACTTGTATAAACAAATGATGAGGTCTCAGATGATTGAAGATATTTTCCACACAAGCCACCTGCATTGGGTAGTGAAACCCACACTAGTCTTGTTCATTCACAGGTCCAAATGACGACTTGAGCGTAGATCCACAAGAACAGCTCTGATAGTCTGGTTCTTTCACAGTTCCAAATGATGACGTGAGTCTAGACCCCACTTGAACAGCTCTAATGACCTCAAATTCTAAAACAACCAACAAAAGTGACAGGTTGTTTTCTCTCTCTTTTAGTACAAGTTTCCTCCCACATAGGTATAATTCTTATCCTGCTGGAATATTTCAAGTATTCAAGTGGCCCATTCACCGGCTAAGATTAGTCAACGGTACCATAAAATATGTTAATTTAAAAAATTTTAGAATAAAATTATTTTGAATGAATAACCCACCAAAAATGTCGATTCTGAGTTGCAAGAAAAGTTAATACAATATATCCTATTAAAAATTTAAATTTACTGAGCTGAGGTTTCTAAGAGGGAAGAGATTTCATTAAGTTATGACTTAAAGGGGGAGAGATTGTGTGTGAGTGAGAGAACTTTCTCAAACCAAATTCTAACACCTATTGCTATACACCTTCATCATGAGAAATTTCAATTAAATAGTAGTAACTCCAATATTTCTTATATTATTGTAATAAGGTGTACCAAATTATTATGCTCTCTTACTTAGAAAAATAAATCTAGTGTGAGATCTTCGAAACTATAATCCTTCATATGGGATGACATGGCACTAAGTTTACAAGTGGACCATAAACAATATGTCTCAATCTCCAATCGCTAGTTTTATAAACTATTGATTTGTTTGCACTCAATCAAGCATGTTTAATTCCATATGTACATATGCACAAATTCACATCCTTTGATTGTGAGTGTACTTATCTACTTTTAAGATCAAATAGATTTTATCTTCACAAGCTTCATTGATCAAATTTTTGTTAAAATTATTAATATAATAATATATATTTCCATAACAATTCACTAAAATCAAACCGTCAATTTGATCCAACGTCTTAGATTAATAGTCTTCTATCTATCATAACAACTACAAGATCATCTATAATATATTCCATTATCCCATTTCAGCCAGCACCTGATCTTGATTTGATTACTTTCCTAGCATTCTTCTAACCCAACTAAATTTGTCCACATGACCCTAAAAATGCATACTAAAGTAGTGTCACATTATCATGATCATATCACATAATGTAGGGTAATAATTAAAGATATAAAAGCCACCTATGAAACTAACATACTTACACAAGGATTGGATTAGAATCAACTTGTCACTTGTAAGTAAGTGGTCTCACAACACGTGTGTTTTCAATTCACACATTATGAATGACCAAACATTTGTCGTCTACGCAATCATCACACAATATCCATCTAATCGACTAATGATACGTCTTTGCCGTAATATATAAGTTTACACAATCTAATTGGGCATAGAACTGATCATACTAATCTATGTGAGATTTCATTTTAATCATCTCATAAATTAGGGCCATCTCATACATATGTGCATCTCAATATGCATCACTCGTGCTATGCATGCCTGCATAATGATGTACATCATATGAGAAGTGGAGTAAGCATTTAATGATGAATATTAGCCACACCTAATTGTGAGGGCCAATCCAAATATTTATATGCATATATTATTATAAAACGATCACATCTATACATATAAACTCAAATATTTACACACATCAATAACAATAGGTGGCACAATGTGTAACAAGATTGACACTGACTCCACTGTTTGATAAAATTACGGAGTCATCCACGATTATTTGCTTAGGCATGGAGAAAAGAATACTAGAGAAGAGGGAAGATAGAGAGGAGGTTTAGTTTTCTGTATTTACAAAGTAAGCCCTGCCCTGAAGGGAGTTTTGTAGCTAAAGAAAAATGTACATGCGTTTCTTTTTTATTGTTTGTTTTGAAACACCAAAATCTCAACATGCCTTTCTTGTATATCATATTGGAGATGAGGTTGACTGCTGGCAAAGAAAATACAACAAGGGTACTTCATACTCCCACTAGGTTAGCTTCGTGCATAAACACGTGAGCACACAAACACGAGAGAGAGAGAGAGAGTCTGATTTTTGGAACATCATTTAGAGGGCCCCGATTTTGATTATGCATGCATGAATTTGCATGAAGGAGGTGAGTTGCCACAACAGAAAATAATAATAATAATAATAATAATAATAATAGTTACACTATTAGTCTCACATAAATTCAAAGTAATTTCCAAGTTTAAAAGTTGAATAGTATAGATAGAGATGAAGGTGGGTGCGTAATCATTCATAGCTTTTACTATTCAATAGAGAAGGATGACGTGGCCCTGTGGATTTTCAAGTGGACCGTTGAGAAATGATCCACCCGTATATATATATATATGGTTAGAAAATAAAAATGTGTGGCTACTAGTAGTGTAAGCATTAGACACGTGTTTCGTTTTGATGGACAGAATACACAATATTCCCTTTCTTGAATAGAGTCCTCTCGCAACTTTTGGCATTTTCGATACTTGTTCTGAATTCAGCCTCCTTCTTCTAATTCCGAATAAAGACAAATTGATATTTAGAAAATTACCTCACGCCGGCGATCCATCTCAGAATTCGATGTCTCCTCGGTAAACTGACGACAAAACGAAGCTTGGACGCAAGTCAACGGCGAGAATGTCTGACACCTTTTTTTTTTTTTTGATAGATTCATTTAAAAGATACACCCACAGCAACAACCACAATAACGCAAAAACCTACCTTTTTGTTTTTTTTTTTTTTTGGCGTCGATAGCGTCAGATTCCGGCGAAAACTTGCAGGGATCTCAACATACGTCAGCAAGGAGCTTGTATCTCCGGCAGCCGATCTTGGTCTTGGCTAGGTTCCTCCACCGATCCAAGGCCTTGCTGTTCTTCTTCAACCCGCCTTTTTCTCCAGTGGAGCTAGCGATTCTCTTCTCCTCTCTCCTGCAAACCCTCTTCTCCTCGTTTCCGGACGGTGATTTCTCAGGAAAGGACTGGGCAATCTCGAGCAGGAATTCAAAGACCCTGCTCTTTCTGCTTGCCTGCTTCTCTTCCTCGTGTAGACACCAGTCGCAGCACCAGCTTTTGATGTCGATGTTTGGATATTTTCTACTGCAATACCTGAAATTTTTGTTTTTTTTTGTTTTTTAAACAATCAAGAAAATGAAAATAAGAAAATTACAGATCGTAAGAGAGATAGATAGATAGATAGAAGAGAGATCATAGAGGAGGAGTAGTGGGATCTTACGAGTGTTGGAGCCTAAAACCACATCTCTTGCACGGAAATAAAGCGGTTCGGAAGCCTATATCACCGCACAAACTGCAAACCTCTTCGATTCCACCATATCCATCTGCTTCTCCTTCCATAGTAGAGGGGAGAGAGAGAGAGAGAGATATTTTTCTTTCTTGTTAATATTCTGAGATAGCTTTTGTTGGGAATGAGATGGGCGGTTGGAAAAGAAGAAACGAGAGTCTCGGATATATAGAAGTGTATACAAATAGAGAGATTTTTATAGCATGAGATATGGAAGAGCGGTATTTTATTTTGGCCGGTTTGAGGAGACTGATTATATCCCCACGGTTTCTCAATGCTCCCCCCTATCTCAACCCATTGTCACATCAACCGTTTCCCACTCTTTTCTCGTCGTTTCTGGCCCTTTCCTCTTCCAATCAGTGGTTCAACTAATACACATAAAGACAATGGGTCCCATCGCCGTGGAACACATGCATCTATATCTGTACCCTACAAACACTGCCCTCATTACTCACCGCTTCATCCTGTCCACTCTTTTTTTTTTTTTTAATGCCATCAGCCGACAAGCCTATAATACTCAGTTGGAGTATGTCGCTTGATAAGCAGGCACTCAGAATTTAGAAAATGAACACCAATTTCGTAGTAACCCTGAAATGCTGATATATATATATATATATATATATATATATATATATATATATATATATATATATATATATATATTCAACACCATCCATCCATTACGCCAATTGAAGGAGGTAGATCTAAATCTTAAGCAGACCATACCACAGGAAAGACAAGCGCCTGAGGACCTATGGTTGAAAAATTCAGGTGCTCCGTTATGATGTTTATTTGTCATTCTACGTGTGTGATGTTTATTTACCATTCTACATGAATTAAAGAAAAAAACAAATATCAACTTCAATTCATAACTTAAGGCCTGAAATAGTTTTCAATGGTAGGCATAAGTACAGTCTAGCTATTTAGATTTGGATCTATCTCTTTTTTAAGCTCACGATCTGAAATAAAAAACAAATATCATGGTCGGTCCACATAGCTATTGGTCGCAGCGGGTCACTACCAAATGAATCCAAGCTCCTCAAAAATTGTATGCATCACACACACATGTATGAACAAGGGCTCGTACTTAAAAATCAATTCAATATATGATTTGTGTGAGCCACACCATATACAAAAGTGTGAGAGGGGTTATCCTCCCATTAAAACATTCATAAACATTTGTTGAGCCCACCAAGGTGTGGTTCGCAAATCCAGCCCATCCATTATATATATATATATATATAGATATATATATATATATATATATATATATATATATAACTCAATTAAAACTCAATATAATGTGTATATTCGGCTATATTCCGCTGGTGGCAAATCCAGGTTAGATTGATTGATATCCTAACCTTTGAATCATGGACATTTGTGTACAATATTGAATCTTTTCATTTTTAATTGTCTAATATAATAAATGACTACCAAGCCAATAATCAGATGATCAAGCAAGCATTATTTTTATACATTTTACATCAATACTAATTTTCATTTATTATTTTTTTTGTTTAGTTTCATTAATTTTATGCTACATGTGCAATTTATAAATGCATGTGTATCATTCATCGCACTGCCAGATTTCCAAAATTAACAAGATGTTCAATTTTGACAAGTAGCTAGGGTCCATGCTTGAGTAATGTAGACCATTGGTATAATATGTCATAATGTAGATGGGCCACCTCATAAAAGACTTCCTAATAAGACAATACTGACCTTTTGATTTGTGACCTACAAATTGATATTTCAGAAGATAGTTACAGCAATGACCTACGTTCCCAAAAATCTATCTCTCAAACTTGAGATCCTAGCCACTCATTCTGAGGTGTTTTTTTTTTTTTTTTTTTAATTATTATTTTTTTGCACGCCAAAAGTTGGAATGATAAAGATGGGTTATCCTCTTTCATGCGCACACCTACTTAATCATCCAAACCATTGGTTCCATCGATTGATATATCATAACCTAATAATCAAAATGAGATGAGATTATCCTAGCTGCCAAGATGGTATCTAGAAATGAACGGTTAACAAATGAAAATTTAGCATTTCTCCATTTTTCAAACTGAATGGAACTGATCTTATTAATGTGCTCCATCTGCAGTGAGGCCCAGTATCTGGATAGTTATGATTATTGCACATCACGACCATTTGAATACTGGCAACTGATAGATGAACGGTTCAGATTCAGAATCTTACCACCATCCGTCTTAGTTTGGTTGTACAGGTTCCTAATGATGCAAAAAAGTACTCCAATTTAGGATCCATTTTCGAGTTTATTTTAGGGAATTAACCCAAAAATAATTCATATCCAAAGCTAAAGTGGACACATCACGAATAGATGTGGGACAATGATAATCAAAGATAAAACATTCCTAAGGCTTAGGGTCGTTTGGCACCGTGGATTGGAGGGGATTAGAGGGGGTTTCAAATCCCCTTGGTTGTTTGGCAGCATAAAGGAATTGGAGGATTGCGAATTCAGGGGGTTTCCAATCCCCTCTTTGAGGGGGTCTATAATCCACAATGAGAGCTTGGATTACACCTAAATCGTTTCAATAGTTGCAGGCATAAATGTATGTCACTGTACACTATCATTCTACTAGGCACATGACCCACTAACGATGATCAGCACCGTCCAAACATTATTCATATAGATCAGCACCGTCCAAACATTGTCCATATTAATCAACGATTAAAAATCGCTGGTTAGTCACTTAGACATGATCTTGTGCTTGTGGTCCATCTGAGACTTGAAATCTCATCATTTTTAGGCAAAACATATATTTTAGTGGGCTTATCACAACCATAGTGTCAAAAATTATATATCTCACTAATTGGGGATATTAAAGTTGATTTAGTAATTAAATTCAAACTCCTGTAAATAAGCCATATATAGTTATTTTTGAATTAAAGTTGATTTACACTCCATGGTGCCAAACACATCGAGAGGATTGCCAATCCAAGGGGTTTCCAATCCAGGGGGATCCAAATCCACGCTCCAAAACAGGCCCTTAGGATAATGTTTATTTTCGACCTCAAGGGTTTCAACGGTAGAAGCTCAATCCCTCACTTCTTTTAATATTTGGATACCTTACGACGACCTCTGCAATTGAATGAACGGGCGGTTAGGATATAACAAAAATACCTCGTGATGGGACCCACATAACTTGGTGACCTCAACACACTAACCGCCGTACGATGATGGGTAAGTGGGAAGCTGTCACTTTCATGTGACGGAAATATCTGGGCGAACGTGCAAACGCATGCGAGCAACGTACGGCGAGAGAGAGAGACGGGATGCGCGGGTGACGTGTCAGTCGCATCACCCAGGCAGGAAGAATCCTCATTATACTCTCTCTATATCGCGGCCGCGGATTCAGTCAGGTGTTTGGTCTGGTCGTGACGGTGTGGCCCACCTTGATGGGGTTTAGGGTTTCAGTTTAGCACCACTCGTTGTAGCGGATCATCTTTCACCCTCACAGCATGACACGTTTGTAAAAATAAAAAAATAAAATCTGTACCGTTGGAGTTATAGAACTAACTAAGAACATCTCCTCGATATAAAATCAGGACGGTCGGCTCATTAGGTGGGACACACTGTTAGAATAAACGGGCATTAAACTTGGACCAAGTACGGGCTCGAGCTAGTTGAAATCTCTAGTCTCGGTGGGTTCTCACCAGGCACAGCTAGTGCCATTCACGAATGCCCGGAGCCTCTAGTGGTTGACCGTTATACAATAAAGACTGGATGGATTATAAAAACACTAAAAGAAGGGAGAAATGCTCACACATACTTCCAACTAGGCGTGTGGGGCCTGATGAGATTTTTTGTCCCGTGCTCGATCGGTCTTGAGCCTCGCTTGACCGGTCAAGGGCTGGTGCACGACCAGTCGTGGAATCGAGTCGTGGCACGACTAAAAGTCCAACGACTATGGACTATTTTTCTCCGGGGTGCTCGACCAGTCGAAGGAGGATCTCGACCGATCGTGGGTGGCGCTTGACCGGTCGAGGACTCGGTTCGACAAGTCGAGGTTACGCAGATTCGTTCCGCGATTTTGCGCGGATTTCGTGTCGCAAGTCCTTTTGCAACTGAGCGAAAACGAGTTTCCTAAAACTTTAAATAGGAGGTACTTAGGGCTTTCTATGTTTGATAAAAGAGTTTCCAAAGTTTTACAAGGGATTTGCTAAAGGGTTTAGGGCTATCAAAGGTGAGAGAGAGGAAAAGAGAGAGAGAAAGCTTATAAAGGGAGATTATGCTCGTGGAGGTTATTTACTGCGCGTAATCGGTGAGATCTCTTCGTTTTTTTGTTTCTCTTATTGTTTATTTATTCTTGCGAGAGTGAAGAAGGTTGCAACGTTCTACTTCATAGTGGATTGTTGATTTGGACGAGGTCCTGTGGTTTTTACCTCTTTGAGGGTTTTCCACGTAAAAATCTCTTGTGTGGTGTGTGGTTTATGTTTTGATTTATTTTATTGCTTTATTATTCCATAATTCTAATTTGTTTCGAGAGGCTAGATCCTAAGGTTTTGTGCAAGGCCCGGCCTACCATAATGTTTTTATAACATCTTGATCCGTATAAACGTTCACGTGAGGTATCCCATTTTCATAATTACATTTGACTTGAGTTTTTGGCATTCCATTTTTGTGGTGGGATAACTTTTCTAGACAGGCAAGATGTCATACAAACTTCATAGTAGGCCCCACACACTAGGTAATTGGGATTGAGCATTTTGAAGGGAAAAATTAAAAATTAAAATTCTTTAACTGGAAAATTTCAACTTTAATCGCTTAAATCTTTTTTGGGACTGGAGCTGGGGCTAGGGGCTTTTTGAGGCTGATTGGTTTCAATAAGAGTAACATTGCGGTTGAAGACCAAATCTCTCCATTTTTATTTTATTTTTTATTTTTGGGTTTCTCATAGAGTAAGTTGCGTCTACAGTCTCTCTACAGACGTTTCTTCCCAAGTTTCCTATTCTCCTACGTCTGCGCATGCGTGTGACATTCAAACACGCGACTGCACTTAGCCATTTCACACCTCAATATATTGTGATGAACATGAACGGCCCCCGCCTTCATGCTCCTATCTGTCCTTGACCCTCTCTCACTCCCTACATGTTGCGTCTGGGCCGCAGTTTAGTGATATGATGGTCCACCTCCATGTGGGCCATCTCAGATTGGTGCATCACCTGCCACCTGTGGTCTGTTCCTCTTTTAACCGTCTATGTATTTTACTCTCCAAGGACTGTTTAGGCCACTGACTGAAAGGCCATGAGATTTCCAAATATCCCCTTCTACAGTGAGGCCCTTCAGATCATTAGTCTTAAAGTTACCTGCAGCTCAGGACCCGTTTGTGGGAGCTGCAGGGACCCTCGCTTTCCTCACCATGTGATGATCCAGATTCAATACAGATTTAGGTCCCACCATGGATGGCCCATTTAAAAGAAACCCCACTCATCAGATCTTCACCTCCATATAGAGAACACAGAAACAATGCAACCCAACATTGCAATCCTAATCATCATCTAAGCCTTATTCCAACTAATCATTGTGATTTTCATTTCATCTGGCCCATGGCGAGTTCATTGTTCCCTACCTGATGAATGGCTTGGATCTCTAACACGTGTTATGTATCCTCAGGTCTCTAACATGCGTCCCACCTCCTCAAAAGAGTAAACCCATATGGGCCAGGTACCTCGTGCCCCTAATCATCACCATGAATATCACCTGGCATCTGACCCAATATGCAGGATTAGCCCACTAGTGAATGGATAAGCCTAATTTACACAAGTGGCATGTTGGCTGGAAAGATGGTACAATGCCCGAAAATCGCAATATCTTTGTGTTTATGTGATCAGTTCTTATTCTAATTTGATTGCTCTCCAAAGCTTTAAAAAGTTACAAGCCCAAAGCCCGTGTCATCAAAAAGCTAGCAAATGAGAATCCAGCAGTTCATCCATGCCTTTCTAGTTCAAATTTTCAAATGATATTCGGGAATGCAATGCACTACTCAAAACTAAATATCATAGAACTATACAGTTGGATTCAAGATCCTGACCAAACTCTGAAAAGAAATGAATGAAATAATGTTCAGGAGCAGCAATTCAGTCACTGCACTGAATTTTTAACAGGCTCATCTGTCACTATTTCTGTTTTGCCTTCTAGCCTGATCCGCTTCTGATCTGCCTGCGGCTTGGATTCACTATCAGGATCGGTGGCTTTATGCTTTGATGGGAGAGATGAGCTGGAGTCCACCTTGGATTCAACTTTCTGTAGCAATGCATTAGTCGCTGAAGATCCAACCTGAGACTCAGAATTTGGCTGAAGGCCAGATGATGACTCTGGGTTTTGACCCGCGATTAATCTATGGCCAGCTTTCTGTTGTTCTTCCAAGATCTTCTGCAAGTACCTTGCATGTTCCTCTATGCGTAACTGAAGGGCCCTTTGCACCTGCCGGGAAAAAAAAAATTATACAATTAAATTCATGCCACTTGAAAGGGTGATAATCATGAGATTTTTGTGATACTGGGGGAAAAGATAGTTGTTTGCACTGCTACAGACGCATCATCTTGCTTATAAGTGTAACAAAACACAGAGAGAACTGAAGGAGCCTGAATTGAAAATCAGGTGAATAAGTGTGTTTGGACAGGAAAGTTTTCATACTTCTACGTTTATGTAATTGGAAAATTACTTCTTAATTTAGCAATGTCGCTTTTTGTTTTTCAGAATTATTTCGAGTGTTTGACCTACCAACCATAGATCACAATTTGCATAGTTTCCCTAGTTCTGTTTGGACTGCATAGCCACAAATTACAATTCAGCAGTGATGAGGCATGCTCATTGCATGACTCGAGAAAGTGACATGAGTTCCAATGAGATGGCTAGCATATATTTACATGTACAGTATAGATAGGGGCCTTTCATCTATCATTGTTACACACTTATACTTTGGTTGTCAATTATCAATAAATCAGACAGGTGATCGATCCAACTGTTAGTTGATATCTGAATGTTGATCATCCATTATAACTAGATCCTTACATTGGCTGTCCAATACCACTAGACCCAAGAACTGATCATTTATTATCACAAGATATGACAAGTGATCTCCCATTGTCACTAATCTAACCTTCTTTTTTCTTGAAAGGCTGCTATTAACCATGTTGATTATTCATAATCACTAGATTGATCTTTCATAATTGCTAGATCGGACCATTGATCTTTAATCATTGCTAGATCACCACTGATCCAGCCTTGATTACCCATCATCGTTGTTGCTTTACCATTTCTCACCATTCATCTCTATCTGGACTCTTTTCTGATTGCTCCATGATGGACAAATCCTTGATTATTGATCCTTGCCAATTTTTCTCTCTTGGCCCACTTGATCATCTTTACACTTTTATGTAATATTAGGCAATTTGGGATATTGGATCTCACTTTGAGACGTTGGATGCCAGGATGAGCAATGTTAGAGCATTGGATCATATTTTGAGTACAGAATGTTGCCTTTGACAAGATGGAACCTACAATTTGGATGATTTAATTTGTGTTCCATGTACTGTCCTTGGATGGTCCTGTACTTGATATTTCATAAATCATAATTAGAGAATATTTTACCTTTTTTTGTCAAACTCACTTCTAGATTTTGGGAGGGAATTTTCAATTTAACAGAACTTACCCACAAAGACTGTTTACCTTATATTTAACATAGAACTATAAACATATCAATATTACAAAATGCTTAAATTGCTTAAATTGAAATTCCATTTTGCACAAATGGACACTCAGTTGAAAGAGAATAAAATAGATTCAGATGTGATTGCAAATATTAGAAAATAAATAGATTGCTATTTCCATGATTTGACTGTGATGCCTTGGAGCCTTTGGTACATTTATACAAAGCCTCTTTTTCAGCTTCTCCATGCAGACACATATTTTCAGGGAAGCGAATCAGGTGGCTGACGCTCTAGAAATTTTCGCTTGCTCATCCTTTTCAAAATATTTGCTGATTTCCCACAGTTGCTCGTAATGTTTATAGCGGGAGTGCCTTCCCCCTAGATTAAATGATGTATTCTCTGGGGTTAAGGCCAAATGTCACCCCCTAGTATCTTTTTCCTGAATCAATAAAATTATAGGTGGTGTGCTCCACCTTTTGAGAGAAAATAAAATAGTGGAAGGATGAATGACCAACATTAGAAAGTTTTAAGATATAACATGTAAGCATCATACAGGCAAAGAATGCAGCTAGGAGACTTGTCAACGTAAAGCTATGTGATCTAAACAAGAACAGAGAACCCCATAAGTTAATTGACTAAAAGATATACAATCTTCTATAATTTTGAAGATCAAAATAATATTGCATTAGTATGCTCCTATTAGAATGAAATGTAGAGAAGACATCTTTTTACAGGAATACATAAACGAATCCAATATTAAATAATACCAATGAGAAGGGAAAAAAATATATGATGAATTAAGGATTTGTTTGGGTAACCATGTCAATGTGTCTAACACCATCCCGCCTGTGTATCCAACATGGTCATTCCTTCGAAAGTGGATGGCCTAGTAAATTGCTGTTTAACATTTTCATATCAACTAAAACACCATTCTATGCAGATAGTATATGCTAGAGTGCACACCTCAAGCTGTTCATGAAGCTGTTTCTGGACCTCTATTTGCATGCGTAGAGCCTCTGCAACTTCCATGCCCCTGCAACAAAAATTGACAAATAAGAGAGCAAAAATATATAATAATAATAATTAAAAGAATACTAAATAATGAAGAGTTACTTGACATATTTGTGGATAAAAGAACAAAAGAGAAAAGAAAGAAAAAAAGATAGGATGAAGGCTTACCTTTGGATGCGTGGATCGGATTTAGTACCAACAGAAGCTCCCTTCATGTCTTCAGATGAAGACTTTTTCTCTATACAGCATGTAGTCAAAACCAACAATCATAGAGAAATCTAAGTTCCACTACTACATAAGGACCTTCCTATGAAAAGTACCCTTCTGTGGGGTTATGAATTTCTCTACGAATATTTGATTTTTTTTTCCGGTGCCATTTCAAGGCTCCAAGAGCCCACAACATAGATGCTTCCAGTTGAGAGAAGGTGATGGTGGAAAAATCATGCTTGCAACACCAAGAAATGAGGTGTTCACCCAAATACAAACAATTACCCAAGAATAAAATGAGAAAATACATAACATAACTAAAGACAAGACTGTCAAAAGTAAAGAGACAATTACAAGTATGCCTCTAAGGGAGATGTATAGAATTTGCAGACATGTCTACTTAATTAAGATGAGCTCATCTACCAGAACATTTGGAGAAGTCATCTTTCCTCCCGACTTAATCAATTAGGAGCACAGATTGGAAATCACTATACATGCCATTAACAAATATATAGTTTTAACTCGAGATGACTGACTAGTGGTTAACATATCATGATATTAGATTACGTAGTAAGCACTTCATTACTCAGCATAAGAACAGGTCCATATGTGTTATCATATATTACCTTCTTTTGCCTCCGGAAGATACTTGGCAAGTCGGTATTTCTGTAAGTTACGACCACATACAAAACTATTAGGTATCAAATGGCATAGGAACTGATTCAATATTAAAGATCTAGGTAATTCATGAGAAGCTGAATACATAAAGTAATCAAGTGTGATAGCAGCTGAATGAATTGTTAAGATAACGATAATTCATGGAAAAAAAAAAAAAAAAACTGAAAATACCTGTAGGTGGCTTTTTACATGATAGATTGTCAAACCCTGAACATTCATTACCTTCAATATACCCTTCGGAGTTGCCTCTGCATTTCATACTGACCTGTGTGAGATTAAAAAAATGCCTTGTGTGTGTGTGTGTGCATTACTTGAAGTTGTGCACTCGCAAATACCCTCGACAACCGAGCAAGATGACAGTGGTTAAACCCTCATAAGAGGGATCATCAGTCATGAGACCAAATACTGTAGTTTATATCGTGCTGGATCCGGTCCAGAGAACTGACCTTACTTGACAAAAAAGGAAAAAAGGAAATAGAAGAAATTATATGCTCACTCTCGGCCCCATCAAGCTTATTAACAGCTTCGACAAACTGCTCATGGAGCTCAGGCGTCCATCTCAACCGTGGCTTGGTTAGAGCTGCGGCCACAGAAGTTGAGGGGCTTGAAGGGATTTGAACCGCAGGAGAGACCAGATGCTGATGGGTATCATTGCCTTTAGATCCAACTACTGGGACAGGTGGAACTTGAGGCATTTCATAAATTTCCTGCATAAAGTAAGCAACAATGTGAAAAGCAAGACACTGCCACAAACTTATTAAATAAAAGACATGTTGAAAGAACATGTTCCTGTTAGCCCCTCATTCAGGGGAGAAAAAAAAAAGGCATATGGTAAATGTACTCACATCCAGCCCAGGATTTTCCCCATTGCCTGTGATGGCTATGTCGAGCTCCTCTGACAAAATCTGTAAGTCCAGTTGTTCTGTAAATGCTAAACTTTTGCTCATGTAAGTCTCATCATCAAAGCTGCCGTTAGAAGCATCCCCAGGGAAATTAAGAAAGTCTTTCATCAGATCCTCTGAGCAGTCACCCTCATCCCATTGATCACCTAGAACCTCACCCAAATGCAATGGAGACTTTGAATATACAGGCTGGTCCCACTTCGGAGGATGAGGAAGGAAGGGTAGGTTGCCGAGCTGCCGATGGGTCTCTGAGCTTGTTGAAGATGATAAGTACAGATTGGTACAGAAAGAAGAAGATTGAGAACAAAGCTGTTTGGGGTCTTGGGGATGAGAACTATAAGAAATAGGACTGCTTGGATTAGAGTGCGGGCTTAACATCTTAGGATGGAATTCAGGTCCTTGCTGTGGTCTGGATGAACCAAGTGACTCTCTCTGTACATTCAAGGATGGATGAGTGGATGAAAAGCTCTTATCCAGCACCTTTTGGCCATTTGATTCAGCATTGAATAGATTACGAATGGAGGAGGGGGCATTACAAGAAGACAGTGATACTCCTTTATGAGATTCACTTTGTTTCAAAGTAATGATACTATCGCTACTCATGATCTTTGACAATGGCTCAGTCACTTACCGGAGTTTTAAACTGAGAAAATGCTATCTTCCAGTCCTCTTAGAAATCTTACCTCCTTACAATACCCACTGAAACAGTGAAGTTTCTAATGGATGGCTTTGAAATGAATTGAAGATAATAATAGACAACAAGTAATTGCATACAATCGAAGTTTCATAATCAGATCGTACATGGTCCACCAGAAGAGTAGAGAATATCTGCATATTTACACAATAATCCAGAAACTAAGAACATATACTTGATTTTCTCTTAAGAGAGTTAAAAATGCATGTCTGATATTCATTCAATAATTTGTACCCCTCGATAGGGGCTTCTGTCCAATTCAACAGCGGAGAAGGGAAAAACAGAGCCACATACAAATCGGATAACCCAATTGCTTTATAGTTTGAATGATTATCATGTGTCACAAACATTAGACATTGGAAATAATAATAATTATCCATTAGCCAACCTTCAGAAATCAGTTATGAATTTACATTAGAACCACCCGATCTCGTGCTATTATGTCCCCAGCTTTAAATTCACGATCCGAGGAAGAAAGGGCTTCAAATCTATGCCGAGTGAATATGTTGCCACAAGCAGAAGCATTAACAGCATACTCTTTCTGATCATGAACTGTAACACAAGCCAGCAGCCAAATGATCAGTGCCATCAGATTCACAAGTAGCTTGGGAGTTAATGTGGCCTGTTAGCACTTAAATGAAAGACAAAATGCTATGTAGACCACCATATTGAAATGAGGTTGCCAGATGTGGAAAAATAGGGAAAATTGACATCCAAAGGAGTTGCCTTTCCTCAGACCTTAACCGTTAAACAATCTGTATTAAGACGTTGAGAAGGTCAAGGGTTTCTGCAAAGGCATCAGGTACCTTCCAAGGGATGACAATCCTCTTGCCAGCCCCAAAAGAACACCATTGAGGGTGTATCCCTTGATGATTGAACTATAACCCTGTGAGACAGAAAGGTGCATCTCAAACCCATCTAAAGTGACTTGGACTAAGCCACTGTAACCATTTCCTCAAGGGTGCCTATGTGAAGAAGTAAAACCAGCCAACAAGAATGGCATTAAACACTCTCATAACCGATGGATCCTGGGTTGTTTTTGCTGAAAAATTCAACCTTATAAGTAGGAAACAACATTTTAAAAAAGAACAAGAAAAAGGCCCATGCAATAGCAATGTGTCTCCACAAAAGTGTATCTAAGTTTATCTCCAACTTGTTGTAGCCAAAGTAGATATCTTAGGAAAGTAAGGAAGGTAGCAGGCTAGTAGTTCTATTGTTCACCTCCCATCTTTGTACAGATAACAAGGTAAAGTTCACAAGCATATGCCACATCAAAGAAATGATCAGGTTTCTATTTAGCCACAACCACAAAGAATGGTGAATGAACATAGATCATGGTAGACATTTATCATATTGTTTGATGTTTGATTTAGACATTTCAAAATCCAAAAATATAATCTGAACCTGCCACTCCAGCACCCAGATTACCACAATTGATTCTTTCTGCAACTAGAAAGCAGGAAGTACTTCAATGCAAAATTCAAATTACCCAAACAAACAGGCTGAAGGATCTGGTCCCAGAAACTTCAGGAATCCTAAAGACACTGCATAAAGTACATGCGTACACGAATTTCCTGCAAACGAATTTCTTGCAAACGAACATCATCAATCTTTCGCTCGACAGGTCTGCATGTATTGAGGAAGAGCTACGAAAACGCACAAAGGAATGTGTTTTCCCAACTTCTCACTACTAGATAAAATGCACAGAATGACTATCTGCCACAACAAAGATATGCCAAAGGCATCCAGAGCAAGCACGTCTTTCTTGGATCAAGAAAAATGAAATCTTGCTAAAACCATGACCAAACCATCAAACACAAATTGAAAATTTCTCCGAAAAAAAAAAACATCAAACACAAATTTCTCAAGCACTGACCTGATAAGCAAATATGACCGGATTATTTATTTATTTATTTATTTGGAAGGGCAGAAATTTTGTTCGAAAAGGATCAAGAATAAATCAAGAGGGGCGAAATGAGTTCCAAAGAGCAAGAGAAGGGGGAGCCGCCCCTCTAGCCAAACCATCAGCTAACAAATTCGCCTCTTTGCCAATGTGAGAAATCCATGTGTTAGCCTTGATGCTCAAAAATGAATTTCATCTAATACAACCAAGAGCCTCTAAGGCTCAGCATGATCGAATTAAGAGATTGCCTTCCATGACAATCAAGCCCTCGTGCTCCTCACCATGAAGCCTAAAAACCTTCATGAAGGACAAAAACTTCCGTCTATGATGCATAAACTATGCCATTAGGGCCACGGTGCATAAAAATATAATATTGCCCTCATTGTCGAGAAGAACTCCCATAGCATAGGCCACGTTGGGATGTTCACAAGTAACAAATCATATGATTGAAAAACTCATATTTGAGTTTAATTAGCCTAAGGATCCCTGCTTAGATATCATCAAATTTCTCGAAGCAAAAACCATAAATCCTATGACTATGATTATCTTCATCAAAGCCGTAAAAGAAAAGAACGTTGATACCAATCATCCAAGCCAAAAGATCTTCCCAATCTATCCCAAATGAAGGAGAAGGATGAGAGCCACAAGTTAGCACAAGAGTAGGATCAGGGTGACGCACGTGAGCCATCCGGAAGTGGACCCCACACATGGAAAGAGGGAGAGAGAATGAAATTTCTCTAACTTCCCTCTCTTTCCTTTCTCTCACAAGGTGACACCTAAGAGGGCTTGGGACGTTCAAGGCTCTCTCTTAATCCTTTCCCTCTGGAATTGGATCTATTTATAAGGGAGGAATTCGAGTTGCGGGGAGAAACAATAGTTATGGTACTCCACCACCCAACAGACTTTGACATTGCCATACTACATCAAACATTTGTGATCATGTTTTAACCATGCAACCAAATTGACAAAATCCCTCCACTCATCATACCCACCATCCTTAGCCAATAACCCATGCAAGCCTATGGTATTGATCACCAAATCTTAACCATTGGATGTTCATCAAGCTCAGTTTGAAAAATCAATGGTTGAAAAACCTCAATTAACCAATCGAAATCCATTGATGCGCTAGACGGCCTTTAAAACACTTGATGAACGGCCCAAACCATAAGATTAATTCATTGGTAGTGTCCCGGGTAACCAAGTGGACCCCTTGTTGAATCATGTGTCTCAACTAGAAATTTATGTATGCACCCAGCTACACCCCTTTTGTTGGCCATAAGATGACCTTGTAAATTGAGTCAACATGTCACCAAAACCTTGAATTCCTCACACGTCCTCGGGTTTAGGGATTGGTCGAAGCTAGTACATCCACAAGTCAATCTAGTCCAGGTATGATAAGCCACCCAGTTTGGAGAGTTGAAATGATCTGCTAATTTAAGTGTCCAACAGGTCTGATACCAAGAGCATGTATCCATGGCACACTCACACTTCTACATGGGATAGGGCAAAGGCGCTCATCATAGTGCCCAACAATGGAGACCTTCCATCATGACTCGTTATCAGTCCCCTCACACAGGATAACCAAATCAAGAATAACCGCAAGTCTGCTCTACAAGTTTTCAAGTAGTGATGGTCAAATAGGTACTGAGATCCATGGCCCACAACTCTCCATTTGGGAATGGCTCTTGTGTCCAATTTCGAGTTCCCAAGGACAACTAAAGGAGTCCCTCTCTTTTACCAATTCACGAAATATGATTACAATGTTCCACACACATTAATGAGGTTAATGAATGAATGTATCATACTATCATTAATAAGCTATGTCTTAAGAGTGTGAACATTGGTTTTCTAGGAGGTGACCCTAACACACCACCCCCCACCCCCAAAGAGGACAACTCCAACGTGGCACAACATTGGGAAAGGGAGCTTTATAATCATAAACTACAAATATAGACATGGGGAGCTTCATTATCATTAACTCCAGTGACCAAACAAATATCATGAACGACATTATCCAAAAATCCCTGTCATTCCATCAACAATTATTTAGCTAAGAGGCTAAGTAGCAAATGTTAATAGAGGCTGGATCCAATGCAAAGCTTTGTTGGCATATGTGAAGTGGCCAATAGCCCTCCCTTGAATAAGTCAAAAAATTTCCTGCTATCTTCTCTTTACAGGCTCATTGTTAAGTTGTTGGGAAAACTATCACCTCCCATAGAGGGCCCTTTTATACAGCTTTAGATGGGAAAATCTAAGTGGTTGTGAGGAGCCCACTACAAATCAAAGATTCTGAGGTCATGAAAAGACAACAAAAATACAACATACAATTAACACACTTAACTGTTCAAGCATATGCCATCCAAATCTGTGATCAACAGCCTTGCAACATTTCCTTCGTATTCTGATATGTTTTACCTACAAAAGTGCTTCTAAGTGAATATGTATACGATTTGTAAGTGCATCTAAGTTCATCCAAAAACTATTTGTAAGTTCATCTAGATGCAAGGTACTTAAACGCACTTAAATGCACTTAGATGCAACTAGACAAAGGATTTATGCTATGCTTAATATACAAAGCTTTGTCTTGGATATGGGCTCTAATGGCCACAATATGGAACATTGATTGCTGATACCTCAACAAAAAAATTGCTCTAACTGCCCATGGGGGAAAAAAGAAAAGAAAAGAAAACAATTTCTCAAAAATACTGTTCATTAGAGAAATAAATAGCAATTCTGCTGAAAGTTCTTATCTTCCTTTCTATGAACAGCATTTAAGATTCAAAAATGACAACAATGACAACACGAAATACAAAAATTTTAAATTTGAAAGGAAGCAATTCATCATCATCGTCATCTAAGCCTTATCCCAATTAATTGGAGTCGCTACATGAATCCTATTCCACCATTTCACTCTATCAAAGACCAGACTGTCAGTTAGACTATAGGTCATCAGTCTTTTCTTGCTACCTCCACCCACATCCTTTTGGGCCTTTCCTTGCCATTTTAGAGCCTTAAACTTGTACCAACTCACTCCTTCTAACCAGTACAATTCTCAGTCTCCATTGCACATGATTAAACCATGTAAGTCTACTTTCCCTCATCTTATTACCTATTGGTGCTACTCCAAAGTTCCCTAGAATGCATTCATTTCCAATTCTATCCTTCCTCGTCTTGCCACTCATCCATCTCAACATCCTCACTTCAGCTACGCTCCTGAACTGGCCAACATTCTGCCCCATAAAGCATGGGTGATGTTATATCTATCCTATAAATATTCCTTTTCAGTTTGAGGGGTACACGATGATCACATAAAGCAAGCAATTGCTGCGAAACTAATAAATAAATAAATAGAGAATACAATTAATTAGCTAAAATAAAAAATAAAAAAAAAATCTAAAACAATTAATTAGCTAAAATAAAAAATAAAAAAAAATCTAAAACAAAACAGAGCTTCCCTTTCTACTCCCTCTCTGGAGAAGCAAATCAACGACGCTCCACTTCTGGTGTATACACCCCCATTTTTTGTTGAGTTCGGTACTAGATGGGACTTTATGGTACTATATTCTAGTACCCAAAAGTACAAAATAGGGGCGCATGCAAAAAAAAAAAAAAAAAAAAAATTGAGAAAAAAATACGACAAGAGCAGCTTCTGATAAGAATAATAATCTTCAAATGAAAATAAGAACAAATCCCAAATATTATTTGAGGGAAAAGAAAAGAAAATTTCAGATTTCAAAAATTAAGAAAACTTGCATGAATTCACTTTACGAAAAAGAGAAGAAGAAGAAATACTTAAAAAGACCTAACAACATAAAAATTACAAATAATTCAAACCAAAAGGTATGACTTGATCCAAAATAGAGATGGATCGAACACATACCATCTCAGCCCAGTAGCAAAGCAGAGATAGAGATAAAAACAAAAAGAAAAGCGTAAGGAAAATTTCTGACCTTTTAGGGAGAGAAAACCAAAGTAGAGAGAATATGGGAAAAGCAAATACGAGAAAAGAGTCCCAGAAATTTGGGATTATATTCGTTGGTGTTTTCTTCTTTGTTTGGAAGGCGTCTCGCTTATCTTCTGCGTCTCTAATCGCTATTATTCTTAATTACAACTCCTTGTATTTTTTTAAGAGTCTGAAATTCCCAACATACCCTTGGATTCCTTGCTCTGCATTCGTTCGGCCAGCTTTGCCTCTTCGCCCGCGTGTAAGGACAGGTACAAATGGAAACGACAAAATTATAAGGAAATTTTACAGATATCTACTTACTTATTACAAAATTTACATTTCAATACCTTATTTAAAAAGGATTTTACTAAACTAATCGTTACATTTCTCAAGGCAAGTAGGGTCAGCAGTTAAAGCAAAGAGGTGTGGATTGGGTGGGGTTAAAAGTTAAAACCCACTTGAACGGGTGCTTCACTTCATGAATTGCCCATAGCCTGTAAATCAACCGCATCAATGATTCAGGTCGAACAAACGATTGAAAAACAATGTACAAGCTAACACTCACTCTCTAATTATTTCCTTAAGATGTTTGTTTTTTCATTAACATAGGTAAATAAATAATTATTATTTACTTACGTAATTACCGCACGGTCTTGAGGTTGATGTTGACAGTGAGGTTGTTTGAAAATTTTTCATTAGGGAGAATTGAATTTGTATAATTCCCGCCGCATATAAAAATCGTTGAGCTCACCATGATGTTTGTGTCTTATCTATACCGTCCATCTGTTTGGCAAGCTCATTTTAGTGCATGTGGTCAAAAATTAGGAAGATTTGAAGCTCGAGTGGACCACACCATAAGAAATTGTAGGAATTGAACGCCTAATGTTGAAAACTTCCTGGGGCCACGAAAGTTTTGGATCAAGTTGATATTTGTGTATACCCTTCATGCATGGCAGAGTGATCTTATGGATGGGTTGGATGATAGATACACATTCCTATGGCCCTGCAAAGGTTTTAATTTTGAAAGTGGGACATCATTAATCCCTTTGTTTCATGTGGTGTGGCATTTACTGGTTTATATAAACATCACAATGGCCCATGTAAAAAACAAAAATGGACATCTCTTCCACCCATATCTTTGGGGTGGCCGAGGCTCTGTAGCATTTGAGAAGGTTCGAGTGTCGGAAGATTGAATCAATATCCAAGCGAATCTGGCTTTGGTTTGGACCAAGTCAGGAGAGACAAACACATCAACTAAATCGAGTCCCAAGTTGTACATTGATCGGGATCAAAAGAGCGGGAGAGCTTGAGGACTTGATCTTGTGGCCACCAATCGGAATTAAAAAAACAAGAGAACTAGATTTGATCTAGGCCAATAACATATCAGTATCAAGTGTCAAATCGCTCTGGCATCTCAAACTATCGGGACCATCCAACACCTCAAAACAAAAGAGCAGGAAGTGGACCACCAAATAAGCGCCCATAATTGATTTTAGGTTTAGAATCAGCCCCTGAGGTTCCCTGCCTTTAGAGGAATCTTGACATTCCTAAGCCTGATATTTAGTGGGCCACGAAGATCTTCATAGCGGGATCAAGAAGAAGATCCGAGAAGCCAATAGTTCTGGATCTGTCAAGTAGGTTTTCCTATTTAGAAAAGCGCATAAGATCCAAAATCATGAAAGAAATCCAGCAAGGGTTTTACCGCCTCAACGAGCTATAAAATTATCACATAAAGAAGAGTCCAGGACTCTACACCCAATATATTTATCTATTTTACATTTATCGTTTTCATTTATGTTAGCATAGCCTAACCTAGTTCTAGTATAGATCGTTATTGCCTAGCGTCTTCCGCTATAGTACCTTAAGAGTATATTAAATATCCACTAACTTAAGTTGTAGGATCATAATCAACTAAGTTCTGATTTAATTGATCATACCCATCCAATCACATCTTGCTAACCACCCACCTTGATCACCTGTTTTGATAGGCAAATCAAGTATTTATCTTTCTTATTTATTTATTTATTTGGTTGTTTAAATATTATGTAGGTTGTAATGGATCATATATTTAAATATTAATAAAATTGACATTATTTAGCCTTCTTTTACTTATTTATACATTTCAGTTCTTTTGAGAAATATTGAGCTGAAAGTACCGGTTTAAAAAAAAAAAAAAAATTTTAAGTTCGTAGGCTCACGTTTATTATCATAAGGCAAAAGGATTCATTTGAAAAGGGTTAAACCCTATCTTTTTAGGAATCGATTAAATAATGAGTGTAACTGATGGTTGAAAGGATAATTGAATCTTGTGTCCAGTCTCTAATTTGTATATCTTAAAAAAAAAAAATCAACAATTCAATCAAATCTTGAGTTGAATATACTCAAGCACACATGCACATTTTACCCCGCATGAAAACTAAATATTAACCCCCTTTCGCACATGTGGCCTTTTTTAATTGAATTAGACACTTGCATCTGCCTGACTTCAGTCCTGTGTACTCAAATAATACGGGAAAATGGATGGACTGTGTGGATAAAACTCATACATCACAGCGGTCACTCAGAGAGTCGGAGACTATGGACGGGCGGGCCAGTAGTACCCAATCCATGCAGCTTACTGTAACGTAAATTATATGATATGTAGGTACCTTTTTATCAAAATTCTCAAAGTAGAAACTAGAAAACATGGAAAAAAAAAAAATGAAAAAAGTATTTGCATCGGACACTTGTACCATCCAGACGATGGATGTTGACCGTTTTTTACGTCTATCACACATTCATGGGCTTCCTTCTGCAAAATCGTTCCGATCGGCCGATTTTATGGGTAGGCTATTTTGGTGGGGTTTTAGATCTTGAGGTATTGTAGGATACAGCCATGGAGGGGGGTGCCATTTACATCTCATCGTACACTTGGCAGACATGCTGCGAATCAGGACTGTTGTTGTGATGGACAGTCCTCCAGGTGGACAGGCCGTATCCCAAAGGATCGTGGTGGCCATCAATCAGTGTCCTGTAAAATCAACGGTCAGATTATGGGTCCATATTTAAGCAGAAAAGATCACAAACATGGGATGAACAGAGTAGTCAAATCACTGAAATGTTTGATATGTGATCATCAACATGATGGCCCACCGGATCAACAGCCCTGATCACCAAAAGTATTCGCAAGATAGTGAGGAGTACACACTCTTGGGAGTCTCAACACCTAGTTGAGGGCTCGAGCACCCCATAGGCGGTGAAATCCCACCATGACGTGAGTGTGTGGGTGTGGGTAAAAAAAATAAAAATAAAAAGAACAGAGAGGAGTACACGGTACCTACGTGCAGCCGCGTGCATATCAACAATCCTCTTGAATATTTTAAGATCGCATCCCTAGGTTTGATTTTTATTATGAGAAAATGTTACATTGTAAGGTGCACTGCAAGTACTTTCATCAAAATGTGATGTAGAGCGGGTTGCAGACACTTTCATGGCCAAGATGGATAAAAAAAGGCTCGGTCGATGACAGAAGTGATTCGGACCGTCGGACCTTAGATCAGGTGTATCTCACCATCCGGAATAAGTTATCTGACATAAAATATATGATTTTGGGGTAGAACGAGCTACTTTAGCCAACCAACCTAGCTACGCCGGGTTGCGACACCCGGAATTGTGAAAAACCCTGTATCGA
The DNA here is from genome assembly GCA_021015155.1 of Magnolia officinalis. NCBI lineage: Eukaryota > Viridiplantae > Streptophyta > Magnoliopsida > Magnoliales > Magnoliaceae > Magnolia > Magnolia officinalis. Next base: position 63,351,729 of record JAJHSJ010000015.1, on the reverse strand, counting down.
CAGTCGTTTTTCTGCTTTAATTTCATTTTTATTATAAATAGTAAGTTTTAGTTTAATTATAACATGAAGCCAAATAGGACACTTACTATTTTTGGCCGAAAACCTTACGCACTAATAGACATCACGACCCTATATAAATAGTAAGTTTAATATTTAGAAGTTCCGTGGATTCGGAATAGTTATCCTGAGGAAGATGGTGCTCGACCTCACGTCCTCTCCTACGTCAAAATGTCATCGTCTATGGTGATCCGAACCATTGATATGTTGGCCTATGGGCCAAGAACCAGCAACGACCGTCAGATAATTCTGTCTTTGGCTTGCTGAACGTGGATCATTAGTCATGGTTTGAGCGAATTGTCACTTTTGGGACACTGATTGGAGGACGCAGATTGCGTACTTATCCAAGCCTTCCATCCGTTTCTCCAGCTCATTTTACGGCACGAACTAAAAAATGAAGCATATCCAAATTTTAAGTGGACCACACCACAGATTTACAAGACAGCACAGATAAGAGACATGCATGATTAGGTCTAACAGATTTACAAGCCTCGTCCCTGATTGGATGGCTACACCTGCAAAATCCCATGATTCGGATGGTGTACTACCCCGCCTCTCCAGCTCGGCACAAGAACCCTTTAAGGGGCCACCGTGATATATGGGTTTTATCCACACTGTCCATCCAAATTGTCATATCAATTTAGTATAATAATTTAAAAAATTAGGAAGATCCAAGGGCTCAATGGACCACACCACAAGAAGTAGCAATGATAATGATACTCACCATTGAAACTTTTTAGGGCTCAAGGTGATATTAATTTTCCATTGAACCGGTTGATAAGGTCATGTAGACATGGATGAAAGGAAAATGCATATACCACCTTCAAACAAAACTTTTATTCCACCGCAAAGTTTTAAACGGTAGGTATTTAATCACCCTGTGTGTGGTTGACTTCAGCCTTATGTATACCCAATTTTGAGGGTTATACCCTAAAATAATATATCAAAATGGATGTATAGCTTAGATAAAAACCATACAGCATGATGGACCCTACAGAACTCTGCATGTACCAAGCTCGGTACAGCCGGGGTAGTACTCAATCCACGTCCACGAATCTTTGGGACGCAAATCGCCTATTGCCTAATGACATGATGCCAGAATTCCTGCGCGCAGTTGCAGCGGACGCGGATTGCGTCCAACCCCCGCCCGCAACGGATTGGCTACTCCCCTGCCACCAGCCAATGGCTGGTGGTCGGTGCTCCGTGGGCCCAACCATGATGTGTGTGTTTCATCCATGCCGTCCATCTATTTTTCTAGATCATTTTATTGTACGATACCAAAACTGAAGTATATCCCAGTCTCAAGTGGACCACATTATAGGAAACAGTGTTGAATGAGCTTCAACCATTAAAAAATTTTTGAGGGCCGATCAAGCTTATCTTTGTTTTTTCCCATCATCTAGGTCCGTATGACCTAATCAACAGATTGGATGTCAAATAAACAGTACGGTGGTCCTTAGGAGGATTTTAATGGTGGATATCCAATCACTATTGTTTTCCTGTGGTGTGGTCCAACTGAGATTTATATTCCTATAATTTTTAGGAAAAGCCTAAAATGATCTATAAAAAATGGATGAACGGCATGGATGAATCACATACATCATGGTGGGCCCACAGAGCACTGACCACCAGCCACCGGGCTGGTGGCAGGGGAGTAGCCAATCCTCTAGCCTGGAAACGGGCGGTTCTGTGGGCGGCCCACTGTTATGTATATGTTTATCCACGCCGTCCATCCTATCTCTTATATCATTTTAAGGTATTTGCATAGAAATGGGGTAGATCCAAGTCTCAAGTGAACCGTACCAAATAATAAGCTTGGTTGCATTAAATGCACCAAGAATTAAATACGAGTTGCATCTGTTGTGTGGTCTACTTGAGCGTTAGATCTTCCTCATTTTTATGTACATTACTTAAAATTATTTGATAAAAGGGACGGACGGCATGGATAAATAGATACATCACGGTGGGCCTGCCCACATAACTGCCCGTTCTTGGCTAGAGACTGGGTAGGACGCAATCGATGTCCAGATGCAGCTCACCGTGACGAAAAATTCACTACGTCATCCATTTTGCAAGGTTATGTCAGGATAAGAATTAAAATTAGGACAGATATAAAACTCAAGTCAACCACGCATTAGACAATAATGAAGATTAAACGTCAACCATTGAAATATTTATGGGTCAACGGCTTCATAATTTTGTTTGTTAAGTTCATGATCCTCGTAAGAATGACCTTATGAAAGGTTTGAATGGCATATAAACATCACGGTAGAACTCAAGAAGATTTCATGAACAGTACGTATATCGGTGGCTTCAGTTTTAGATCTGTCTTATTTTTGGGCTCACATCCTAATTTGAGCCGGTGAAGCCAATGGATAGAGTTGATTTCCGGCAAACATCATAATAGGTCCAAAATGCTTCTTATGGTAATTTTCTTTTTTTACGGAAATCCCTCTCTAGCCTGGTCACATCTACATGTTGGCCCAAATCATCCATCAGCTTACCATTATAGGTGCCTCTTCTACAATGAACATGTCTTGGCACCAATATAATAGAACTGCATTATGCACGCCTTCTTGTCTTGCATGATTGTTTAGACTGAAGGTTTGATAGGACAGATAGTGCTAGCAACAGATTAGGTTCAAGTTAGGACTGTTGTCCGGATGTCTTCAATCCATGAAGAAACAAGGAGTTCTATCGATCGAACAGGTTATTCGATCAATCATGAACCCCAGATTATATAGATTGATTTCTGTACACTTTTAGACAGGTTCAATCGATCGACCTTGGAGGTTCGAGCGATCGACATAATTCAAAAAAATTATATTACTTTTGAGCATGTTTGATTGATCGAACATGGAAGCTCGATCGATCGAGGGTTGCTCGATCGATGTCCATCAATTGATGCTTAGATGGATAGCACGCCCAATTTTGCGTAATTGTACTATTTGTTTCCTATTCCGAGTGTAACATTATATGTGTATAGGTGTAATGCGGAATTAGGGTAGAATATAAAGAGCTAAAATCATTTCTAGAATTTTGAAGGGAGGAAACTTGGGTTTTTGCATCTGTAAGTTGATTTATATATTGTACTTTCATTTTCATAGTGGATTGCTCATCACATTGTGTCATGGTTTTTTTCTGCAAGGGTTTTGACACGTAAAATCACGTAGTCTTTATATTACTTTGTTTGCTTTTATCTTTCGTTTGTCTTATTCGAATTTGGGGTTTACTTCCCTGACTCCCAACAAGTGATATTAGAAATATACGTTGGAATTTGAGTTTGAATTTGAAATATGACAACGAAAGGATTTACCGTGAAGTATGAGACAGATAAGTTCACTGGAAACTATAACTTTGAACTATGGAAGGTGAATATGAGAGACTTTCTAGTTCAAAAAAGATTGCAACAGGTACTCATTAGCATAGTGAAGCTTACTGTGATTATGATCGATGAAGAGTAGGAAGAACTTAATCAGAGGGCAATTACCTCAATCTAATTGTGTTTGACGAATGACGCCCTTTATAATGTCCTTGATCAGAAGACCACCACGGGGCTTTGGACAAATTTAGAAAGCTTGTGCATGACGAAATTTCTCTCAATCGTTTATATTTGAAAAAACAAATCTATAATCTGAAGAAAACTAAAGGGTCGGATCTTCATGAATATATTAGGGCGTTCAATTAACTACTTTGCAAGTTAACAAGTGTGGAGGTAAAGATCAACGAAGAAGACCAACCCCTAATCCTATTAAATTCTCTTCTAAAGTCATATGAGAGTCTCATAGATACTATGTGTGACGGTAGAGAGACCACTGATGCCAAAACTTTTATCTCATCCCTTCAATCAAAGCAGTTAAGAAAGAAAGATAGTTGCAAAGGTTCCTCTACGGAAGGGTTGGTTACTAGGGGAAGAGGTTATGCGTAGGAGAATGGAAATTCGCGATATAGGTCCAAGTCTAGGGACAAAGGAAATATGAAGTCGTACAACTGTGGAAGGTTGTGGCATATGAAGAATGATTGTCAAAATCCTATAGCATAAAAAGCAAAGAAATCAGATGAATTGCCGAAGGAGGCCAATGCAACGAAATCCAGTGATGATGCAAGATATTGTGACATATTGACCGCATCCAAATCCAAGCATCTCAACAATAAGTGAATTTTGGATTCGGGGGCTTCATACCACATGACCTCTCATAGGAATTGGTTCACCAGTTATAACAAGTATGATGGTGGCTGGGTGTTTATGGGTAATGAGTTTGCTTGTAAGGTTGTTGGTATTGAATTGGTGCACATCAAGATGTTTAATGGGATGGAGCGTATCCTGACGGATGTAAGACACTTCCTGATCTAAGAAAGAATCTGATATCTTTGGGGCTCTCAAGGCACTTAGGTGAAAGTTCACCGAGTTTGGTTGTATCCTAAAGGTTTCAAAGGAGGCACTCATTGTTATGAAAGCACAGTGAAGCGATAACCTTTACAAGTTAATCGGGAACACTAAAACGGGTAGAGTTGTAGCGTCGGTAGCGAAATCCACATTAGCACGTGCATGTCATGCACGCTGTTGAGGGTCAAATATTGCATATTATACCTCATTTATTACTTGGTTTTATGAACATGATGATGCTTAATGTTCTATTTTAATCATGTTTGTGTTGCAAGGTAAATTTAAAAGCTTGGATTGAAAAGGATGCTAAAAGTATGGATTTAACGCTCAAGAATCATCAAAGCCAGTAGACAAATCAAACAATCAGCCATTAATCACTGATTTGTGGCCCACTTGATCGTTGGATAGGCCTTAATTTTGGACTCAACCCCTAATCACTCCAGAAACTCACTTTATGTCCATCCGTTTACGAAATTGATCGTACAACTACCTGTATGCACTGTTAGAGTACCAACCATCAAAGTTTCACAATTTTAGCAAGTCACCTGACCGCCCATTGCGTTTGGATCTCCCAAACGGGCCATCAGAATATTAGGATAATCCAGTCATTTTGAAGATCTTAGGTTATATGTTCAAACCACCAGGTAATGTTTCAACCAGACATGTGTAACCTCAGTCTTGAAGCACGAAGTTCGTTAGCCATTTAAAAGAACATCTTGGACATCCTTGGGATATCAGGACCCAAACTGGACCGATGGAAAGAACACAAAAAACGATGGATACTTGCCAAATTTCAGGGCGCTTGGACAGTGTATTCTAACATAACTGATGTCGGGAAGTGATTGAGGAATTGATCGCAATTTTGTAAATAAAGTTATAACCATACATGTCACTGTTCAACAATACTAAAGATTTAACCGTGAGTGCTAATTTCCACTTATTTAGAAGGTACAACCCACCTGATTTATGAAACTTCCTCATCTTTTACCCTGTGTCCTCACATAATGAGACAAATACGGTGAACGGAGTGGATTGCTCATCAAACATCACAGTGGACCCCACCTGATGCCATGACCAGTATGTATCAATGTTACGTCGCCTCAACAGGCACGTTAGAGCGTTGGTACGGTCCGATTGTCAAATGTGTTGTGGCTTACCTAAGACCCAGATTTGATCCATATTTGACGCCATAGCTGGGTATAACCTTGCAAAGATGATGGATGGAGTGGATTTCTAAGAAGGTCATCAATCAAGGGCCCCACCCAGCATCAGTGCAAGCTAATTTTCGTAGCAGGTCACACGTCCGTAAAACCCGGCCATTCCAGGCCGTTCTGCAACTGTGGTCAGGATCGGACCAATGATCCTGACCGTCCAAACTCCTCCCATGGGACAACCGACTAAGGCCAAGAAGCTTGACCGGAATATATTTCGCAACGAGATCTCCGTTTGCATTAAAATTGGTTGTTGCGCAAGAAGTTTTCTAAACTTGTTGCTGTGTAAAGTCTACGCACACCACCGACTCTCTCCAGCCGACCTTTCAATGCCTATAAGAAGAGAGAGAAAGCGTGGAGAGAAGAGCATCCAGGCAGTCGTGGAGGCATCATCAGAACGTGTGAAGAGCGTGGAGCATAGGCCGGTTTCAAAGAGTTTTTTCCTTTCCTTTTTCTTTATTTGTTTTTATTTTTCTAAGAGGATTTTAGCTCAATCATGTCTATGATTGGCTGAACCTCTTAGCTAGGACTAAGAGGTGAAGCTTGTAGCGTGATTGGGATGTTTGTTTTGTTTTGCTTCATATTTTATTAAACTCTCTTGGATTCTACTTTGATTATGAAGGAATATTTTTAGTTTTTAATGGTTTGTTATGACTCAAATTACAATAGATTTGCGATAGCTTGAGATATCTTCTTTTCATGTATTGAGATTGTGAAATTAGGCAATCCCGTTGTTCACCATCGTCTCATGGGCATGGTTGGGTGATGGAATCCTCCTAATTTTCTCAATTCTCTTATGATTGGCTGTGGGTTTGGTAAATTGTTGTTGTTTGTCTTGTCTCCTGGGCATGGTTTGGTGACGAAATCACTTCTGAATCTTTACCACTCTTATCTATTGATGATTGGATCCATGACAAGTTCAGAAATCTAACAAATCTCTTCTTACCAATTGGATAGAATAGGACTTTGATTCCACTTGTGTCCTTAAAGCAATGTAAGGTAGCTTCCCAATTGCTACAAGTGGATCCTTGGTACCCTAGTTTCCCACCTTTGAATTTTACAAATTTTAGTTAATTAAATTCACTATTATTCTCTTAATTCTCTCTGATTTAGATTACATCTTCGTCTAATTATAGTTCTGGTTACTTTCAGATTACATACAAGGTTCAGTCCCTGTAGATTCGACGTCGGTCTTACCGAGATTATTACTTCATCGCAACCCTATACTTAGGGTGTGAACAAGTTTTTGGCGCCGTTGCCAGGGATTGATGGTTATGTTTTTATGAGATTAACTAGTTTTAGAATTAAGTTAAGATTAGGGTTTTCTAACTTTAGGTTTAGGTCTTTCTGATTTTTAAAAACTAACCTAACTTTCTTGTTTTGTAGGATTCTGAGCTAGACTTTTTAAATTGGTAATCTCTTTCTAATTTTTCTATTTTTCTATTTTTAGGATTAAGGTTTTATTTTCTATTTTTAGGATCTCGTTTATTTTTAGAATCTAACTTACTTTCTAATTCTAGGTTTAGAACCTTCCTTTAAAAACTTTATATTTTCTATTTTTAGGAACTTTCTATTTTTAGAAACTGACCTGTTTTGTTTTGTTTTTCAGGTTTTAACTTAAGAATCTCTAATCTGGTAACTTCTTTCTAACTTCTCCTCTTACTTTTCATATTGTTGTAGGAATGTTTTCCTTCTATTTTTAGGATTAGATTCAGAGTTAGGGTTCACCATACAAGAGTGGGTACATCAATCTGTGGTCAGTTGGATGTCGAAGCTTCAATCTGTGGTTATTCTTTCCACAACCGAAGTTGATTATACGGTAATGACGTAGGCATTTAAGGAAGGTGTTTAGTTGAGAAGAATGATGAAGAAGGCTTCATCATGAGGTCATGCTAGTTAATCGTGACTGTGAAAGCACGATCAATTTGGCAAAGAATCCATTATATCATTCACGTACTAAATCAATCACGTACTAAGTACAAGAGAAAATTCATGTTAACTCTGTATACACTTTCGAGCATGTTTGATTAATTGAACATGAGACTCGATTGATTGTCCATCGATTAATGTTAAGATCAATGGTGCGCGCGGTTTCGCGTAATTATGCGATTTGTTTCTTATTTTAGGCGTAACACAATATACATGAGTATAATGCATTATTAGGATAGAACACGAGAGCTAAATCATTTCTAGGGCTTTAAAAGGAGGAAATTTGGGTGTTCGCATGTGTGATTGATTTCTCTTGTACTTTCATTTTCATGGTTTATTACTTGTCGCTTTGTGTTGTAATTTTTTTCCCAAGAGGTTTTTTCACAAAAAATTGTGTGTTCTCTATATTGATTTGTTTACATTTATTTTTTGTTTGTGTCATTTGAATTTGAGGTTTACTTTCACAGCTCCTAACAAGGATTAAGTGGACTGTAATTGGCTAGTTGGGCTTGAATCCTATTAGATCAGTTCCCATCAGGTCTAGGTCTAGACCTTTGATTTGAAATTCTTTAATTTCTAGTGAAATATATGATTAAGATAATTCTTTTTTACTATTTTAACTTTTAATATTTTCAAGAAAATCACAGCTACCAAAAAAAAAAAAAAATACAAGTTTCACATGGTTTTTACCGGTTGCCTTCCTCTGATTGGGACCTTTCTTATCAATTCCATAGCTTTACAGGCCTTCACTAGCTCAGACTTTTCAGGTTACATATATAGCCACGAGTGCATGCGTACCAATCATCAAATTATTAGAGTATCAATTGCAAGATTATCCAAGAGCGATGGCTCCCACGGTGCACTTGGAAATTTTGTACGCATTCCATGCACTTAAATGAAACTAAACTGTCCACATCATGAGCTGTGATTTATTTTAGATAAGTCATAAACCAAAAAATATACCGTAATGTTTTCTCATCTGGCACATTGTCGAATTTAAGTTAATGTTAGAGAAATGTAGTAATGCAGGCATACGAACCATGACACTCTACTAGAGTATCAATTAGGGCCTAAACCTCCACAATGTCATTAGATAAATTGTGAAATACAATTAAAGCCTTTTAGATTGTTGGAAAAAGTAAAAAAAGAAACTTATAAAGGTTTTTTTTATTTTTCAATTACAATGATAAATGGATGTAAATGTATAAGATTATTTACTTTTGTAATTGTGCAGTGACATTATGCAAATTAGACTGTGATGATAATTTTTCTAACAAAGAATCACTATAAAAATAATAATTTTATAATATAAAAATATAATAATTATAATTACTTTATATACTTTTTCATAAGTGCATTTAATTCTCAATATATGAGCCATAATTCTTAATTCAATAAAACTTAGAAATATAAATGATGCCTCATTTATTTTGCATTTCATGAGAAATTGGAGAACCAAATTAATCTAAAGGACAAAGGTTACCTATGTGCCCTAGCAAAGTTGCTACTGAACAGTGTTTTATGGGCGCCACCATAGTATATGTGTTATACCCCACTATTCATGTATCTTTCTAAGTCATCTTAGGACATGAGACCAAAAGTGAAATAGATCCATATCACAAGAAAATAGTTGCGATTGAATGCCCACCATTAAAAACTTCCTACGCCCACTGAAATGTTTATTTGCCATCCAATCTATTTATTAATTAGATAACTCAGACCTAGATGAAAGGAAAACAAAAATATAAGCTTCATCTAAAACTTATGTGCCCGTAAGAAGTTTTTAATGGTGGTTGTTCAAACACTACGTTTCCATCTAAAGAAATTATATATATTCTTTTCTTTTTCTGCTTTCCAAAAGGAATGCAGTTTCAGTTTTCCATCTAAACAAGTGGGCCATGTCCAATGACATCGACCATTGGCCCGTTGGGTCCCACCTTATATTGTCCATGCCCACTACTCAATTGGAGAAAAGACCCCATCTTACAAGCACCATGGGGGACATCGGTCCCACGGTCAGGATCTGAAACTTGAGCCCTACTTTTTAAGAAACTTGAGACGCGGAGCATACAGCGCCCGTCCATCGCTTCAAGAGCAACGATAACATCACATCAGTAGTCTCAGTCTTTTTACTTTTTTTTAGGTAGACAAATGGCCCTTTAACCTATTGTTTGAGTTGTCTTTTTCACAAAAAAGGCACATCCAAACTCAAATCTTTTTTTTTTTTTTTTTTTTTCGGGGGCCTTAAGAAAATGGTAATAATAATAAGAGGCTGAGAATGAATACAAGCATGCAGGACCACCGAAGTGGGGCAACATGCCACGTGAATAAAAGTCCTTAGTCCTTACCATCAATGAGATAGTCCAAAAAATCTGCTGGTGGGCCACTGTAAGTACCAACCATTCCATATTAGTTTGCAAATAGCTCACAAATCGAGACATTTCAAAACAAAAGGACCAACCGTCCACATTCTATAGGCAAACGTTCCCTGTTTAGATGTTAGTTAGAATTGTCTCATTTGTGATTTTTTTTTAAAAAAAAAATTTTAAGCTGTTGGCCTACCCATGGTGAGAATGACATGATGAATGGTCTGGATCACCGTGTCCACATCCCCTTGTTTCCGTATCCTATTCTTCTTTTTTTTTACTAGTTACAAGTTACTCGCAGCTGGAATATTTTTTAAAATGACGATTTTAACAAAGAATAATTCAAATATAGTATTTTTAACGAAGAGTGATTACAGCATATGTTATAGTAAGCGTGGTACACATAGGTTTTCAGTTCTAACAAGTCGCCTCTGAGTTCAGCAATCCAGACCATTGGTCTATTGCAATAGGACACTAGCATCTGCCATATAAGAAGATCCGAACCACCCATCTTAGGACCTTTTTCATTTGAATGTGAACCACTGTCGTATTATCCTTTTGGCATATGATCTATTCCAAGGCGGACTCTAGCCACCAGTAGTGTATGTTTCAAAGCCATGGACTGATCAACTTGTAAGAGTGAAGAGGGTGCGTACGGATCTTCTGACAACTGGCGAATGAACGGATGAATGGTTTGAATCTTGCATATGGCCACTTCACCCCATCGCATTTATTTCTAACACTCGATTGGAACATCTGTAATTAATTTGGCCTCAAAAATCTCCACATTAAGATATTGAAATCGGACCAAAACTTCAACTGCAAAATTTTTGGGCCTACAAGTTCTTGCGTAAGGATAATGGGTGGGGCCACCCAAATGTTTGTGAGAAATCCACCCCGTCGATCTATCAGTTTTGTGAGCTCATTTTAGGACCTATGCATCAAAAGCGAGTTGGATCTAAAACTCAAGTGGGCCACACGAGAGGAAATAGTAGATATTCAGTGAACTCCGTTATACATTCTTATGGCCATAAAAGTTTTGTATTAAGCCAATTTTTATTTTTATTTTTTGTGTTTTCACTTTATCCTAGTGAGAATGACCTTATAAAGGGTCTGGATGGCATATAAACAACAAGGTGAAGCCTTGGAAAGTTTCAACGGTGGGCATTTCTTTTCCCAAATTTCCCTCTCATGTAACCTACTTGAGTTTTGGATCCAACTCATTTTTCATCAAATGTCCTAAAATGAGCTTGCAAAGCGGATGGATGTAATGAACTTTTCACAAACATATATGTGAAGCGCACCCAGCATCCTTGCGTATGAACTTTCTACAAAAAGGCTTTTTCAAGAAATTTGTTATATATATATATGTGTGTGTGTGCGCGCGCGCATGTGCGCGCGTGGGATATATATGAGAAAAAAAAAAAGCGAGACAGATACAAAACTCAAGTGAACCACACCATAGAAAACAGGAGGAATTGAATACATATTTGAATATTAAAATGAGCCAAGGGCACACAAATACATGTACTGTCATCCAACCTGTTCATAATGTCACACAGCATGAATGAAAGGAAAACACATTAATTTGATCCAGAACTTTTATAGCCACAATGAAGAATTGAACAATAAGTGTTCCTATCTCCCTATTTCTTGTGATGTGGTCCACTTCAGAATTGGACTTGCCTCATTTTCAAGCTATTGCCTTAAAATGAGTGAGAAAAATGGATGGACAGCGCTAATAAGATAGATACGTAACAATGGGCCTCACAGATTTTAGTGGAAAAAAGTCTCCTCTCCTCAGAGCCAGCATACAAGCATTCCAAACAAGCTTCAGTCAACATCATCTTCTTGTCCACATAAAATGGCCGCATGAAATAATTACCCATTTACGGTTATTTATATTGTAAATTGGAACTCTAGAGTTAATATAAGTATATGAATTAAAAGTTGGTAAAACAAAAATAAAAATCTTGCACATGAATTGATATAAAATTCCTATTCTAATCTCAACAAAGAAAAATAAATAAAAAATAAGAAGATAACCAGAAAGAATAATAAAAATAACCAATGATTTGCAATGTAAAATTGACCCATTTTAAAAGCTACCTTTGAAGGTCCAAAATGAAATTTTCATAAAATAAAAATATAGAGAGGGCACCTTTCACACTTAAAGTAATATGCACCTCTGCAATTATTGATAAGCAATTGATTCTGTTGTGGGGCCCAGTGTCTGACAAGATTTCTCCGTCGATGGTAACAAGTTGGACATTTGATCAGCCACCATCATGATAAGAGAAATGTCTACCTCACGCCCCATCTCAACCGCATAACACAATCAACACCACACCTGCAAAAGAAGTGGACGGCTGAGAAACAGGCATACCCTCCATTAATGAGTAGGTAGAGTACATTACATTTGGAGTTATTTCAAATCGATTGGATGGCCCATTTACACAGCTGTGACTGTTGAATCCGGGGGTGGAAACACAAAATTCCGCGGTCCGCTAAAATCAAACACACAATAGGAAGATATGTCTATTCATTTATGCTTTCTAATAATGATGGTGGTTTGCAAAATGTACCTCTACCACCTTGATTTATTTCTTCTCTTCACTTCTACACAATAGGAAGATGTGTCTGTTCACTTATATCAGACAGTGCAAACTAACCTCCCTCCCTCCCTCTTTCTTTCCCTTATACGTTGTCACATGCACCCATTAGGAGTTGCTACGTGAATGTTCAACATCTCTCACTCAATGAGAAACATACTTTTATAGGGCTGCTTGACAACATTAATCAAGATTGCATATATACATAGGTGTTTGTATACTAAATGATTATCATACTAGTGCACAACCTTTCATGTCGGCATATGCACTTTTCATTTTATTTGGTTTAAATTATAAATTTCTTATGGTCATTTTTAAAATTTTATAAATAAATTATTTCAATATATAAGTTTAAAAAATAAGTTACAAATTATCATCCTACAAAACTCGATAATACCCCTGTAGATAAGTTTCAAATTGAATAATCATGGTCTTAAGAAGTTGGAGTGGTTACAGGGGTTTTCCCAATTAAATATACAATTCTAAATCGACTAAGTTGATTTCCTTATAGTATATTCCTGATTGAATCAATCATGATTATCATACTGTATGCCAAAGTAGAGACATTCAATCTCATCATCCTATACACAAAGGTGGCGTTGGTTTCAAATTCAGACATGTGGAACACGTGTGTGGAATGCGGGCGTTCCAGAACCGATTGGGTCTTATTCAAACTGTGACCACCGACCCTCGGCGTTGAGATAGAGTGAGGCTCGGTCGTGTACTGTACCGTTTGTTTATTCAACCAACTGTCACACGCTCGTTACTCAGGCGACTGGTGGAGGTTGGGGGTCTTCCTTCAATGAGCACTTTTTTGTCTTAAAAATTCAAGAACTTTCGAAGGTGCAACAGTTGTATGATCGAAAATGGAAAAGATTGGAGAGAAATGGATGCAAGAAAAAGCGTGTGACTTACCACTATAGTGGGATCACCAGCCTAGCTAAGAGCAACGGAGTGTTTCTAAGAACAGTGTGTTGATGAGCGAGGCAAGGGCAATACCTAATATTACAAACTACGATCGGCCCAACCTATGAGCATAGGCAGACGGATTCTTATAATAAGGTCCTGCTTCAGATTCGGTACGTACGCACAAATGAAAGAAAATTATAGCTACTGGCTACAACTAAGAGTTGGTCAGGTGTATGCGTAGGGACGATCTGAGACTAATCTACATTATGATTTTGTTGATGCTAAGCAGGGAAGAACTGAGCCTAGATAAATATCTTTGCGCTGGATTTGTAGTTGTATTTTGGATCGAGAGATTGGCCATTAAGAGACATAGGTCTATGTAAAGCGCATGAGTACTGGCTCATTAATTCTAACCTTATTAAATAAAGGTCATGTTTAAAGCGTGTGGGTGTTAATACAACCCTATACTTCCACCGTTACTATAACTATGAATGTCATTCCACTCTAAGAGTCTCATCACTAGTCACCAAAGCTACTTACTATGTGGTGGCATATTTCAACAAGTACTAGAAGGCATAAAAAGTCATAAACACATTAGGAATCCAATAATACATATGCATAGTTGTGATGGGAGACCTACGTGGCTTATCTTTTGTTACCTCATCTTCCATGTTTGGATAAAAGGTAGTGGTACATTCCTCATCCTAAATATGCCTTCCATAGGCACACCAAGGATGGCCAATTCTCATATGAATTAATAAGACTGGCTTACCAATGAAAAATAAATAAAATACCAACAATGATCACATGGCTCTCAACCAAGGCCTAGTAAATTAATTGCATCATAAATATTTAATTAATGTATCATTTAAAAAATTTGTTTTATATATATATATATATATATATATATATATATATATATATATATATATATATATATATATATATATATATATATATATATATATATTGAATACAAAACATTTCACTTTTGCAAGTCTCCAAATATCAGTAATTTACATCATTTGCACTCAAGAGTATATAAACTCTATCACATCTCACTTCACCAACTCTCAAATATTATACCGTGTGATCATCTCTGTCATTATAATCAATGGAGAATATAACAAAAAAAAATATAGTCTCTCCTCTCTCCTATTTCTCCTGTGGTGCAGGACTGCATGTGCCTCTCTCTATGAGGGAGATAAAAGGGACGCGGATTAGCTATTTATAGGTTGAGTAGCCAGACTATGATGTATGTATTGTATCCACACCGTCCATCCATTTTGTGATAACATTTTAGGGTATGAGCCAAATAATGAGGTAAATAAAAAGATGTGGACCCCACCACAGAAAACAGTAGGGAGAGTGATTCCCACCGTTGAAACTATCCTAAGGCCCACCATGATGTTTATTTGAAATCCAACCAGTTCAAAAGTTTAAAAAAAGACATGAAAGAAGGAAAAACACAAATATCAGCTTGATCTAAAACTTTTGTGTCCTTTAGAAGTTTTTAATGGTGGGCGTCACTCTCCCCACTATTTTCTGTGCTGGAGTCCACTGGAGCTTTGGATTTAACTCATTCTTTGGATCTTGCCCTAAAATGATCTCTCCAAATGTATGGACCGCGTGGATACAAATCATACATCATGTCACTTCAGTAGCAGCGAGTCTCGCTACTCAGCCTGTCAGTAGCTAATCCGCACCCAATAACCCCACACGCATGCCACTTTAGCACCACTGGTAGGCTGTAAATGGGCGAGCTCAGGCCTGCCAAAATCAAAAATTTGAATATACCTGGCCTAACCGTTCAAAATCTCAGTCGAAGCCAACTCCAGGCCTGGTCCGTTGCACTAGTGAGCCATTAGTGTGATTGTATTTGATGTGTGTAAGATGCAAGTTGGCCGACATCTCCCATCCCTAATCTATCTACAAAACACGGTATTACAAGTCTCTCTCTCTTTTGTTTTTTTTCAAGGGTTGTCTAATCCATCCCACCCGTGCTTAAGCTTGTCTGAACAGCTGTGTTCGTTGATAGGAATAGGATAGACGGTTGCCATCTTCACTGACAGGGACGGGAACGGACTTCAGGCTTTCCAGTTACCATACACTCCGTAGAAAATATTATCAACCATATGATTAACTACTCGTTGATCTGAACCACTAAACCATTTGTGAATTGCTATAATATTACAAGGCCATGCTCCATCCACAGCTGACCCTATCATTTTAGTGTACAGGATTGAGCTATACATGTGTGGTTGTAGATATATATGTGAGCATCCTTTAAAAGTTGGCTGCTCACGTGAAACCCGAACCCTTTCGGTCCACCACAGCCATAAATAGGTCCCTGCCACATAAGCCAAATTTTGTATATATAGTGACAGAATCTTCAGGATATCTCTTAGCAGCCTTTTGTAATTAGATATGCCGGGATTTGATTAACCATGTGTCGCTATCTTTTGAATAGGATCATACAAAGCACGTTTGAAAGTTGTTTGGTTTAATACATTCCAATTTTATATCTTACATGAGAAGCGGATTGTATATTACCTTGGTTTGGATAATAAGTCATCCGATAAAATTTTGTGTGGAGACCAATGTAATTTATTTGTTTATCCACACTGTTCATTCCTTTTCTCAGATCATGTCAAGGCATGAACCCTAAAATGAAGCATTTCCAATGCTGTAGTGGATCACACCAGAGATGATTCTTGTTTTTAATGATTTGTGCATTTAATGCAACCCAAGCACCCTATTTGGTGTTGTCCACTTGTATATTAGATCTACGTCATTTTTGGTCCATGCCTTAATATGGTCTGAAAAAAAAAAGATATGAACAGCGTGGATAAACAGATGCATCACGGCGGACCCCACACAGATCCGAGCCAGGTCGGACACAATCAGCTTCCCTCTGAAATCAACATGTGGCCAAATCAAATCCCGGCATGTCTAGTCACCAGGAAATCCACGTCCCCCATGCCTGTACGGGCTTTGTGGAATTGTGGATGGGGCCAGGCCTTATGAAACAATGAGCAGACAGCCGGGCCCAAAACCTTCCAAATTCACGTGGTTACTCACATGACTGTTGATTTTTTAAAACATCCGAATTTTAAGGGTGGAACGAAGATACCAAGAAAACATCAACGTGAGCCCACCATGCAACAGTTGTAGAATAATAAGATTGTCTTACATCCGTCGTTGAGGTTCCGGCCTCCATCCATATGACTCTAATTCCTTACCAGAGTATCTTCACCACCAATGTACGCAGGCGCTTGCATTTTTACACGTGGTATGTATCAGACTCGTATTAGAAGGTCCAAAAAATAGTTGTGGACGGTCAAATCACCAAACTCACTGTAGATGGTACATAAATCTAATAATAATATTAACTGGATGATTTTAAACTCTCCAGATTATCAAAGTTCTCTCAAAATTTAATTACACAGCAGCAACTGTTTTCCTTTTTCTTTAAAGTGGCTAGCAATTGTATTCCTTAGGCGATGATTATGGATAATCAGATCCGTTGAAAAGGTAGGCCACACCAAGATGAGGTAATCGGAATGTGGATTGGATAGGTTTCCATGGATGAACTTAGATATCAATAATAAAATTGTTAAATATTTAATTGGACAAGAATTGTGTGGTGACCACAACACATTATAACTCATCAGTAATGTTGGGATGTGAATAGAATTTTATTGGACCAGGTGCTGCTGTTAAAGAGAGCTCAATGTAAAGCATGTTCAAAAGTTGTATGCATGAGTACCTAGCTCTGATAGCGCTGCATGGCCCAATCAAACTGTCACGTCCTATTAAAAAGGAATATTGATATGTGCTGTTGGAACACCATGCAATCTACATCCAACTTTAAGGAATCTATTCAAATATGTTCGACTGTTATGACCTCTTCCATTTTTATTTTTCACCTGTAGAAGAAAATTCAATTATATTTATTTTTCTAAAGGGTCCGTTTGAATATTGTTGTTGTTATTTCAATCTCAGTCACGTTATTAGTGCATGCGTGGAAGAATTAAATGTGCGGCTCAATATTTTAAACTAAACAACTACTATTCCAAGTACCAAGATAGATAGATATCGGTCGCCTATTCAACCACTTGCACATCGTTGCTTAAAATGATCAGGCAATAGTTAAAGGATGGGGTTAGGCCATGCCTTTACCTTCTATATGAAAGGATTTTTTTTCTCTTCAGTCGTTGATTTGACATGCTACCTCTTGGACCATTTATATGATCTATTCAGGATTTACCCGCTAAGGTTCAACCATTAGCAGTGGATCAAGACCTACTCAATGATCTATCCCTCATGGAACAGTGGATTTCTGAAAAAATGCTGAAAAGACTACCCTCCCGATATATCCTGATTCTGAACTTCATGAAAAAAATTCATGACCTTCCGCGTTAGTCGCTTGAACTCAACATGCAGTGAAGCATTCCTCCCATCTTAGGTCAGGATGGGAAGTGAATTCTACTGTATGGGAGGTATCGATGGCAGTTAAACCACATTAACAACAGAACTTCCTTCAACATTATACTGTGTTATCGTACATGCTTTTTCGGTGATGATGACTATCAATCAGTGCATGGCCTCGATTTAGTTAACCATCCATCTGTTTAGAGTGTCAATTTGAACACGGAATTGCTTGGCCTGTACATATACAAACTCTACTTGAGCTCTTTCATATTCTTAAACGTATTAAATACTCATTTGCACATCCCGAAGTCAGATTGTTATCTCTTTAAGAGATGTGGTCTGAGAAGTTGATGCCCCCTCCTAGTTCACGGGACTGAGTATCAGACTATTATTCAAATTCAATGATTTGGAAGCCACTTGAACCGGCACATCCTCTATCGGAGGTGATGTGGTTGGTGTTGAGGGTTCAACCTCAGTAATTCAATTTCTTCTTTTATTCATATTTTTAATCGATCAATTAGCGCACAGGCAAGCATGCTAAGAATGTTGTTGTTATTTCAATCTCGATCATGTGATTAGTGAGTTCATGTCAGAATTGAATGTGCAGCTTAATTCAAACCGAACAGCTATGACCCCAAGTGTCAAAATAGGCAGATATGTTGAAAATTGATGTAGAGCGGGTCGCGGACAATTACATGGCAAAGATGGATCAAAAAAGGCCCGGTTGGCGACATAAGTGATCTGGACCATCAAACCTTCAATCAGGCGTATCTCGCAATCCGGGATGAGTCAGCCGACGTAAAATATATGATTTTGGGG
This sequence comes from Magnolia officinalis, assembly GCA_021015155.1. NCBI lineage: Eukaryota > Viridiplantae > Streptophyta > Magnoliopsida > Magnoliales > Magnoliaceae > Magnolia > Magnolia officinalis. Next base: position 63,333,005 of record JAJHSJ010000015.1, on the reverse strand, counting down.
TAGAACGAGTTACTTTAGCCAACCAACCCTGCTACGCCGGGTTGTGAAGCTCGGAATTGCAAGAAACCCCTGATTCGACGGTCGTTTCCCTATTTCAATTTCGTTTTTACTATAAATAGTAAGTTTTAGTTTGACTATAACTCTTCATCCGTCGGACTTTAGGAGTTGCGCCCAACGTGAAAAGAGCTTAGAATAATTAGGGGAACGGTTTGGTGAAGCCAAATAGGACACTTACTATTTTTAGCCGAAAACCTTGCGCACTAGTAAACATCACGACCGTCTATGAATAGTAAGTTTACTATTTATAGTAAGTCGCGAATTCTAGGAGTTTTAGTTGTAGTTTGATTATGTTTCTTTTCCATTGCTTAGTACCCTTATTTAAAGGGTTATGAACTCGTTTTTATGCATTCATTAATCTATTTCGAATTTATAAGAATTTATTTCTATTTTCTGCTCTCTTTTCTCATGGATTCGAGAAAGTCTCTGTGAGGAGTCCAGAGAAGTTCCATAGATTCGGAATAGTTATCCTCTTAAGGAAGACGGTGCTTGACCTCACGTCCTCCCCTGCGTCAAAAATTGGTCATATATGAACGAGTTCTAATAAGATCGGTCGCCTATTCAGCCACTTGCACAGTCTTGATTAAGATAATCAGGTAATAATCAGAGGGCGGGATACATCCTCTAAAAATGGGTCGCACATTTGCCTTCCGTACGAAATGACTTTTTTTTAGTATGGACAAAACAAAAAGAAAATTATTACAATTAGCTGCAAAGAACAACTGCAAAATGCTTCTTTAGATGGAGAATTGCACTTGATACTATAACTGAATCTAACGTATGAGCATGAACTCGAATTATAATTAAAGTTAACAAATACTTGATTACTGTCATGGATTACAATAAGGAATGTAAATGTTTGATAAAGATAAGGATTACACTAAAGAATGTAAATGACGGATAATCGAAAGATAAATTTGACTTGGTTTAGTTTGGTATGAGACGATTTTTTATTGATTTCTTTCATTATTTATAACATTATATTAAACATCTGAATTCTTTCCACATTCTGACGATTGTTATAAACATTTCAACACTATTTACTTTTGTTATTTCTAAGTCACCTACCATATATATCGATAACTGCTTCAGCACGACTACTTTTCAACCGATTACTTTTTCTTAGGGGATGACATAGTACTAATCAAACACTAGTTATTTTACCACAAAACCCTCTTCGAATATCTCTAAAAATCTTTCAACTCCCTCCTGATTAACTTTTTCTATCCAGAAGGAAAATGGAAGAGCAGGAAAGGTCATTCACATAATTATTGGATATGCTATAATTGAACTTGCTTAAGATTCTTTTTATGCAAAGAGAGAAAGTTCAACAGGGTTGGACCAATAGTTATGATTAATTGAGCAGATAACTTCCAATCTATTAAGTGAATGCAACGCTTAACCCTTCTAATAGGTTCGGCCCACCAAGAGGATCTCCTAGTGCAAAAATCACCCCATCTACTCATCCTATGGATCACATCAAAGAAAGGCAATGTCTAGACATTGATAAATTGTAAAATACAAGGGTAGCCAGCTTAGTTAGTAGATGAGACTAATGTTTGCTTAAGGAAATCCACATGATGAGGTCAACCAGCTGAACGGATTAGATGTTAAAAGCACTTGAAAAGTTGGAAGTTATCCGCTGGGTGGACTGTAACGTGTGGTTCAAACCATCGGACTTGAGAGACGTCACACAATCACGCACTTAAAAAAAAGGCAAATAATTCCATCTGAAGACCTGAGAAAAAGACGAGAGAGATCCCCAAAAGTCTACGGAAAATGCACCTCTCTTTCTCCCAACTCCTCATATTCATAAAAAGTAAAAAAAGACAGCGCATGACGCTTGATAAGAAGCCCTTAGAAAATGTACAGGTGGCATAAGGCAAATTAAAATGGATAAATTGTCCAAAATTTAGATTTGTTGAACGAAACTGATTCATGGACGTCTGTTGAAACAAATCCATTGAACAATTTTCAATTTTAATCATCCACGTATCTGATAGGAAGATGATCGAACGATTTAATTTGAATGCGACGCATGCAATTTCAAAGTAATTCTTAGGTTCCCTACGTCACACTAAAGACAGGGAATCGAAGTTTTTTTCTCTAAAAAGAAGTCTCCAGAGGGATGATGAATCAAAGTAGAGAGAGAGAGAGAGATGATGTAACACATTCACTGGAGAATATTAGTGTTGTTTTTGGCAATTGGGAACAGACCCCACTATCAATTTTTCTTCTTCTTTTTATTATTTTAATCTCCACATCATGGAAAAATAGTCAGTGGTAAGGTTACCAATCATGGGATTTCATGGATATAAGGATCCTCATTGCCAAGAACTGTATTCGTAATTGGATAGCAGGCTTGGCATACCTTGGCTAGCCAGATCCAGTTGCATTCCTACCATTCCCACAGGTCAGCTTACTATATTGCAATCATCTGGATACAACCATCGATCATCTTATGTATATAATTCAGCATCTGCATGCAACCAGCAATTCAATCTTAATTAAAACTATCAATCAAGTACGCCTGTCCTTGGTTGGACTGTCCACCAAGGGCGCCTTGGATTCCTCATCTGTTCAGGTTATTAGCGCGACAAAACGATTCCCACGTGCTCATGTAGATGGCATGCAAATGAGAATTGAGTAATCGTATCGGTATTTTCAAAGCTCGGTTAAACAAATCCCATTCTTCTTCCTAAATCTTCACAATATAGAAAAAAAAAATGCTCCAGTGCTCTCAGAGCTCCTAGTTGCATCTCTGGCGGCTTGGACAGTCGAAGTCGAATTGATTGACCTCAGCTGTCCATTCAGTGCAGAAATGCAAAACTCACACCGATCAGATGGGCCAATCCATCCTACACTTGCCCTTATTTTCATTAGGATGGCTAGGATTACCTAACAAAGACTTTTTAAAATCATAAGCAATCTATAACAGACCCTAACAAATATATTGGTCAAAATTGTTGACCGGACTTTTTTTTTGTTATAAATGATCTCAACCATCCATATTAAATACAAACAATCAGATTGTCACAATGTTCAGATCAGTGTGATTTTTGCATGGTATCCCATGAAATGTGTTCTGGACTTAATAGACAGTCTGGATCGATCAATTGGATTGTCCAAATGACCAGATACAGCTATGAGGGGCTATAACTCACTCTGATAGCACTAGAGCATTCGCCACAACATATGTTTAATTTGAGCTTTTTATGATTCACTCAGAGACTTCAGAATACGATTTCATCCAACTACATATCAATTTCTGGCCGTGATGTTCGAAATAGGAACTCTCTCTCTCTCTCTCTCACAACCAACCCACTCTTGGTGAACGGAGTGGGTCCTCTTCAACATCAATCCAACTCCATAGAAGCACACCCAAATACCAAAGAAAAAGTTGTTTCATAACACATTCTAGGATTAATCCAAGTCCTAACGTTAAAGGAGAAAAGATTTCCTACTACATAAATACCATTAAAGCCCTCCAAAAAATTTTAAGGGGCTCTCAGGATTCCTCCTTTCAAATCTAAGGTAAATGACAACTAGATTCAACAGATAATATCATTGCATGAAATGAGTGCAGAATAGCTACTTATGGAACTGAAAAAGAACCATAATAAAGCTTCTTCCATCCCCACTACCTATCTTTCAGCTCCTGTTCAAATTGAACAAGTTTTTCACGGATGGGCTGCAGAAAAAGCCTAATGTCCTTGCTGATCCGCTGTTTATCTGCCTCAATGATATCCTTCTCCTCGCTGAGCCTCACTTCCATCTGCCAGCCAATCAGGGTAAAAAGCAATCAGATTTTGGTATATAGAACCACAATCATCAGCATCATCGGCTTTAGATATCCTGATTTGCTAATCATATTTGAAACATCAATCTCATGTTTCAAGGAACAAATTATATCAAACTGGATTTCAAATTGATTAGGGTTGTTCATCGGCAAATGCAGAAAGCATGGTATATGGATGATTTGCAATTTAGTGCCTGAACAGATTTGCCTGTCTAGCATGTATTTTAGGTTTGCATCAGTGAAACAAAATCAGCTTGGACCTCAAGAGTTCAAGCTATTTTATTAATCAGCTTAACCAGGATCGAAGCATTACAATTCCTAGCACTTCATGATTCTTGGTCTTTTGTAGAACTTGGCTGAGATTATGATTAAACAACTATTCTCACAACCTCAGGCAGGCATGCCAAAAACAAAAACCATAATCTATATCCAATTATGTTTCGATTCTTCAATTTCTGAGATTATTTAAAGAGTCCTTTCATATAACTTCTACAAATCACTTGAAATCCCCACTTAGGGCCTTAGTGTCAATGGGAAAAGCACACTCCAATGTCCACATTTTGGTGTTGTTTTGCCAGACTCATCCCTAAAAAATGGGAGGATTTAGATAATTCACTCAAAATGGCAAGCTTCAACGTGGATTTCAGTGTGGCAAGCAATCATACCCCTTATTAGGGTATGTTACTACCACAATAAAATCTTGCACCACAAAACCAAACAAGCGGTATTGGTCCAACAAAACAAACATAAGGCCTTCACAGATGATCAATTCCTCGGTCCACCCTGACCCTGATAGCCTACTCTCAACTCCACTCTCTGCTGATGTGCTTCTTTCTATCATCTCTCACATTTTTTACCCACCCTTATTCAGATGATTCTTCCACTGTTTGTGGTTTTCTCACAATTTACCATTTATTCACTGAGTCACCAAGTTCACCCAACTCAAATCAAAATCCTAAAGTCCTGCATGGTCAGATTCAACCTTTTAAATATTGATATGTATCCCACATTATTTATTTATTCCCTCGCGTTTATAGATCAACATGGGGTCCAGAAATCAACCAAGCCATCGTGTTGCATGTTTGTCTATGAAAATTTAGAGTTCACCTATAAGCATAATTGGCATCTGCCTTTTTCTCTTTTGCTGCTGTGTTTAAATATTCAGAGATTTTACCGTCTGTACCTGCAAATCATCTAGTTCACCAAATGAGAACTCCAGAATATCTATGTGGCCCTTGATCTTCTTTGTCTCCTCTTTAATTAGCCATTCCCCTGTTTCCATCATACACATAGTTCTTTAAGTATCCGCAAGTACCTGTTGGATTTAGAATATAAAGAAGTGAAAAAAAAAATGGGTAAATAGTAAAATTTATAGGCAATTATAACTTGCCCTTGAATTTCAGTGCTAATTCGTATGTGTATCCAACACGCTTCTTGTTTCGTACAGTCACCAAGAATGCCTGCTCAAAGTTCCAGGGTTAAACATCAGTCAAATATCCACTCTAAAAGCAAAAGGCGTCCACCTTTATTACTTTAGTGCCAGAAGCAGCAGCGAGTGAGTAGAAAATAAGCTATTCAGGACACAGCATTCAGGAATCTTGAGATTCAAAGTGGGATGTACCCTAAGAAGAAGGTCCATGCAACCAATGTTGTCAAAATCGTTATCACATTGCAGATCGTAATAGAGATTGAATTGTGTTGAATGAATCACAAATGGTATCGTAAATCATAAGAAATCTTTATGATTTTCTTTAAAAAAAAAAAAAAAAAAAAAAAAAAAAAAAAAAAAAAAAAAAAAAAAAAAACTGAAAATTATAAATAAATCAACAAAAAAAATCATTAACCATTCTTTGGGATCAATATGCATCAAGTACCACCAAGTAATACCGTACCATGATAGTGTTGAAGAATTCTTATGTTTCCTTTATTTTCTTGTCTTTCAAGAAATTTCCGTTAAAAACATATTTGTGTTGTTTTTACCTTTTGTTGAACACAGAATCAAGTTGAAAAAATGGCATTTGATTATGTAGACTGACAATAAAAGATATTATGATTTCCAATCATCTTCCCACAATACATATAGGTAAACATGATCGTAATCATCCATAAAAATATTCCAGATAAGTTATACATCAATTTGGTGTTTTGACCAGTTAAGAAGTAAGAAATCATTATTATAAATAATAATAATAATAATAATAATAATAATTAAAAAAAAAAAAAAAAAAAAAAAAAAAAAAAACCTCCATGATTTAACATTAGAGAATATATATCATTTAATCTCTTATAAAGAACAAAATAAATATATATTACCTCTTCTAAACGATTCTTCAAGCCTTCACCAATTTAAAAACATGGAATGAAAGCCAAGATTAAAATAGACGAGAGGAAGTATAATTTGAATGTAAATCATAGGATTTGAAACGTAGAATCATAGGATTCATATAAAAAGGGATTCAGGGTGGGATCCAAATCATTTTTCGTAAGATTCAACTCAAGTCATAAATCATAGGATTTTGACAACTATGCATGCAACCAAATACCAATGTAATCACCTCTTTCTAAAGAATAGGCCATTCATCAACGTACCACTTGATGTTTACAGATACCTCACTTCCCAAAATCAGAAGGAAAAGCACATGCCCTTTCGGGACAGCTCATTTTGCAACAATCAAGATACAAAGCACTTTTCAAATTATTTTTCTTAGACGTCAAATTGCCTAGAAGATCAATTGATGTAAATGCACCTAACGAATTAAGCACGCATTCCTAGACTAGCAGAACATGAATAGGAGACGGGAAACTTCAATGACCAGAATAATATATTTGAGCATCCCCATTCAAAATGTAACCTCGTGCGCTTTCAAAATTAATCAATGAATTAGGAACGTCTCCCATGCCCTCGAACTGAATAGGAGGGTATTTTTTCCTCTAGAACATGGAGACACAAAAAGGCCCTTAGAGGGAGGGAGGGAGAAGAAAAACTCACATCACCAGAACATCTAGATACTTCAGCAATATCTGCTTTTCCGCAAGAAAACTCCAAGGAGGCCATGGAGCCAAGCAACTCCTGAAATTCATGAGAATCAATGGAAAAAAATTAAAATATATTGATTTAATTTAAAAATTAAAAAAATAATAATAACAAATAAAAACAAATACTAAAACGGATTGAATTTAAGCAGAACTAAATACTTAACCAACATCCTTGAAACAAATCCTTCATGACCTAGTGTTACTAGAGAGTTTGTATTGGTACTAACCGTTATCCTATTGCTTGCCCATGTATTAAGGTTCTTCTCCTCCCACGTACCAGCCTACATAGTAATACAAACAGTTGTTATATGGTACAGGAAACCAAAATCCAGACAAAGGAGAAAAGTAAACTGATAGCACTAAGAATGATATCAAACTTGGATTATGCCCTTTTGAGTAACCATTGAGTTATTAACTTGGAAAGTTTCCTGTATGGTTGCTGGAGTTGGTCTGAAATAAAGTAGCTGTTGGTGATACAGTACGAAGGTCATTTATGGGTTTTCAGTACCTTTTGGAGTTTTCTGAACTAGATAGTTTTTTACAATTTTCTATCATTAGAGTTTTAAACCTATAAACATGGCATATAGTGCTCTACAGGACATGGATGCACCTAAGTAGATTAACCTCATCAGAATGACAAGTGTCTTTCCTGTAGTCACCAGCCACAGAAAGCCAAGTGGCAAAACCAATCACCTGGAAACTCTGGGTGAACCTTGCAAACACTAGTCCCTTTAATGGCAATGTTAGCTCACCCGTAGAGAGAGTGCATGTTCTATAAATCTCAGTATTGGAACAGCCAGAAGAGTACACTGCTGCATTAGAGTTCTATCTGGAAAGTTGAGCTCCTTCATCAAATGATGGTGATAGGTTGCATGCGTGCGTGCATGCATACTGTACCTAACTTCAACCCCACATAATCTTTTGTTGCTGACCACATCTCTATATCTGGGGGAAAAATCGTTTGGAACATCACTTGTAGAAGAAGTCTTCAAGATTGGGAAGTTCGGGATTTCACGGGTCTCTTGGAATGTCTCTACTCTTCAGCGCCTTCTCTCTTGTCCCAAGATGAAATCTTCTGGAAACCGGACAAATCATCCTTCTTTTCAGTTCGGTCCTTATACAATCAGCTATGCTCTCAGGATCCTGATCCGAAGGATAATTGTTCTTTTCTCTGGAAATATATTGCCCCCCCCAAAAAAAAAAAAAAAATTTGGCGTTTGGTTGGTTGCAAGGTGTCCCGTATCGGTATCGGTTGGCGTAACGGTGACCTCCAAAACCGATACGGATACGGGGGCGTAACGGCGATACGGGGGCGTAACGGCCCGTAACGGCGCAAAAAAAAATTTTTGCCAAAAAAATATGAAAAAATATGGATTAAATCCAGAATATTCTAAGCATTCCAAATATGCATTCATTTATAAATTGGAACATGGTTATGGTGGTGTAACGGTCCACTCTTTGGTGAGAAGTTGTATCGGACTGTCTGATGAATTTATGAATCAGATAACCTAAATTTGACTACAAAATTCATATATTTAATTTTCTAACTATCTACCATCAATGATAGATATATTAGAATGAATGTAATATGAAAATATCTTACATTAAGTGTTTGCAATTATTTTTGAGGAATTTCTCGAACAAACCTGTGCTGCTGTGCACGTGATGTGATTCCTGTCTATAACCTGTCATCCACAAGTTAATAATATTAAAAAAAAAAAAAAAAAATTTAATAGTGTCTGATATACTCTCCTACAACTTGATTAAGGATTACTTGATTGGTTGTCAGGGGAGCTATTTTAAATACAAGTTCGGCAATGTCAAGTGTGTGCATGACTGCATGGCTTCTTGCAATAATACTGCTGTGAGCTGTCTGCTGCAAATACTTACCTTAATACAAATATATACTCACAATCACAAGTCACCACCAAAATGAAAATCTGCATTTTTGTGGTTGCTCGACCTCCACATCATCGTCATCATCACCATCAGGCTGAGGCTGTCCAATAAGTGTAGGTGCTGCATATCCATAATATCCAGTGCCAGAAGGAAATACTAGATCAACGAAACCAGAGGATGACTGATCCTGACTAGGCAACGACTCTGACCCCGAGTAAGGATATCCACCAGTGCCCGTCGAATAGCCATACTGGTGCCCATACTCAGGCTGTTAAGAATCTTGAGATTGAGAGTGCGTCTACTCTGATGAGTAACTTGGATTTGGATCTGGATATCTATAATCATATGGATATTGATCGGGAGGGCTACTCCAACATGAATGTCATGGAACAGGCTCAATATAACCACCATAATCATAATCCAATTGACCATAAGAATATCCATCATAATAACCAAGACCATGAGCCTGCTGATGTTCCGGACCTCCCGGTCCCCGTGCACCACTAGATGTTAATGCAGGAGCATTTTCACACCGGGCTCGAGTGGGGTCGCTTGTGGGATGCAGGGGCACACTCGGGGTGGGTGCGGCCTACGGAGGAGGTATCGTGTTCGAGACTCCTCACCGGGGGTGATTAATACGCATTTCACACCAGGCCCAAGTGGGGTAGCCCGTGAGATGCGGGGACACACTCGGGGTGGGCGGCCCATGTGATTTGGGGCCCACGAAGGGGGTTCGGCCGAGGTCCTAAAAACCCATGAGATGTGGAGCCTGGGCTATGAGATAAGGGGATTAATTCGCCATACTCTAACAGTTCGAGCTTTTAGAGCAAGTGGTTAATTGTCCTGCATCAAATTGGTATCAGAGCAGGAGGTCTCGTGTTCGAGACTCCTCACTGGGGGTGATTAATGCAGGAGCATTTTCACACCGGGCTCGAGTGGGGTCGCTTGTGGGATGCAGGGGCACACTCGGGGTGGGTGCGGCCTACGGAGGAGGTATCGTGTTCGAGACTCCTCACCGGGGGTGATTAATGCGCATTTCACACCAGGCCCAAGTGGGGTAGCCCGTGAGATGCGGGGACACACTCGGGGTGGGCGGCCCATGTGATTTGGGGCCCACGAAGGGGGTTCGGCCGAGGTCCTAAAAACCCATGAGATGTGGGGCCTGGGCTATGAGATAAAGAGATTAATTCGCCATACTCTAACAGTTCGAGCTTTTAGAGCAACTGGTTGATTGTCCTGCATCAGATGTACCCTCCTTCGGCTGGCTGTATCGTGACTCGGTACACTCGTAAGTCCGACCTCGTGTACCACGTCGTCGATGTTCATCGCCATCGCGATCTGTAGACGGTTGTATAGGAGGGTAAGCAACACCAAAAGTGTCAGCACCAGGGGCAGGGGGGTCATCATCATCTGACACGGTCACGCTACCACTGCTTATACTCTTTTGTTGATCTTGAGCCGTATCTGTACGTGGCATAAACGCTGCCCCTCTTATTGGGTCCAACACATCTGCACGACTCTCTTGTTGCGCTCTGCGTATTTTTTGGTCATCAATTTCCAATTCTTCACTATCCTCTTCAATTTGCTTTTCCCTTATTTCCAACCAAGGTAGAAGTGGGTCATCCTTATCATAAATATTGTCCAAGTTTATTGGACAGTACTCTCCGTCATCAGCAGCTGTAATGCTCCTATGATGTCGTCGCATTCTTAGTTTTATATTGTAGTGCATGAAGACAAGTCTATCTAATGTTCTAGTCTACAATCTATTCCTATTCTTTGAATGAATGAGCGCAAAACAACTCCAATTCCTTTCGCAGCTAGAGAAAGACGTTGTCTGGCTCAAAACTTTTACTGCAATTTTTTGGAGAGCCTTCGTACTCTCTCCGAAATTAATCCACCATTCGGCCGGTTGCAACCTAGATACTGCATGCTGTGCAAGAGCATCTCCAAAGCTACCAAGGCGATTTCCAAATGTATCTAATTCATTCAACGCTTTTATTTGCAAATCTAAGTCAGGCTCTAATCTCTTTATCACATTTTTTAGCCCAACACCACGAACTTCATCATCCGCAACAAATGATTAGGCATATCTATACTTAGGATTTAGGTAGTAACCTGCTGCATGAAGATCGTGATGGAGTTGCTTTGTCCATCTCTTGTCGATCATCTTCCAATAAGTCTCCCAACTTCTACAATCACGTTGAATTGCAAGCTTTGCCTTATCCATGACATCATATAGGAAGCCCATGGTACATGCTTCATCGGTTTCAACAAGACGGAGTACCCTCATTAGTGGCTCCATCACCTTTAGGATCGCCTTGACCTTCTTCCAATATTTGTTGTCCCGTATGGTGTTCGCAACGTCGACCGGTGCCCCTGATGTCTTCTTCCCATGTTTTGTGTTGAGCCATTCTCGGGAAGCGAACATCTCACTCAACTCTCCCCTATGCTGGAATAAACTCTCTAATGCTATAAAGTTTGTTGCGAATCTAGTCACCGCAGGCCTCACAACTCTCGTCCTTTCGTGAACTTTCTCATTATTGCGACTACTTGATTATAGTTGTAAATAAACGTCATCACTTCCCTTACCCTTTAGACCATTTCCTTAACATTCTTCTTCTTCCCAATATCTTCCAATATAAAATCAATACAATGGGCAGCACATGGTGACCAAAAAAGATGTTTTCTCTTATCCATCAACATATGTCCTGCACGTTTATATGTTGCTTCATTATCTGTCATAATCTGCACTATATTCTCCTCTCCAATCTCGTCCACAACTTTATTCATTAGTTCATTAATATAAGTAGCATTTTTTGTTGCCTCTGACGCATCAATTGACTTATGGTATATAATTCCTAAGTGGCAGTACACCATGAAGTTGATCATGCTGCGTCTGGTTGGGCCAGTCCAACCATCACACATAATCGTGCATCCTCTGGCTTGCCATACAGGTTTAAAGGTAGCCACATATGCTTTCACATCCGCAAACTCTGCATTTGTCCATTTCCCCCTAATGTCCTTTGCCGTGGGAGCTTTTATTCCTTCACCTGTTTCTGCTGCTGCATCAATTAGCACCTGCCAATATGGAGAATTGGCCGCGTTAGGAGGTATGTTAGCATGTATAAATAACTTTGCTGCTGCTCTACCTAATTTCTCAACGGAAGTTCTACTCCACATTTGTTTTATTTTTTTTTTGTTTAGTTGATTCTTTCTTAAACAGGATTGGATCAATAGAGGGTCTCCTAGGCTCATTTACTTCTTCATCTTCACGTATAGGGGCATCACGTGAAGATGTCTGTCGTCGGCTCCCAAACATATGTCGTAACCCACCAAACCTACCCCCCGACCCTCAGTCCCACCTGCAGAAGCAGTTGCACTTCCACTCCCACTCCCACTCCCACTACCCCCCCTGTATCACGCACTGACCCATGCGTGCCAAACATGCGGCGACGCTCTTCCTCTTCACGAGCTACACGCAAGCTCTCTCTCCTAGCTATAGTTAATTCCCGATCTAAATCTTCGTCAGAATCAATAATATCTTCATCACGAACGCCCATATATTCAGGACCAAACACCTCATGTCGAGCTGCATCCAAAATATCATCTTTCTTCTTTTGTACAGCAGCACGTTCACCCTTCGACTCATCCAGACTAGCTTGCATTAAAAGCATTATCTCTCTCAGTATTCTGGCACATGGCGCAACTTGACCCTTTCGATGTGCTAAATGTTGTTTGAGACAGGTAATTCCACCAGTCAGATGTCTATCACAATACTTGCACTTCATTTGGTGCCTAGTACCACCAACCCTCTCACAATGTTACCATCCAATATCCTCACTTACTTGTTGTTGGCCAGACCCAGACATTTCTTTAAGTTTAGGTAGATGAGTGTATGTCTGTATGACCTATGTTAATAAAGATGATTTTATGTTCTAACTAAAATACTAAACCCTAAGAAGCTCCAAAACCTGTCCAATATAAGCAAATAAAAATATAAGGTCACTAATTCGAAAATACAAAAAAAAATATTAAATAGCACCCCAAATCTGTAAAATGCACATTAACATTTTCTACTATGATTAACACATCATATGGCATGATTAAAACAGCAAAACAACCATTAAAAATTGATTTTTCGAATTTTAAAAAAAAAGGGTCAAAATTCATGCGTAAATAGAAAAAAATTATTAAAAAAATATTAAATGGCACCCCAAATCTGTAAAATGCACATTAATATGTTTTACTATGATTATCACATCATATGGCATGATTAAAACAGCAAAAAAACCATTAAAAATTGATTTTTCGAATTTTAAAAAAAAAGGGTCAAAATTCATGCGTAAATAGAAAAAAAATATTTAAAAAATATTAAATGGCACCCCAAATCTGTAAAATGCACATTAATATGTTCTACTATGATTATCACATCATATGGCATGATTAAAACAGTAAAACAACCATTAAAAATTGATTTTTCGAATTTAAAAAAAAAAAAGTCAAAATTCATGCGTAAATAGAAAAAAATAATAAAAAAATATTAAATGGCACCCCAAATCTGTAAAACGCACATTAATATGTTCTACTATGATTATCACATCATATGGCATGATTAAAACAACAAAACAACCATTAAAAATTGATTTTTCGAATTTTAAAAAAAAGGTTCAAAATTCATGCGTAAATAGAAAAAAATATTTAAAAAATATTAAATGGCACCCCAAATCTGTAAAATGCACATTAATATGTTCTACTATGATTAACACATCAAATGGCATGATTAAAACAGCAAAACAACCATTAAAAATTGATTTTTCGAATTTAAAAAAAAGGTTCAAAATTCATGCGTAAATAAAAAATAATAATAAAAAATATAAAATGGTACCCCAAATCTGTAAAATGCACATTAATATGTTCTAATATGATTAACACATCATATGGCATGATTAAAACAGTAAAACAACCATTAAAAATTGATTTTTCGAATTTAAAAAAAAAAGGTTCAAAATTCATGCGTAAATAAAAAATAATAATAAAAAATATAAAATGGTACCCCAAATCTGTAAAATGCACATTAATATGTTCTAATATGATTAACACATCATATGGCATGATTAAAACAGTAAAACAACCATTAAAAATTGATTTTTCGAATTTAAAAAAAAAAAGGTTCAAAATTCATGCGTAAATAGAAAAAAAAATAATAAAAAATATTAAATGGCACCCCAAATCTGTAAAATGCACATTAATATGTTCTAATATGATTAACACATCATATGACATGATTAAAACAGTAAAACAACCATTAAAATTTGATTTTTCGAATTTTTTAAAAACGGGTCAAAATACATGCGTAAATGGAAAAAAATATTTAAAAAATATTAAATGGCACCCCAAATCTAAAAAATGTACATTAACATGTTCTACTATGATTAACACATCATATGGCATGATTAAAACAGCAAAACATGTTTAAAAAAGTATAAATACCTATTTTTGATGAATTCGGAATTTCTTAAAAATGGCCCACCAAGCTTCGATTCAACAAAAGCCGCAATACAATGTGTTTTTATCTCAAATACTCAACCAAGGTTGGTCGAAATTGGTAGTAGAAGGAGTGAGTGAGAAGTAGTTTGGAAGCAAGAAATTTGAAAAAAAAAAAAAAAAAAAAAAAAAACAGCAAAAAAGAGCTTAAAATAGAAAGAAAAAAAAAATTGACCGTTTTTCGACCGTTACGGGTCAACCATTACGCCCGTATCGGTCCGATACAGGTACAAAAAATCGTATTGGCTGATACGACCCCGTATTGTGTATCGGCTCATACCGTTACCGTTACCGTTACGTATCGGCCGATACGGCCGATACGGCCGATACGTAACCGTTTTGGCACACCTTGGTTGGTTGGCAGGGAAAAAGAAAATTCTCACTATGGACAATCTGAGGAAGAAGGGGATGGTTCTTCCCAACATTTGCCTTTGCTATATGAAATCGGAAGAGTCAGTTAATCATCTATTAATTCACTGCCAATTTGTTCATTCCATTTGGGCTGAAATTATGAACTGTTTCAGTTTGTTCTGGTGCTTTCCGGGAGATGTGATTCATTTGCTTCAAGCGTGGCATGGGGTGTACCTTGGAAAGGCGAAGACAATATTATGGAGAACGGCTATTCTTGCAGTTTGGTGGTCAGTTTGGGGCGAAAGAAATAGTAGGTGTTTCAGAAATATTTCCAATTTGACAGGGACAGTGGCCTCCAAAGCTAAGCGGCTCATCATCGAATGGGTTTCGAATGTCAAGAATCTTTTTAGTTCCGATTTTTTCTTCTTAGGAGTGTAATTGCAGTCTGCTTTCTCAGCAGCCTCTTTCTGTTTTTTCCTTCCTTTTTAATGAAATATGATCATCTTTCAAAAAAAAACCCACAAAATCTGATCTTCATTTTTCCCCATTGCATTCTTCAATTTTAAAATAGTTGCCTTGATAATAAATTCTACTTTTCCTTTCAAAAAAAGAGGGATTCTACTCTTCTTCTTTTTTCAAAGAGCCTTTGTTACTATAGTTAAACATGTTTTGGGCTTCTCTTTGTGTTCACTACATTCTTCAAAAGGCCACATTCCAATTCATACTACCATTTGCTTACCAGCTCTTTCTAATAATATTGCATCGAGGAATGCTAGCATGCTACCAAGACTCGCATGCATCATGGAGTTCCATGATGTGGGTTGATGCAGTGCAAAGCAAAAACTGAACATGAAAGTGAATTAGATTGTGCATACTAGATTCTAGAGAAGGAATTCAACTTCAATGATGTGGAAATGTATCATGCGTACATAAACAGGGACTGTTAAGAGAGGACTCAACAACCTGATAGCGGAAAAACCACTACAAAAAGCTATAAAACTAGCACTAAAGAAAACTTCCCTTGGGCCACATTTATAACACCTAAACAACTCCACAAACCCCAACTTACAAAGCCTAAAACACAACTAATTCAACTTAGGGCCTGTTTATTAAATTTGAAGTCCGAAGCCTGAATCTGAAGTATGAATTTGAAGTCCGAAAACCTGTTTGGTAACTATTTGAAAGAGGTGCCACAGTCTGAAAATTAAGTACGGAATATGAAACAACCTGTTTGTTAACAAACGTCTGAAATGTATGAAATTTGTTAATTTGACACATTTGCCCCCTCCCCATTGCCCTAAGAAAAGCCCACTCCTTCACAAATTTTAACCTTTAATGAGGCCACCACTTTCCAAAGAGAGGAGGCTCTATACAGTGAGGATGTCTTTGTCCACCTAGCATTTTCTTGAACACCATACTTTCTACCAACAACTTCTCTCCAAAGACTACTCTCCTCGACCCCAAATCTCCACACCCATTTCCCCAAAAGAGCCAAGTCTATAACCTCTAAAACTCGAAGCCCAGCCCCCCCTTTTTCTGTAGGCTTGCACACTTTCTCCCATTTCATAAGATGAAAGTTGTGTTCATCTTCTGCCCCCCTCCAAAGAAATCATGCTTATCTACCACTGCTTTCGGACATTTGAACAATGACATGTAGTAAACCGGTAAGTTTGACATTACCGTTTTAATTATTGTTAATCGCCCCTAATGACACGTGACTATTCTTCCAAACATATAGTCTACTAACAAATCTTTCGATAACTTTATCCCATAGATGCTTGGGTGACTTTCCTATGCATAAAGGAAGCCCAAGATATGTTGTCGGAAAAACCTTCTCTACAGCCAAAAGTCTTGGCAAAGAAACCCACCTCTTCCTTAAACAAGCCAACTCCTAGGATATCAGTTTTACCGGAATTCGCCGTCAAACCGGATACCACCTCAAAACACAGATGGACATCTTATAGTGCATTTAGTGGGAGAGAATTGAAAGATGCTTCAGGGACACTTGCCACTCCTCGACTTTCTTAGTCAATAAGGTCTTTTCTATCTGAAGGGAGTGGAATATTTGACCTTCGGGTTGGGGTGTTGTATTTTACTTTATGTTCCTGTTTTTCTGCTTTGTCCTTTGGCAGTTGAATGATATTCATCCTTCAAAAAAAAAAAAAAAAAAAAAAATTCCTCAAAAGAAAATGATAATAACTGGATACATCGCTACTCCTAGAAATTCAATAGCTTTTAATTTTATTACGTTAGTAGAAAATGGATCATTGGCTCAAAGCAGAGCAACAGTCCACCTTCAATGATCAAAGTTGTCCAAGCAGTACCTTTGTTGACTTATTGGCCCCACCCATGCTGTGGCCCATCGAATCAACATACCTGATCACCATAGACGTTTACCACATGTATGTTGAGAGTAGCAACTCATTGCGGCACTTTAGCCTAACCATTGTGCATTGCTCTAAAAGGGGACTTTGCAATCAGCATGCAATAACAACAAGTTTGCTAAGAAGAATTTTATGTGTGTGCACTCACACCTACACGCACACACGTGCACAAGGAAAAGCCTGTGTGTGTCCAGATGGTGTCAATGAACCAGCCGGTTTCCAATCTAGGGAAAGGAGGGGGGTCAATGTAACATGAGCAGCCGATCATCAAACTATTGTCAAGAAAACATAAGAATTCCTGTTTTGACTCCAAAAAGCTGGGACAAGGCTACAAGGATTTTTTATTTTTTATTTTTTTGAAGATTAAGGCTACAACGATGATAATCTACCAAATTTATCAATTCTCAAAGAGATAGAGTAACCTCTCCATCTTTCCAATTAATACCAATGGCAACAAGAACATGACGATGGACATAATTATGTTATTGAAATTCACATTCTAAGGGTGTGCATTTGAAATTAGTACAATTGGGTTTCATGAATTGTTGGAATGTGTCAAGCAAAGGAGCTATGGCAATGTAGTTGTTAACGGAGGTAAGGTATTGGGAATAAATTACTATCACATTTCCTTGCTTTCAATTGCTCTACGTAGAAAAGAATAAAAACATGCATCTCCATTGCAAATCTCTTTTCATCTTCTCTGTTCTTGGTGATCGTCATTGATAAACTACCGAAAAAATAGTCACAGCGATCAACACATATAATTGGAAACGGTAACAAAAAGAAATAACATAGAAAAAAGAAAAAAGGGGGGATTTTTTTTATATATATAATTTTGGGTTACCTGATTCCAGACAGATCCGAGAGTGGCGGGTTGGGACTGCTTTGATATGTCATCAGCTGAAAGCTTGCGAGGGGGCGGAATGGGAGCCGCGTCTTCCTTTGCTTCTCTAACCCAATACGTATAAGAAGCCTGCTTCTCTGCAACCTCACTCTCCATCTACAAACCCAATCCTATAGAGAGATCCCACTCCAAATAACCCTAAAATCTCCAAAAACTGCCTCGATCCGCAGATCTCTCTCGTTTCACCGCTAGAAATCGACGGATCTGGATTCGATGCCCTGCCTGCTGAGAGAGAGAGATTCTCCGATCGATTTGGGAAAAGTTCGGTTTTATATTTATTTTTGGTGGGAGTGTTTGTCTTGACCTTTGACCCAACTAATGTCCTTGGAACCGCGACCCTTCGCGAAGCTTCGCCAGTTTTCCACGAACGCGGATTCCGTCGGGAAACGGATTGGCTAGTGGTCGGTGCGCCCTACCATGATGTATTTATTTCATCCATTCAATCAATCTATTTTTCTAGATCATTTTACTTAATGGAACAAAAAAAATGAGATATATATCAATCTCAAGTGGACCACATTATAGGAAACAGTGTTGAATGAACTACGACCATTAAAAAACTTTTCGGGACATAAAAGTTTTGGATCAAGATAATCTTTGTTTTTTCCCTTCATCTGTGTATTTATGACCTAATTAACAGATTTGATCTCAAATAAACTTTACAGTGGCCCTTAGGAGGATTTAAATGGTGGATATCCAATCACTATTATTTTCTTGTAGTGTGGTTTACCTGAGAATTTTAACCTTATAAACTTTGAGATAAAGCCCTAAAATGATCTTTAAAAATAGATGAACGGAATGAATGAAATAAATACATCATGGTGGGGACCATAGAGCACCGATCACCCGCCACGGGGATGGTCCTGCCCCCGCCTGTACCGAATTGGAGGAAACGGATTGGCTACTCCCCCTGACACCAGCCAATGGCTGGTGGTCAGTGCTCTGTGGGGCCCACCATGATGTATGTGTTTCATCCATTCTGTCAATCTATTTTTACATGTCACTTTACAGTGTGAGACCAAAAATGAGATATATCCCAATCTCAATTGGACCACATTACAGGAAACAGTGTTGAATGAGCCTCGACCATTTAAAACATTTTGGGGCCATAAAAGTTTTGGATCAAGCTGATTTTTGTTTTTTCCCTTCATCTGGGCCTGTATGACCTAATCAACAGATTGGATGTCAAATAAACAGTACAGTGAGCCTTAGGAGGATTTTAATGGTGGATCCAATCACTATTGTTTTCATGTGGTGTGATCCACCTAAGATTTATATACCTCTCATTTTTAGAATCAAGCCCTAAAATGATCTTTAAACATGGATGAACGGAATGGATGAAACACATACATCATGGTAGGGCCCACAGAGCACCGACCACCAGCCACGGGACTGGTGTCAGGGGGAGTAGCCAATCCATTTCCCGAATGAAAACCGATTGGCTACTCCCCCGGACACCAGCCAATGGCTGGTGGTTGGTGCTCTGTGGGGCCCACCATGATGTATGTGTTTCATCCATGCCGTCAATCTATTTTTACAGATTACTTTACAGTGTGAGACCAAAAATGAGATATATCCCAATCTCAATTGGACCACATTACAGGAAACAGTGTTGAATAAGCCTCGACCATTAAAAACATTTTGGGGCCATAAAAGTTTTGGATCAAGCTGATTTTTGTTTTTTCCCTTCATCTGGGCTTGTATGACCTAATCAACAGATTGGATGTCAAATAAACAGTACGGTGGGCCATAGGAGGATTTTAATGGTGGATATCCAATCACTATTGTTTTCATGTGGTGTGATCCACCTAAGATTTATATACCTCTCATTTTTAGAATCAAGCCCTAAAATGATCTTTAAAAATGGATGAACGGAATGGATGAAACACATACATCATGGTAGGGCCCACAGAGCACCGACCACCAGCCAATGGCTGGTGGTCAGTGCTTTGTGGGGCCCACCATGATGTATGTATTTCATCCATTCCGTCAATATATTTTTACAGATCACTTTATAGTGTGAGACCAAAAATGAGATATATCCCAATCTCAATTGGACCACATTACAGGAAACAGTGTTGAATGAGCCTCGACCATTAAAAACATTTTGGGGCCATAAAAGTTTTGGATTAAGTTGATTTTTGTTTTTTCCCTTCATCTGGGCCTGTATGACCTAATTAATAGATTGGATGTCAAATAAACAGTACGGTTGGCCTTAGGAGGATTTTAATGGTGGATATCCAATCACTATTGTTTTCATGTGGTGTGATCCACCTAAGATTTATATACCTCTCATTTTTAGAATCAAGCCCTAAAATGATCTTTAACAATGGATGAACGGAATGGATGAAACACATACATCATGGTAGGGCCCACAGAGCACCGACCACTGGTCGGTGCTCTGTGGGCCCTACCATGATGTATGTGTTTCATCCATGCCGTCAATCTATTTTTACAGATCACTTTACAGTGTGAGACCAAAAATGAGATATATCCCAATCTTCATTGGACCACATTACAGGAAACAGTGTTGAATGAGCCTCGACCATTAAAAACATTTTGGGGCCATAAAAGTTTTGGATCAAGCTGATTTTTGTTTTTTCCCTTCATCTGGGCCTGTATGACCTAATCAACAAATTGGATGTCAAATAAACAGTACGGTGTGCCTTAGGAGGATTTTAATGGTGGATATCCAATCACTATTGTTTTCATGTGGTGTGATCCACCTAAGATTTATATACCTCTCATTTTTAGAATCAAGCCCTAAAATTATCTTTAAAAATGGATGAACGGAATGGATGAAACACATACATCATGGTAGGGCCCACAGAGCACCGACCACCAGCCACTAGAGCTGTACACGAGTTGAGTCGAGCCGAATATCGCCCTGCTCATACTCTACTCGCCTTAGCTGACTCCTGCTTGTACTCTGTGAGACCTGACCCTACTTCCCATGTTTGCATGTATGTGTATGAGTATGCATCTCGTTCATCATGGTCTCGCGGTCCTACCGGTCGAATTCCGGCTACCCGCGACCTTCGAATTATGTTTACGGTCACCTTGAGTCCGGTCACGTAGACCTGGCTCAGATCGACACAAGACCTATGCCATCTCGTTCGTATCGTCGTTGCGGTTCCAACGACGCGTCTTGTGTGTCAATCCGACCTATGGATCAAAAGTTATGAGCATTTCATCTTGTGGCCCACTTTTTGTACAAATGCATGTGAACCACCTCCATGCACAATTTTTCATGCACACCACACACACACACTACACAATTGCATGAAATTGACACTACCCACCTAGACACCACCCAAACCTAGCCTAAGTATAGCAACATTGTTATTGTCACCATAGGCTATGATTACTTCTCTTAAATAGTTTTTTCTCTCTCTTCCCCTCTCATTTCCCTCCATTGCTGAAATTTTCAGCAACTTCTCTTCCTTCTCCCTCTCTTCTCCAGCCCCCTTACCCCCATCATACTCTCAATCCCTCCATTTGAACTAGATCTCCACCATTGAAATCCATTCTTTGCTCCAAGAGTTTCATGGAGTAGAAGTTTGGGAGTGAGATCACAAGTGGGTAACTATGATCTTGCTGATCTAATTTTATATCTTTAAATCTTCTTATTTCTTTTGTATGGATCATATGGGCCCCACCAATCCATGGTGGAGACCCCATTTGACCCCATGGATGTGGCCTTTTGGCCCATCCTACATGCATGTCATGATCCATGATGGAGTCATTCTCTATGGACCCCATCATGATGTATGTAATGATCCACTCCATCTCAAGGTCATCTAGACCTAAGGATCATGTTGGGATGACATTTCAACCATCCATAGCAATTATAGATCATGCATGTAGTGATTTCATGTTACATGTACAATCAAAGTAGTTATATGGGTATGATTTATTCTTGGGAGGGCCCATTAGTGGCGGGGCCCTACCCTATGGTCGAATTATGTTTCTTCTCTATATTTTCTTTCCTATCTTTATAGTAAATTTGATGTATGTGGGGCCCACTTAATGTGCCATGCAACTAGGCCAAGTGGTTAGACATCCAGGCCCACCTTGTTGCCCCATATTGTTGGCATGTTTTGGACAGCCTTTGGGCTTTATTTTATGGATGATTTTGGAAGGGGCTTGGGTCTGATAGTTGTGTGACCCATCTAGGTGGACCCCACCCTGAGAAAATGCTGATTTATTTCCCTTTTAATTATCTTTTGGGGTGGTTTGGACAGCAACATGTTGCTGTCCAAATCTGCCTGGACAGATTTTTGGGCCACTTTGGGGCCTAATTTATGAGTCTTTGGTGGGAATAATGAAACAAAATAATATGTTATTCTTGTAGCCTTATGACCCACCTACAACCATACCAAATTTCAGTCCCATCTGACCTTCATTGGGGTCCCAAAGGTGTGGTCCAAATGAGGTGGACAGTCTGGATTTTTCTGCACTGTTCCAGCAACATTCTACCCTGGACAGGTTGAAATTCTGAAATTTATTAAAATACTTTTGGGTGTCTAAAAATTATGAAAATTTACAGAGAGGTGGTCCACTCATGTTAGGACCAACCTACAAAATTTTGGGGTTAATGGACACCTTTACACACCATGGTGGTGGCTGGACCGGCCCATTACAATATGGTGTCCAGATCAGTCCGATTTTCAGGATAGATTGATTTCTTTAAATAAATTAAAATATTTTTAAATCTCCAAAAATTCTAAAAATTTGTGAAGTTGTTTTTCACCTATGATGGGACCTACCTACTAAGTTTCAGAGTCAATGGACCCCTGTGCATACCGTGGCGAGGGCCGGACTGGCCCACCACATTGGGACATCCAGGTCTGTCCGATTTTTTAGACAGACTGTTTTATTCAAATTAATTAAAATACTTAGGAATATCTAAAAATTCTGAAATTTTTTGGGAGTGTGTCCCACCTATTGAAGTATCACTCTGAAAAATTTCAACCCCAACTGACCCCATTTGGGCATCCGAAAGAATGGGCCAAGATGGTTGGCTTACCAGAATTTTCTGCTGTGCAGTCCAGCAATATGCCTTGATAAAAATTATAATTCAAAAATGTTTCCTCTGATGGTGGGCCACCTTTTGGGTTTTCTCTCATTATATGCATGATGAGGGACCTTGGCCCTCAATTTTCAGAGTTTTAGAGGTCCTGGGCCCACTCCAATGGAGTGCCCAAATTTAGGACAGCAACATGTTATAATTATGTTTGGCCTTTGGGCTGAAATTTTGAGGAGTGGGGCCCAACACATTGTGAAGAATCTTAGAGGTAATAATTTATACATTTAGTTCCTTAAATGTTGGGCTTAATAAATGCACTTTTGAAGCCCACCACAGTTGAATTTAATTGGGTCCATGAATGTGGTTAGTTGTTGAACTCTTTGAGCCCAATTAGGCTGGAACTTTCTAGATAGGCCTATTGAATTCTTGGGCCATTTTTACCATACTATTGTATTGGATTAGTGGGCCAAATTACACAAGCATATGGGCCCTTGATTGCCCACCAAATCAACTTTATACTTGGACCGGGTTGTAGGCCCAACTTACTTGACTAAGAACATGACATTTGCCCATGTGATTTGAGCAATGGGCTGCCCACTAGGCCATCGCAATATATGGGATTAGTAGCCTTTATGTTGGGCCCTAACCTTTCCCCTATGGGCCCATAGTGGGATATATGGGTTGGGCTATGTGTGTTCCCCTTGGACCCATGTTTTGGTTGGGCCTTGGGCCGCCTTTCTGAAGCCCAACATGAATGTATGTGGTATGTAATGGCTGCCCATTTCTTATTTCTAATGTTATGTGGGCCTTAGGCCTTGATCCGTAATCAATTAGAGATGGACTATCTCTTGGGGACCAATTGTGGTTGGATATCCACATTGGTGGCCCTAAGGTAGGCTCATGGGCTTCTATGGGTGGCTAAAGGCCCACCATAGACCCTTGCTAGGCTCGTTTCATCTATTTAGGCTCATATCATTGTTCTCCTTAGTCTCATGGGTTAGCCCAGGTATATGGGCCCCCACTAGAGGTTGTATTCCTTATGAGAAATTAGTTAAGTACCTAGACCCTTCATGGTTAGGTAGAGAGTTCATCTTCACCTCATTGACACCCCTATTCATCTTCATGGCCCACTCCCATACGCATCATATGCATGCTTGGTTGAGGTATTATTGGTCATGGTTGTGTCATTGTGTAGGACATGTTGGTATCTCCCCGAGAGATGGATGCTTGGGATTGATGCATGGGTGATTGTGTGATTCATGCATCTGACATTGCATAGCTTATGGATATCCCCCCTTACTTCATCAGGGCCTTGCCTCCACAGGAGTATTCATGGATGGTTGTATGTGTGGACACCGGAAATATTAGTTGAGCATACCGGGTACATAGGATGCCCATGGGTGAAATTTCCAAAACTTCCATGGTATCAAGGATCTGCTCCAACGCCGTGACCAGGTGGAATATATGAGCGCACGAGGGCCTTATACCATTAGGCCGCATCTCCCACTGTCGTGTAATCGGTTGGATAGGGGTGTGGCCTTACCTGCCTGATGTGAGGAGGCATTGATAGGCTGAGTCTGACCAGCTCGTAAATGGGTCCGCTACTGTCAGACCTTGTTGGTGATTGGTTGTCCACAGGCTGGTAGTGAGGTCTCTTACGCTCGTTTGATTGTGCGGGGTCTGTAGAGCGGCAGTCATTCAGCAGTGTAATGGACCCGGTGATTTCCTTATAATTGGAAATGTACTTGAATATGGTTTGGATATGAGCACTGGCATTACTTGCATCACATTAGCATTGGCTGTGTAAGCCCCTTCATGCATTGCCTTGGTATGGCATCCAGTACTTATCACATCGTATTCATGATAAGCCTTGGTAAGGCTAGCGATATTCTCATTGAGCATGTTTCCCTTCATACATCTTCTACTATTGTTCTGTGCACCATTGTCACACACTTACACTACCCTCTAAGCTTCTATAAGCCTATGCACGATTGATGCGTGCAGGAGACTCTAGGCAGGCGTCGTAGCAGCAGAGCGTGGAGTAGAGCTGAGCATTTGAGGACTCCAGTGTTGCCGACCTTTTTCTCCTTTCTTTTTTGTCTCATGTATGTCCTTTTGGACCTTATGGATGATTGTAAAAGTTTAAATTCTTAGTGGATTTTGTGATGTGTGCCTTGTTATTCTCAGATATACTTGCAGTGATCTTGGGTATGCTCGTGTTAGAAATGATTATACTGTTATGAAAATCCTCCTTGTAGGATCCCAGGATCGGAACCTGCCTCAGGAACCGATAATGGGGTACTACGGAGGCTGTTGCGGCCAGAACCGGCCATCGGGTTCCATGTGAGTCCGATTACCGAGTCTGGGGCGTGACATACTCGGCTCTACTCGGGTGACGAGCATGATTCCCTGCTCGTACTCTACTCATCCGAGTACGAGCAAAAATCGAGTAAGGTCCGAGCTTTCCCGCCTTGTAGCAAATCTCAGTATTCCCGATGCGTTGAAGTCATGCTCAATGCGCACCTCCCATCATAAGGCGCGGATCACCTTTCCCCGCCAATATGCCACATGTGTAAGGAATCAATACGGTGAAAACTGTTGGCCCTACCATGAAGATCTCCCTTCTACAAAATCAGGTTATTCCTCTCTCTAGGTGGACCACACCTGTTTGTTAATCCAGGCCGTCGGTTGCCCAGTGATTCCAACTTTCTAGCTCACCTGATGAGCAGCATGGATTGATTTTCTTCCAGGTGATCTTCGCGGTGGTTACTACCATTTCCATATCACTGATGCTCCACACAAGTGGCATGTTGGGGGGAAGTTGTACAATAGAGATATCATAGCTCAGGTACACCATCCAGATAGTGGGCCCACCTGAGATGAGCACAATGAACTGGAAGATCAGTGAACATAGTCAACGGTCGTATTTCAAAAGAAAAACAATGTCCATTAAACAAAGGCACGGATTCTCCAATCATTCTGATTTTAGGTTTATTACTTATTTATAAAAGGTAATATGATTTCAACCGTTTTGTTTAAGTTAAGTGCATGACATGTGTACAGTTTCTGAGTGCATGCGTATCAACCACTGCTCTCCGCAAGAGTATGAAATAACTCTTCTTTGATCCGACGAGGAAAAACACTGACACTCCTGTTAACTATGACCATCCATACACGTGAACACAGTCTCTGTACACACGTGAACATGAGTCGAGTACCGAGTCGAGTACCGCCCAGCTCGTACTCTACTCGTAATCAAAACGAGTATCAAATTCATGCTCGTACTCTGCTCAAACTCATGACGAGCCGAGTAATTCCGAGTCGAGTCGAGCGAGTAACCGAGTATACTCTACTCGTGTACAGATCTACCAGCCATGGGGCTGGTGGTCGATGCTCTGTGGGGCCCACCATGATGTATGTGTTTCATCCATGCCGTCAATCTATTTTTTTTAGATCACTTTACAGTGTGAGACCAAAAATGAGATATATCCCAATCTCAATTGGACCACATTACAGGAAACAGTGTTGAATGAGCCTCGACCATTAAAAACATTTTGGGGCCATAAAAGTTTTGGATCAAGTTGATTTTTGTTTTTTCCCTTCATCTGGGCCTGTATGACCTAATCAACCGATTGGATGTCAAATAAACAGTACGGTGGGCCTTAGGAGGATTTTAATGGTGGATATCCAATCACTATTGTTTTCATGTGGTGTGATCCACCTAAGATTTATATACCTCTCATTTTTAGAATCAAGCCCTAAAATGATCTTTAAAAATGGATGAACGGAATGGATGAAACACATACATCGGCCCACCATGATGTATGTGTTTCATCCATGCCGTCAATCTATTTTTACAGATCACTTTACAGTGTGAGACCAAAAATGAGATATATCCCAATCTCAATTGGACCACATTACAGGAAATAGTGTTGAATGAGCCTCGACCATTAAAAATATTTTGGGGCCATAAAAGTTTTGGATCAAGTTGATTTTTGTTTTTTCCCTTCATCTGGGCCTGTATGACCTAATCAACAGATTGGATGTCAAATAAACAGTACGGTGGACCTTAGGAGGATTTTAATGGTGGATATCCAATCACTATTGTTTTCATGTGGTGTGATCCACCTAAGATTTATATACCTCTCATTTCTAAAATCAAGCCCTAAAATGATCTTTAAAAATGGATGAACGGAATGGATGAAACACATACATCATGGTAGGGCCCGCAGAGCACCGACCACCAGCCACGGGGCTGGTGTCAGGGGGAGTAGCCAATCCGTTTCCCGAATGGAAAAGGATTGGCTACTCCCCCCGACACCAGCCAATGGTTGGTGGTCGGTGCTCTGTGGGGCCCACCATGATGTATGTGTTTCATCCATGTCGTCAATCTATTTTTACAGATCACTTTACAGTGTGAGACCAAAAATGAGATATATCCCAATCTCAATTGGACCACATTACAGGAAACAGTGTTGAATGAGCCTTGACCATTAAAAACATTTTGGGGCCATAAAAGTTTTAGATCAAGTTGATTTTTGGTTTTTTCCTTCATCTGGGCCTGTATGACCTAATCAACAGATTGGATGTCAAATAAATAGTACGGTGGGCCTTAGGAGGATTTTAATGGTGGATATCCAATCACTATTGTTTTCATGTGGTGTGATCCACCTAAGATTTATATACCTCTCATTTTTAAAATCAAGCCCTAAAATGATCTTTAAAAATGGATGAACGGACTGGATGAAACACATACATCATGGTAGGGCCCGCAGAGCACCGACCACCAGCCACGGGGCTGGTGTCAGGGGGAGTAGCCAATCCGTTTCCCGAATGGAAAAGGATTGGCTACTCCCCCCGACACCAGCCAATGGTTGGTGGTCGGTGCTCTGTGGGGCCCACCATGATGTATGTGTTTCATCCATGCCGTCAATCTATTTTTACAGGTCACTTTACAGTGTGAGACCAAAAATGAGATATATCCCAATCTCAATTGGACCACATTACAGGAAACAGTGTTGAATGAGCCTCGACCATTAAAAACATTTTGGGGCCATAAAAGTTTTGGATCAAGCTAATTTTTGTTTTTTCCCTTCATCTGAGCCTGTATGACCTAATCAACAGATTGGATGTCAAATAAACAGTACGGTGGGCCTTAGGAGGATTTTAATGGTGGATATCCAATCACTATTGTTTTCATGTGGTGCGATCCACCTAAGATTTATATACCTCTCATTTTTAGAATCAAGCCCTAAAATGATTTTTTAAAATGAATGAACGGAATGGATGAAACACATACATCATGGTAGGGCCCACAGAGCACCGACCACCAACCACGGGGCTGGTGTCAGGGGGAGTAGCCAATCTGTTTCCCGAATCGGATTGCGTACTGAGTTACTCCTGGTTACGCTCTTATCGTACTGAGTAAACTTTTTTGGGCCAACTGTGAATTCATGTGGTTTATCCACGCCATCCATCAGTTTTTTTAGATCATTTTAGGGGTTGAGACGAAAATTTAAGTATATCAAAATTTCAAGTATACCATACCAAAGGAAACAGTGGAAATATTGATTTCCACCATTGAAACCTTTCTAAGGCCCCCCGTGATGTTTATTTGTCATCCAAACTGTTCATAAGATCACAAACACATGGATGAAGAGAAAAAAACAAATATCATCTTGATCTAAAATTTTTGTAAGTCCCTGAGAACTTTTCAACGGTAGAGTTCAATTCACATTGTTTCAGGTCGTGTGGTTCACTTGAGCTTTGAATATGATTATTTTTTTTATTTAAAACATTAAAATTATATGATAAAATGGATGGACGGAGTTGATACAGTGCATGAATGAATGTGGGGCCCATAGAGCGTACTGAGTTGATCAGTACGCGATCCGCTTCCCGCCTGGACGGATTACGGACGCGATTTCCTGCGAAAGCCTTTCGCACGAAGTTCCTGCGCAAGGATGAGGCCGGCTGCAATGATTATGAGAAAGCCACTCCGTCCTTTCATTTTTTTAGCTCATTTCACGTCATGTAATAAAAAAATAAGGTGTATCCAAAGCTTAAATGGGCCACGCAGGAGAAAACATTGGGGATTTAGTGACCACCGTTGAAACATTAATATGACCACAAAGTTTTGTATTAGGTTTAAGTTCTCAGTGTTTTCATTTCATCTAGTGAAAATGACCTTATAAACAGTTTGGATGGAATATAAACATCAAGATGAAGCCTAGGAAGGTTTCAACTGTAGGTATTCCTTTCCCACTGTTTCGTCTCGTATGGCCCACTTGAGCACTAGTTTTAAGTCCTTAGTTTTTGTCCCTTGTCCTGAAATGATCTCGAAAAACGGATAAATGAGTTGATTTCTCACAAACATCACAGTCGGCCCTACCCAAAATCATTGCCCAGGAACTTCCTTCTAAAGGCTTCGGCAGGAAATCCGCTTCCACGGATTTACTGTCCAGCAGATCCATGGAGTGGCCCACCGTGATTTATCCGTTTATCCACTCTGTCCATCCATTTTCTCTGATTACCTAAGTGCCAAACATATCTTACATTACATTACCCCATTAAATGTGGGGTTATCTTGATTTCCCAAGTACTGGAATAGATTAACAAGAGACTCATTAATTTAGGGATGAGCATTGACAGATCAGCATCACACATTTCCTCCGTACCCATCTGGTGTAAGTACGATCTTTGGGGCCTATTTGGCCATTTGCATTAGGTGGGATTAAGATGGATGGAATTATAAAAGTTACAATAAATACATGTGTAAGGTATTGTTAGTTTTCTAATATTATGTTTGGAATGTATATATTAAAAAATAAATCTCAGGATTTACTTTCAAATTGCATTTGGATCGAACTTGGATAAAGCAAAAATTCATCATTCAGGGGATTAGTAATCTCATCTCACACTTTTCAACACAAGGTTCATTTTCCAAAGCCTACAAAGTTAATTTTAATCCCATCTCGCACTCTTCCAAACATGCCATTCCGAATTTCAAAGTGGGATTAGTAATGCAATCGCATTTAATACAACTTAATACCACTGTCGAAAAAGGCCTTACCATTTATATATTATTACATTGTATAAATTAAATGTTATTGCAAACAAAGATTCTTGAGATGGGTTGTATGATCAAATTATATTATATTCTATTCTATTGCATTTGTATACCATGGACCTAACAAGTATCACGATGAATACACAAGTCATCCTTGCAAAATGCGCAAAAAACACTCTCATATATGTCTTTGGATTTTTATTTTATTTTTTATTTTTTATTTTTTGTGGCTAACTTTTAAGCCATTCATTATAAGAGGCCTCACCTGAAATTACCTCAACTAAAATTGAATCCATTCTATTATTCAAGTGAGTCACTCATGTTGAGAAATGAAAGGGAGAAAGTATGGCTTGGTGTTTTATGGGATCACCTAATTAGTGGAGTGTGTCATTTGGGTCCATAAGTTAATATAATTGTTGGCCCAAATGTCACACCAAGTATAGTGACTATAATATTGAGTTTCAGGATGTGAATTAAAATTTGAGCATATATTACTTGAAATTTCACTGCACACGTTGCATATTTGAACTAAACCCAAATCAATTTTATTAAATTATACTTAATTCAAAGTTAAATTTAAAATTTTAAACTAATTAATATACTTTTACTAAATGAAAGCTTCACTAATGTCTTATTGTATTGAATTCAATGAAAAAAATAATTCAACCTAGTTCACGGAGGATGCTTTAATAGAAGTAACCATCAAGGTATTTCGCTTCACCCGTGTCTTATTCTTTCTGAAAATTTACATGTGTTGTTTAATTGGGTGAGCTAGAAGTCCAGTGAAATCATATTCATCTCAATTGAATTCCAAGGAAGACGGATAGTTTGATAAGAGCGAAAGCTAAACAAAACAATAATAGGATAGAGACACACTAATGTTTACACTAAGATACAATGCGCGACTACATGGTTCTAATGATATGAATGTATGATATGTTAAGCTAATTGTTTTATCTTGATTAATTAAGCAAAACTGTTTTTTTACGAACTCGCATAGCATAGACATTGGGAATCTTTTACAATCCTAGTAAACTCATCTAATCGGTCTAGGAAGGCATGTACTTATATACAAGATCTTACACGTCACTAATATTAGGGACCTTTTGCAATCTTTACATGCTTACCTAATCGATCCAACATTATGACAAATTCGGACATGCACGCAAATGGACAATCCTGAGATGTCCAAAGATCAGAGCACGTGAATCTCACATGACACTGACATTAGAAACCTTTCACAATTCTGACATACTCACCTAATTGGTCTAACGAAGCGGCAATACTAGCATGCATGTAAATAAGTAATCTTGATGTGCTCATTGATCTGTCGCCCAAAAATAAAAATAAATCCAATTTTAAATTACATTAATTAGTTCTAGTTATTTCATGATCATGCGCCTAATTCACTCGTCAAGTAATCGTAATGCGAGTCATAACACGTTTTTATACACGCGATACTCATGATGTATGTAATGTTCACAAATGGACAACTCTAATGATTATACAAGGTGAGATCAATTTAAGATGTACATCCTAACATAGATCGAGAGTATTAACTAAGACACGGCTTCTTAAACATTGGGCAATCTAAAGGTCTTCCTACCCCTTGAAGGTTAGTTATATATGGTTGCCAAAAAAGAGCAAGGAAAGGAATGAGGTTTTTTCCAAAGAGGAAAAAACATCATGAGGTGGAGAGATTGAGTTTGAGATGCATCCTGTTTTGAATAAACAAAATTCTATACATGTGCATGATGTAGAGTTCCCTAATTAGATCTATGATGAAAATTTAAAAATAGGCAAAAATAAAGAAAAATGAAACAACTTAGAATAAGTTTTTTAATAAATGGAATTGGAACCAACTTGAGTGAGTCACTCCTCCGGTTTATGATGTTTCTCACCCCAAACACAACTTAAACCATATCCAAGTTGACTCAGCGAGTCAACTTAGTGGGTTAACTCAAGCAAAGATTTTTCTCCTTTAATCTCCCTTCTTTATCTTTCATTCTTTTTCTCATTCTCCTTCTACTTTCTGATCCATCCAATGAAGTTTTTGGGCAAGTCAGAACCTGACTCAGTTTAGTTTGAACTGAGTTGACTCGCTTTCTCTCTTTCAAAATTTTCTCTTAAATCTCCATTATCTCTCATTCTTACTCTCAATTAGCAATTCACTCCAGTGTGGTTATTGTTGTTTTGTTCATTGTAACCAAGGAATTTTATAGGCTTTTAGAGTTTAGAGATATTTCTTACACTCGGTTTTGATGGTTGCAGATGGTCTACGTGTGCATTTCATGTGATTGTTGGGTTCAGATCTTTTTTCCTATTGCCAACCTTGTTTAAATTCCAGGAATTGAATGGTGTCGGAGTGGCCAACTCAATGGTCATATGTTAATGAAAGCTTGGAAGATGATGGTGTTGGGGGCCTTGCACAAAACCTTAGGATCTAGCCTCCCGAAACAAACCAAAATTATGGAATAATAATGCAATGAACTAAATCAAAACATAAACCACACCACACCAGGGATTTTTACGTGGAAAACCCTCAAAGAGGTAAAAACCATGAGACCTCGTCCAGATCAACAATCCACTATAAAGCAGAACGTTACAACCGATTACAAACACACACCGCTTGGATCAAACCTTCTTCACTCACGCAGGAGTGGATAAACAATAAGAGAACAAAAGAAAAACAGAGAGATCTCACCGATCACAAGGACGTAGAAGCGCTGAGATGTGGACTGCGAAGTAGATCACCTCTATGAGCAGAATCTCCCTTCTACAAGCTTCCTCTTTCTCTCTTTTTTTTTTCTCTCTCACACCTTTGATAGCCCTAAGCCCTCTTAGAGTACCTTTAGGAAACCCTAGAATCCCTAGAATTCACCCAAATCTCGCATACACCCCTGTATATAAGAATAGAAAGAGGCAGAACCAAAATAGAAAACAAAATTCGTAAAATCTGGGTTTCCGCAATCGCATCTGCAGAACTCTTCGATGATATCGAAGGTCTCTTGATGACAACTTCAATATCATCGACGGTCCTTCGATGATATCGAAACAAGACCAAAACTGTCCAACGACCAGGGGTGAAAATTTTTAACAATTATCGATGTCATCGAAGGTCTCTCGATGACAGCTTCGATATCATCGACGGTCCATCGATGATATCGACAGGACCAAAAAACTGTCCAACGACCAGCAGTGAAAAATCCTGCAATTATCGATGATATCGAAACTGGTTCGATTTCATCGATTCCAGCAATGAGAAGAAAAAATCCTCATCAAATCTCTCCATTTTCGACTCAGGAGGAATCTACATTCTTTAAGTCAGCCCGGTTTCTACAAACCTCGAACTTGCCCTTGAGTAAAGCCTTGGTCATCATGTCTGACCCATTATCGTTCGTGTGGACCTTCTCAAGCTGTAACACCTTCTGTTCTAAAGTATCTTTAATCCAGTGATATCGAATCTCTATGTGTCTCAACTTGGAATGTTGACTTGTATTCTTACTCAAGTGTATAGCACTCTGACGATCGCAATAGACCACGTGCACCTCCTGCTTCAGGCTAAGTTTTTGTAGGAACCTCTTCATCCAAAGCATCTCTTTACATGCCTCTGTGACTGCAATGTACTCGACTTCTGTAGTCGACAATGTTACGACCTTCTGTAGCTTACTCTGCTAAGAAACTGTTCCCCCTACAAACGTGAACATGAATCCCGATGTAGACTTCCTGGAGTCTATGTCACCTGCCATATCTGCATCTGTGTAGCCCTCTAACACAGGTTTTTCGTTACTATAGCATAGGCTTAACCTAGATGAGCCTCTTAGATACCGCAGTATCCACTTCACCGCTGCCCAATGCTCTTTACCAAGATTGACAAGATACCGGCTAACAACACCAACCGCATATGGTATATTTGGGCGTGTGCACACCATAGCATACATCAAACTTCCTACTGCTAACGCGTAGGTTATCTTTTGCATCTCTTCCACCTCTGCCGTCGTCTTGGGACACTGCATGTCACTCAATCTGAAGTGACCATCCAGTGGAGTACTGACCAGCTTCGCTGCATTCATATTGAACCGCTCTAGGATTTTCTCAATATACCGGTCTTGTGACAGCCAAAGCTTCCCGCTGATTCTGTCACAGGTTATCTCCATTCCTAGAATTTGTTTAGTCGGGCCCAAGTCTTTCATCGCAAATGACTTGCCCAACTCCTGTTTCAGCCTGTCGATCTTCTTAATGTCTTTTCTCATAACGAGCATGTCATCAACATATAATAGCAGAACTAAGAAATCACCATCTGAGAACTTACGCATGAACACACAGTGGTCCAACTCCGTTCTGTCATATTCATGCTTTAACATAAACGAGTCGAACTTCTTGTACCATTGCCGTGGAGCTTGTTTCAGCCCATACAAGCTCTTCATCAGCCTACACACCATATGCTCCTTACCCTTGACTTTAAACCCTTCTGGTTGGTGCATGTAAATCTCTTCTTCTAGGTCACCATAGAGAAAGACAGTTTTAACATCTAACTGTTCTATCTCCAGATCCATGCTAGCTGTCAACCCAAGTAACACCCGTATGGATGTCATCTTCACCACTGGTGAGAATATCTCTTCGAAGTCTATGCCTTTCCTTTGACCAAACCCTTTCACCACAAGTCTGGCCTTGAACCTCGTCTGTGAATTCTTCTGCTCAAACTTCTTTCTGAACACTTACTTGTTGCTCAAAGCTTTCTTGCCCTTAGGTAGTTTCACAATGTCATATGTGTGATTCTTATGCAAGGATTTCATCTCCTCTTGCATAGCTTTCAACCACTCTCCCTTATGCTCGTCGGCTAGGGCCTCAGAATAATCTTCTGACTCTCCCCCATCAATCAACATAATGTACTCATGCGGCGAGTACCTCTTGGATGACTGTCTGTCCCTAAATGACCTCCTCACCTGTGGCTCAATAGGTGGATCAAGTGGGGGCTGATCCCCTGGTCCATATTCTGAAGGAACTCCTTTATCCTCTGCACCTTGCTGTACTCCCCCGTCATCAGGCACCACGGGAGGAATAATCGGATCCATGTCCTGTAACTCACCTGAACTAGGCTGGTTCTTCTATGGCTTACCAATGTCTTTTATACACTGATCTTCAAAGAAAACCACATCTCTGCTCTTGACGAGCTTCTTCTCGGTTGGATCCCACAATCTGTAATCGAATTTTTCATCACCGTACCCTAAGAACATACACTGTCTGATCTTCAAATCGAGCTTGGACCTCTCGTACTTTGGTACGTGAACGGATGCCCTGTATTCAAATACCCTGAAATGACTGTACGATGGATCCTATCCAGTCCACACATTCTCAGGTACTTCTCCATTCAACGGGGCTTGATGGAGACCTGTTTATCAAATACACCGCCGTGTGCCATGCATTTAATTCTCTCTACAATTATGCGATTCATTCGCTCAACTACATCATTATGTTGGGGGGTCTTGTGAACCGTCTATTCATGTCGTATACTCAGGGACTTGCAATACTCATGAAAGTCGCCAATGTATTCACCACCATTGTCAGTGCGGATGCACTTTAATGATCTACCTGTCTCTCTCTCGACCATAGCATGAAACAATTTAAACACACCAAAGACCTTGTCCTTGGATATCAAAGCATAAACCCAAACCCTCCTAGATGCATCATCTATAAAAGTGACAAAATACAATGCCCCACCCAAGGTTTTTGTTCTCATAGGACCACAAACATCAGAATAAACCAAATCTAATACATGCACTTTATTAACATGAGAAACAGTTTTAACGAATGAAACTCTATGCTGTTTCCCTGATAAACAATCAAGACAGGTTTTGAGAGGTGTACTTGTCACGTCTGAAAGGAACCGCTTCTTTGCTAGTACCTGAAGCCCTTTTTCACTCATATGGCCTAGACGCCTGTGCCATATGTCAATAGTTGAATCTTCCGCTGCGTTCAACCCACCCTTGCACACACTGACACTTGCCTTGTAAAGGATGCAATATTTCTTTCCTCTAGCTGCAATCAACAAACCCTTGATGAGCTTCCAGCGCCCACCAGTAAACCGGCTTTCATAGCCATCATCATCCAACCTTCCCGTCGACATCAAGTTGAGGCGAAGGTCTGGGATATGTCTCACATCCCTGAGAACCAATGTGCAGCCCACATCGGTTTTCACACAAATATCACCGACTCCCATGATCTTCGATATGCTAGAGTTTTCCATCTTCACAATCCCATAGTCACCTAACTTGTAGCTTGTGAAGAAGTTTATGCGTGGAGTCGCATGAAAAGAAGCTCCCGAGTCTATCACCCAGTCGGTGTCCTGACTCGTAACCGTAAGACATACATCGTGATCTGCTGAAAAAATAACTACAACGTCGCCATCTGAGGCGGCCGCAGTGGAATCTGATTCATCTTCCTTCTCTTTTCCTTTTCCTTTCCTGTCGTTCTTCTTACCACGACATTCATGCTTGTAGTGGCCCTTCTTACCACAATTTCAGTAATCAACATCATTTCTGTTACTCGACTTGCCTCTTGATTTATCTCGGGCCTTCCCGCCCTTCCTGTTCTTTCCTCTCCCCCGTTCCTGTGTCATAAGGGCCTCTTGCTAAGTAAACCCCTGAGACTTTCTTCTTGTCTCCTCATTGAAGAGACAACTGGTTACCTGTTCCATGGATACTTTTCCGTCAAGCGCGAAGTTACTTAGAGACACCACCAATGCCTCCCAACTGTCAGGCAATGAACTAAGTAATAGTAAAGCCTGCATTCATCATCCAATACTATCTTCATAGTGGAGAGTTGGTTCACTATATTGCTGACCTCATTCATGTGCTCGGCTATAGAACCACCATCTTTGAACTTGAGATTCACAAGTCGTCTTATCAGAAAGATTTTATTACCGGCTGTCTTCCTCTCATACAACCCTTCTAATTTCAGCCATAGGCTAGCGGCTGATGTTTTCGTAGACACATGGTGGAATACGGAATCATCCAACCATTGTCTAATAAATCCCACCGCTTTTCGGTTCATCTTCTTCCAATCATCATCAGACATATCCTTGGATTTTACTGATATGCCTAAAATTGAAGAATATATGTCCTTGAAATAAAGCAAGTCCTCCATCTTAGCCTTCTATATGGTCCAGTTAGAACCATTGAGGCTGATCATGCTTGATGAGCCACCTTCCATAATTCAAAACTGATCATATCCGTTCAATGAACTTAGTTTTGATACCACTTTGTTGGGGGCCTTGCACGAAACCTTAGGATCTAGCCTCCCGAAACAAACTAAAACGTGCAGTTTCCTGGATGGTTTAATGGATGGTTTAGATCTACTGGAGAACTCCACCTCGGATCCAAGATTGAGTTTCCATTCGTTTAGGTGCAGGAAACGTGCAGTTTTCATTTTTGAATAACCAATTGACGCATTGGTTGTAATGTGATCTATCATACGTGCACATGTGTGTTCATGCACGTGAGAACAACCATGTTTAATTTAGTGAAGCATGATCACTGATCATGTGGTTCAATGACTTACCGATGATCAAATTCGATCGTTGCAACTCGATTCTCTAATAATGTAACGTAGTCAATCTTGAAGTTTAACACTTCGTCTTGAAATCTAAGGGTTTGATCGCCCTATACCATAAATCAAGTGTATTATAACATTTTTAGGGTTTGCATAGGTATAAATATATGGGTGACAGATCATTCAATGGAAATGATGTGAAATGTGATGGTAGGTGGGTTTTGCAGGTTAGGTCTTGAAATTGAAGATGTATTGTCCAATCAAGTTGGTTAAGTGTGATCTGAAATTTTAGAAATTTCCTAAAAGATAAAGCATAGTATATACATATACACCATAGAGATCTTAAATGAATTTATGTTGGGTTTATAGTTGTTGAAATTGAATTTATGTGTGAAACACTCTTTCATACACTAGGATAAAAATGAGGGTTTCAATGTATTGATAATTGGGTGTAAACATCTTAATTGTGTTCTTAATCGATTTTATGATGATGTGATGGTCCAAAATCAAATTAAAAGTTGGATAGTTTAATTTGTTCATGAAGAGTATCTTTATCTAATGGATTTTGGGTTAATCAAATAATTTGTAATATACAGTTTGTGATGTATATTGATGTGTGTATGTATATGTACAATAAAATCCAATGGTAGGTGGGTTTTCCACGTTTGGTCTTGAAATTGAAGATGTATTGTCCAATCAAGTTGACAAAGTGTTATCTAAATTTTTATTGCAATTGGATTATCCGAGGATAGGTTTCCTAAAAGATAAAGCAGGTCTTGAAATTGAAGATGTATTGTCCAATTAAGTTGACTAAGTGTTATCTAAATTTTTATTGCAATTGGATTATCCGAGGATAGGTTTCCTAAAAGATAAAGCATGGTATATACATATGAACCATAGAGATCTTAAATAAATTTATATTGAGTTTATAGATGTTGAAATTGAACCTAGGCGTGAAACACTCTTTTATACACTAGGATAAAAATGAGGGTTTCAATTTTATGATGATGTGATGGTCCAAAATCAAATCAACGGTTGGATGGTTTATTCTTCTTACAAAGAGTATCTTTATTGAATGAATTTTGGGTTAATCAAGTAATTTGTAATATATAGTTCGTGATGTATATTTGTATATGTAAGTATGATAAGATCTAAAGTTAAACTTACATGTGCACCAAATCTAAGGCAAGTCATGTCGGTCTCGTAATGATTCTTGATTTGTGTCAGCCAAAATCAACAAATGGAAACGTTAAAGTCAAACCTTTGATAGTTTGGCTCTTTTGCTTTGAAAATGAAAGGTTACCATAAACTTTATATAATCTAAGGAATAAAATATTCAATCAGATCTAATTAGATCTAAGTGCCCTACCAAATAAATTATTTGGGTCATTCGAAACCTTAAAAATAAAAAATAAAAATAAAAATAAATTAAAAAAATCAAGTCTATAGGTTAAAGTGCCGATGTGTCATATTGCAGTATGCCGCATGTATTCGACCAAACATATGAGAGAGGCTACCCCAATGAGAGAATGGTTAGGTGCGGCCTTAACAAGGTTGGAAGCTATGTGCACAAAACGAGGGAACGCGGATTGGGTGCTGCCCCAACCAGAACTTAGCTAGAGACGGCGGTTCTGTGGGGCCCGCTGTGATTTATCTTTTTATCCGTGCCATCCCTCTATTTTAAAAGATCATTTTAGGTGGTGGGAACAAAAACGAAGGCAGATCAAAGGCTCAAGTGGGCCACACTAGAGAGATCAAAGGCTCAAGTGGGCCACACCAGAGGAAATAGTTGGGATTAAACGCCTACCGTTGAAATCTTCTTGGGGCTACAGACCTTTTAGATTAAGATGATATTTTTGTTTTCCAGTCATCCAGGTCTATGTGATCTTATTAGCGGATGGTAAATAAACATTACGGTCGGCCCTAGGAAAGTTTCAAGGCATCATTGTCACCACTGGTCTAATTGAGTATTCGATCATTTGGCTAATGCCCCGTAATGACCTGTCAAAATGAATGGACTGTGTGGGTAAAACACGGACGCGGATTGCGTCCTACCTCCGCCCGGACGGTCCGGGCGGAGCTCTGTGGGGCCCACCGTTATGTAAGTATTTTATCCAGGCTGTTGAATGATTTTTTCAGATAAATTTAGTGTGTCAACTAAAAAATGAGGCAAGTATAAAGCTTAAGTGGACCACAACAAAGGAACCTATACTGATTTGACACCCACCGTTGAAACCTTTCTAAGGACCCACGTGATGTTTTTTTTTACCATAAAACCTATTCATAAGGTCATGTAGACGTGGATGAAGTGAAAACACAAATATCAGCTTGATCCGAAACTTTTCTGGCTCCCAAGAAACTTTTAATGGTGGACGTTCAATCCCCACTTTGTGGTCCACTCAAGCCTTGGACTTGCCTCATATTTTGGTTGACATACTGAATTTATCTGAAAATATCATTCAACGGTGTGGATAAAACACTTACATAACGGAGGACCCCACAGAGCCCTGCCCGGACGGATTACCGGGGTAGGACGCAATCCGCGTCCGTAAAACACATAAAAACGGTGGGCCACACAAAGCCCTTGCCAGGACGGAATCTGCGCTCTTACCCTACTGAGTAAACTCAGTTGGGCCGACCGTGGAAATAAGTGGTTTATCCACACCGTCCACACGTGTCTTCAGCTCACTTAAGGGGTTGAGCCCAAAGTTGAAGCGTATCCAACTCTCAAGTGGATCATAAGACTGGAAACAGTGGGAATAATTATTTCTACTGTTGAAACCTTCCTAGGCCCTCCAGTGATGTCTATTAGTCATCCAAGTTGTTAATAATATCACAAAGATATGTATGAAGGGAAAAAAACAAATATAAGCTTAATACAAAAAGTTGCGTGAAACTCAAGAATTTTGCAACCGTACAAGTTCAATTCATACTTTTTCATATGGTGTGGTGCATTTGAGCTTTGGATATATTTCAATTTTGGATCCATATCATAAAATTATCTAATAAAATAGATGGACGGAGTGGATAAAATACATAGATCATGGTGAACCCTACAAAGTTTACTGCGTACTGAGTTACTCAGTACGCAATCCGCTTCCTGCCAGGACCGTCCATATCTAACTAGGTCCTCGCGGGGGTAGTAATACTGAGTAAACATTGTGGCGCTCAACATAGATGTATATGTCTTATCCACGCCGTACATCTGTTTTTAGATATAATTTTAGGAAATAATACAAAATTCAATCATATCCAAAGCTCAAGTGGACCACACCACAGCAAACCATTCCACCGTTGAAACCTTCCTACAGCCCACGGTGAAGTTTATTTGTCATCTAATCTAATCTGCAAATAAGGTTACATAGACATAGATACAGGGAAAACACAAATATTTGTTTGATAAAAAACTTCTGCAACCCTTAAGAAGTTTTCAACGGTAGGTGTTCAGTTCACACGGCTTCTTGTGGTGTGGTCCACTTGAGCTTAGTATATGCTTTAATTTTGGGTTCATGGACTAAAATGAAATGTTAAAACGGATGGACGGCGTGGATAAAAGAGATAAATCATGGTAGGCCCCACAGAGTTTACTCAGTACGCTTAAGCATATCCAATTAGTCCGCAATCAGCTTCAGTCAAAAGGAGGTATTGGTCCACCTGAGATCTGGATTAGCATATTTTTGGGATCGTACCCTAAAATAATCCGGAAAAACGGATGAACGGCGTGGATGTATAATACATACATGGCCGCATCTTCTTAGGTGAGGACGGGGCTGCACTTAGCAGAAGCATTTCTGGAGTCGCGAGATCTGAAAGACTCACGGGGGTAAATCCATCATTCAAACCTCCACTGAGGAAAGCGCTTGCGTTGCGTGACAGCGTGAGTGGCGTGGGCGTGGTGACGAGTTTAGTTGGATGAGATCCACCCCGTCCATCAGTATCAGGCGAGCTACCTGCGTCGATCCCCAACATCAAACTGATCCAAACAACTGGGAAGCCTCACCATAGGAAACAGTATAAAATCTCCCAAATTCATGTCGTGTGGTCCACCTGAGATTAGAATATGGTGATTTCTGTCTGGATAGTCACATGAATGGATTGGATGGCATACATAAAACCAGGTGGACCCCATAGTATACACATCTAACGGCAGGCGTCCCACTTCAACTCCGTGGCCTACCTGAGATTTTTGACCGACTCAATTTTTTTAAGCATGAGGCAGCGAACCTGATGGACGGCGTGGATCTCATGCATCCGTACGAGTACGTTCGGCTTCTATCGAAGACTTTTTATAGGGGCTTATCGCGACCTACGAATTCGTGACTCTCTCTCTCTCTCTCTCTCTCTCTGTGCGACTCTCCAATCCTCGAGCCTCCATTTTACATTTTTACCCTCGAAATTTCATTCAATTCTGGCGGCATTTTCCTTTTATGCGTCTGGATATTCATTTTCTGTCGCTGCTTCCTTTTCAATTTTCATCCTTCTTTGTTGATTCCTTGGCAGAGTACATACAAGTATGGAATTTTAATTATTTTGGTATTATTTATGTACTGTGTGGAATTTCATTCGTTATGGTTAGAATTTGTCTCCACGATCTGGTTTTTTCCATAGATTCCATCTTTTTTGTTTCAATGATCAATCATAATATGTGATATCCTTTTTCTCTATCATAGATAACTTGCATCGTGGGAATCTTATGCACTTCGACTTTCAGAGTATCCGTCCCTCTCCCTGGCCAAGTGAATTATCAGATTGTCATTGAATCCTTATTCCAACTAATTGGCGCACACATATTTACGTTTTAAGAGTGCTTAATATAAATATGTACTAGTTTAACTAAATTTCTCATGTGTATATGACAACAAATCCATCAAAATCTCGTATAAGGAAATGCTGTCTGAAGGTCAAAAGAACTAGTATCGCTTGCAAGTAGTTGTATTTGATCCTCTCTCTCTCTCTCTCTCTCTCTCTCTCTCTCTCTCTCTCTCTCTGTTGTGAATATATTTATGTGTGTGTGCGGGAGCTGCTCACGCTTCAACAGCAAAATACAACCATATGATACTGCAGCTTATGCTATCATGTAACCTAAAGTAGAAAGGTTGGGTGTATTTAGATGTGAAAGTGGGTGAAAATAGTGGCTGTTATATTGTTATTTAACTCAACACTTTGTGGTTGTTTCCAATGTAATAGCTGTTATCATTTTAAATTATTGGCAAGATTAATTGAGGGATACAATTAAGCAAATGAATATCATGTTATAACAGTGGATTACTATAATATACCCAATCTTTGTGTAATTAAAAAAATTTCAAGGGAGAAAGATTATAACATTACAAATTAGGCCAAACACAATAACTCAAAGAGAAGGTAATCTTGTAAGTCCTAGAGTTTTGAGTGAACCCAGTATTATGGGAGCTATGTTGATTTTCTTCCCTCAATGAATGGGTTAAAATAATAGACCTAAAAAGAATCTACCCATTCCTTAGCTAGTTCGTTCATGGAAATTTCTTGTTGTCGCAAGCAAAGAGAATGAACAGAGATGAAACGTAGTCGGACTAGAATGAACATACTACAAACAACATTAGAAGGAAGGAATCCTGCCAAGATCAAGACACTAGAGAGCCACCCAAAAAAGGATCGAGTTATTTTGGTAAATACATTCAGCCAACTCCAATACCTTTACCAATAAAATCTTAGAAGATTTCTCAAAACCTTTATCACTTAGTTTTTTACTATTTCAGGAATATATTGGTTGATGATTTAGTAGCTGTTGTTCTTGTTGCTTTAGTACCTTCAGTAGT
This sequence comes from Magnolia officinalis, assembly GCA_021015155.1. Classification (NCBI taxonomy): domain Eukaryota; kingdom Viridiplantae; phylum Streptophyta; class Magnoliopsida; order Magnoliales; family Magnoliaceae; genus Magnolia; species Magnolia officinalis. The sequence goes on along the minus strand of JAJHSJ010000015.1, from coordinate 63,289,584 downwards.
CCTTGTACCTATCTTGTTCCTTGGATTATTCACAACCAGGATTCAAGCTCTTATTTTTGCAACTTCAGCCGCGGATTATATATGTGAATCTATGGGGATCATCATTGACTAGCTTCTAAAATAAGCTGGTCTTTTTTTTCTTCTTTTTTTTTCATGGTTCTGAAATGAGAGGATAGTTTAGTGCGCATTTTGGCTTTCACTGCACTAGCCTTGAATTGCGATTGAGATAACAATGGGACGGTGTTCCAATATCGGGTGTTGCTCCAAACACCAAGCATATTATACTTCCTTGGGATGCCTTGCCTACCACTATTGGTTACCTCATCAGGAATTCCAACTACTTCATGAAGAGGGTTCAAATCTAAAACTGACTGACAGTAGTATGGACCAAACCCACTTACCAGATAAACAGCAATGCTAAGTGAAATGTTCTGGACTACGATTGGGTTTGATTCCTCAGAACCTCATGTGTGTGTGTGTGTGCGTTCTAGATTTTAGCTTTATTTTAGCTTTATTTTAGCTTTTATGTCTCTTGTCTTGAGTCTACTCTTTTTATGCCTTTTCATGTGCTGCTCTCTGCTGATCTATTTCCTTCATGATCTTCTAGCAGGAGGATTTGTACTGACCGTAACTTTTTGAAGAAATACTTGAGGTATTAAAAAGGAAGAAGGAATGATTTCTGCCCATCATGTAGGAGGAACCGGAGATAGTGGTTTTGGAAAAGCCTTGTGCTCCTTTTAGGAATTTCGCCAACACAGTGGAAATTTAAGTTATATTGACTCCACAGAGCAAAAGGTATTTTGAACTCCCACAGTACAGATAATATTGGCTCTATTCAATGATAATGTTCATGGACTATTTGTTGTCATTCATGCTATTTTATCAAGGAAATCCATTTTTTTCATTTTTGAATGAAGATAGAAGATGGTGATGGGAAGCAGCTTTCGAGGAAGAAGTACAATCTTTTAGATGTAATGTAACTAAAAAATCAAAATACAAAATGATAAAAGAAGGGACGTTTGGAGTAAATAAGATGTATAGAAGCATTTTTCCAGCCAGTCCATGCCATTAGGTCTCGGATGTGGCTCAGGAACGGCAATTCCACTTATAAATAAAACATTGATCACGGGTGGGGCATTGGTCAAGATTTTCAGAACCAAAATTAAAATTTTAGAAAGCAGGAAGAGGAGCAAATATTTTAAATCATCCAATTCATACAACAATTTTTTTAAAGATTCCAATTCCTACAACACCAGATAATGAAAATCAATTGCCAATCACATACCACTATGGATAAATTGTTTCATGACAGAATATCAATGCAATGAACAACTTAATCCGAGCTTCTGTTTGATTTGCTTTCAGGCCATTAACATGAACATGAAATATGCATGAAAAGGGACACCACTACACAAAAAACGAAGCACTAGATATGATCCGTCCATCACATAGCATATATGACTCACTGACTAGAATCAATTTCCGATAGCTGTAAATCTGAAGTACTTTTGCAGATAATATAGGGTAAGCTGGTAGAGACTGTAGCGTGTGTGAGTGATCCAGGGTTCAATCCCCAGTAGTGTTACCTTCCAAAAAAAATTCTGCACACTAGTCTATTCCAAAATGATGAGATTAAAACCTCTTCTTTTATTCTATGATCACCCTCCACCATACACAGTCTCATAGTTTTGGCGGTGTCATTTTGTACGTAATCTCATAGTTTCGGTGGTGTCAGTATGGACTGGAGGTAAAACATAAAAATATGGACCCCAGTATCAATTACTGGAAAGGGGAGGCTGGAGACCATCTCAAGGAAGCTTATGCTTCAGTGCTTTAAGCAGACATTTCAGATTTGGAACTTGTGATCTTTCATGTTTCTTTGATTTTGCAGATGGAAGATTCGGGAGCATCTACATATACTGTGGATGAAGCACTTTAGTCTCATAGTTTTGGATTTGCAGACGGAAGATGGGAGCTCTACATATACCGTGGATGAAACACTTATAGTATCATAGTTTTGGATTTGCAGATGGAAGACAGGAGCTCTACATTTACTGTGGATGAAGCACTTATAGCCTTGGGGTTTGGGAACTACCAGAGCCTCGTGCTTGCATATGCTGGGATGGCTTGGGTGGCAGAAGCAATGGAGATGATGCTTCTTTCTTTTGTCGGACCAGCAGTTCTAGTCGAGTGGGAGCTTTCTTCTCATGAAGAGAGCCTGATTACTAGTGCGGTATTTGCTGGCATGCTAGTGGGAGCATATTCATGGGGCATAGTTTCAGATAACTATGGACGAAGGTAACCACTGCTCCATATTTCCAAATAACTTGCATGCATACAAGACGTCTATGGATGGTCTTTAACACTGTTTTAGACTTAAACCTAAAATTTTCCACTCCCTGTTAAACTGTATTTGTCCTGTCTATTTGATATATATATTACAATTTGAACAGATTAAGACCTTCCACTGGTATTAAAAAGTAACATTTTACCATTCCTATGTTATTGTTTTTTGGATGCCTCGACAATTCATGCTAAACCTTTTCTAGTCATTTTTGGAGAAGCACATGAAGATTTAGCTTTCAATTCTGAGTTTGTATGTTTTCTGTAAATATAGTCTTTGTTGCATTTACCTCTATCAATCTACTTCTTGCAATTAGTCCGATATTAGGCACATTCAGAAAATAAAAAATAAAAAAATCAGAAAAGATTAACACAACAACAGGACATGCTCCGGCAGGAAATATTTGATTAGCAGCTGAAGTCATGGCGAGTATATAAAGGATTTAAGTAGCAGTTCTTGAGTGCAACTCACCAGGGAACTGAAACTGGTGCGACTCACCTCAACTTGGTCCTTCTAGTCGGTTTCAGTCCCCTCTCAGTCCCATATCTTTATGCTGACTCGTTTAGTTTCAGACTGAAACTAAGAACTCAGATGATGCAAGCTGTATCGGACGATACCCAAAACCACTATATATCATAACGTAGAAATTACTCTTATATCCATTATCATGATAGAGTTTTGATTTTTGTTTCTTGATAAAATTTTTGTTTCTAATACATAAATAAATAAAACACACGATGATATGCTGAGTTAGATTAGTAGGAGGCATAACATTCTCAATTTCACTGACTAAATTGATGCTCTTGCAAGTTGCATCCTTAGTGTGATTAGAGAGATCTGTTGGGACATTATGGTGTCATTTCTATTCCTATAAAAATTTTGATATATTTCTTGGTGGATGAACGTGGATGGATCCAATATCAGTATGTCCCATTTAATGGACATGGGTGGGCCGAAGTTCTGGGCATCTCAAAGGTCCAGGTTTTAGGGTCAGTCAGGCAAGGTCCAAGTCCATGGTGAGCCAAGTTTCTAGTCCCAAGCCCAACCTGATTTGAAAGTGTTGAGCCTGAGCCTGGCTTGGCCTGCTGTACAATTTATATCTATACATTACCGATATTTGATACACACATACATGCATGCAGATATATAAACAAATACACACACATGACTAATGTATATTATGGTTATATGGCTCAAACCTGACCCAACTGGCGCTACCAACGGACCAATGACCTCAACCGGGCACAGCAGATTACTAATTAGGCTTGAAGTTTTTGATCCAAACCCAGGAGTTAGGACCAAATTATGTAGTTTCTGTTTCCTGTTCTGTTCCTGTTCCATTATATGCAGGTGGTGTTTAGTTGTGACGTACGATCTATTTATGCATGTGTTTGGGCTTGGTTCAATATATATTTAGGTGTATGCATGCTGGTTGATCCAGTTCTGGTGTATGTTTCAGTTTGTTGTGCTATATATCCAAGCACTTGGAATGTATGAATTTATGAGATCATAGCAAATTTCAATGTCCATTACATGATATTAACCTAGAAGTTTAACTCTAGCGTTGTTTCAAATGACTTGTGAAAATACACCAAATCGAGGCATGTATACAGTTCAGTACCTAGTTCAGATAACAAAGATGTGCCGAAGTAAGTACCTAAGGTCATTGTTTGATAACTAGTGAAGTTGCGTGTTTGATATGGCAATCAAGGATATGTGATCATTGAGCCCCTATTCTTTGATTTGTTGTCAACAACGAGGATAGCACCAACTTTTAGAAAAATAAACACAAGAGTGTCCCTTTCAAACATGAGGATGGTGGTGTCTTTTGTAAAATGGTTCTAGCTGTGGTAGGTGCTCGACTGACACGGTTTGCATGCATAAGTCACATGTGCCCCAAGTGCCACTGTCCTTCTTCAAGCATCCCAAATGTGCCGCATTCAATCTGTGCCCAATATTTGCTACATGCCAATGTACCCACGTGTACTTTCGCCACACATACCACCATACATCTTCTAGTGCCCCATGTGTCACGTGCATCTTCATGTGCTCCACATCTGCCACTATCAAACCTGCATGCCCAATGTGCCGATGTGCCAATATGGTATTTGAAAAACAGCGACCAGGACAATAGAATAGCCTATACATGACAGATGTGTCCATATAGGCCTGTTCTAGACAGTTTGTCTCCGGACTAGAAACAACAAGATACAGGTAATGAAAGATGCCCTTTAAGTGGGAGTTTGCATTTGGTAGAGTCCTTGCACACTATAAAAATTTACCATGTTTAGATTGTAAAATGAAATTTTGTTAGCTATTATTGTTTGATATGTGGATTGCACAAAACTCGCCCTAGTTGAGACTGACAATATGATTACTTATGACTAAATTACCAGTGATCTTTCTGGTATTCTTATTTGTAGAAAACATGCTAGTTGCAACATTTAATACCTTTTGTAGTCCTGGATACATTTATTTTTGGTGTTAGTATGATTATGACAATGCTGGTTGTCTTTTAGCTTGATTGACTTCATCTCACTTTTCAGGAAGGGGTTCCTCATTACAGCACTAATCACTGGGGGAGCTGGTCTGCTAAGTGCTTTTGCTCCAAATTATATTTCACTAGTTATACTCCGCTGTTTGGTTGGTATTGGGTTAGGAGGTGGCCATGTGCTTTTATCATGGTTTTTAGAGTTTGTTCCTGCTCCAAACAGAGGTTATTGGATGGTCGTTTTTTCGGCGTTCTGGACTATCGGCACAGTTTTGGAGGCGTTATTGGCATGGGTATTGCCCTATACTGTACCATAATCTCAATCTTCTCACATGTTCTTCGATTAGATATTAATTTGATTTGTTGATCTCTTTTCTTTTCTCAGTTGCTTATGCTATGTTGAACAGAGGAATTAAAGAACGTCAATATTTCTTATTTTGAATTTCTTTTACATCCTAAACTTTAAGCAGTATTCTCTTTTGCCTATGGAAATAAGAATAGCCTCTTTGTTGTCTTGGGACTAACTTTTCCTACTGCTTAGGCTAGAGGTATACCTGAGGACTTGCGTTAATATGCTTGCTTATAACTATTTCACCAACATTAATGTTTATGTATTTTCCATTTGCCACAACTGATACAGCTCCTAAAAGCAGAAAATGAGACTAGAAGCTTCATTAGTTCTACCTTTTTCTGCTCTAATGGAAAGATAGAAGTCCCTTCAAAATAATTGTCATGTTCAATATTGCATTTATAACTTTAGCCACATTAAAGAGAAGAACAAAGGACACCTTCCATAACTAGGGAATAGGCAAACTGTTACTCTTGCGGAATTCAGTGATAATAATTTCAAATTTATGTGAGTGCATTCGTAAGCTTTTATCTATAAAAGCCAGATCCCACAAGGGGATACATCTCTGTGGCCCAAGCAATCATTTTGCTTGAATCAGTTTGCACCATTAACAACCCACCCATCCAATTAGCAAATATTTGCGCCCCTGTTTTGACAGCCAAAAACTTGGCTCTGTTTGAGGAATCGTTACCTTGGCTTAGAGGAAGGTAGAAAAGAATTTAAAGGGTGGAGTTTATGCCCATCTTCAGCAGATATCAAAGTTTATTACCAGTGTTATAGATTTTAGAACTTCACTAGTAGGCAATGGGTCAATTTCACCATAGAGCATTCGAGAAATAAAAACTATGTTAGTGGTGCTTAAGAAAATGTTTTTTAACATGATAGACACTTGCTAAGAAAGGAGTAGATTGGCCTGGTATTAGTACCACTCGTCTTATCCATATCCTTGGTGGATTTTGTACTCCCTTTTGCTATCGAATAGAACTTTAGTCATCTGTAAAGGACTTGTGTTATCGTTTTGATGGCTCAAACCCATGTTATTAGTTGTTTTCAAGCTGGGGAAAACTTGTGCATCAGTTTGAAGAATCATTTACTCCATTGTTTCTCTGCAGGCTATTATGCCTACATTCGGCTGGAGATGGCTGCTTGCACTATCTGCTCTACCATCTTCAATTTTGCTTCTGTTTTATGGTATTGCACCTGAGTCTCCCAGGTACCTCTGCATGAAGGGTAGAACAGCTGCTGCACATCATGTTTTGGATCAAATAGCAAGAATGAACAAAGCGAACCTCCCTCCTGGCATGCTTGTCTCCAGTCACAACATAGAACTAGACGAAAGCTGTATTCCAGTGGAAGATACTACTCATTTACTACCTGCAGAAAGACCTGAACCCACCATTTCCAAGAATGTTGAATTTCAAAAGGGAGGATCTACTTTGCTGTTTATGCTTTTTTCACCAAAATTAGTCAAATCAACCCTCCTCCTATGGGTGGTATTCTTTGGGAATGCATTTGCGTATTATGGTCTCGTCTTGCTGACCTCTGTGTTAAGTGGTGGAAGTGGTAAATGTAAATCAAATTCCTTGGATTTGGAGAACCACAAGGATGACAGCCTCTACAGAGACGTTCTCATAACCAGTTTTGCAGGTAGGTACTTGGTAATACGTCCATTATTTGGTAGTCAGCTCTGACCAATTTGCCATGCCCATGTGTGATCAGTTTGCTTTTCTTAAGAAGGCTAAGTACTGTTTCTCTTGATCTTTTTCTTCTACCAGAATTTCCCGGGCTTCTGTTATCAGCAGCAATTGTGGACAGGATTGGCCGCAAGCTCTCAATGTCAGCTATGTTTTTTCTAGGTTGCATTTTCCTTCTCCCACTGCTATTCAATCAGACTGAGGTTGTAACAACATGTCTTTTGTTTGGAGCCCGCATATGCATTACGGGAACCTTCACAGTAGTATATATTTATGCTCCGGAGGTTAGTTTTCAATCATTAGACTTCTTTTACTGTGACTTTCATTCTTCTTGTATGTACATACACATGTGTATACATTTATGTATATACATACCTAATTATACATATGTATCCATTTGCATATATGTGTTTCTCTCTTTATATATATATATATATATATATATATATATATATATTATCTATCTATATATATATCTATATATCTCTTCTCTCTCTCTCTCTCTCTCTCTCTCTGTGTGTGTATTGTGTGTGTGTGTGTAATTCTTCAGTCTTTAAAATCCGCTCATTGACAAGGATCATGGTCACTTGAATGTGAGTGGATGTTGTGATGTGGATTGGTCAGGCTCGTTTGACGACAAGTCTACCAGTGACTACTACACATTTGTTGGAGGAAATCGAGTAACATAGAAAAGTAGAAACAAAATGTGGTTCGATCGTCTATTGAAGTTGGATACAGAATAATAGCTAACACTTCCTGTGAGCTAATATGGTTGAAATCTCTTCTCCAGGAGATGGAATTCGATGCTAGTACTCTGGTTCCCCTTCATTGTGACAATCAAGCTGTCATTCATATGGATAACAATTATTCCACAAAAGAACCAAATACATGGAGGCGAATTGTTACTTGTTTTGGAAAAAGTAATGAAGAAGTTTGTCACCATACCATTTGTTCGATCCAACAGTCAATCAGCTAATATAATTACAAAGGCAACCAGCTGCAATCGTATTAGGGACATCTTAAGCAAGAAGTTGCTTACCATGCCATTCGTTCAATCTGACAGTCGATTGGCTAATATATTTACAAAAGGTAACCAGCTGCCATCGAATTAGGGACGTCGTAGGCAAACTGCACATGCATGACATCTGTTGTTAAGCTTAAGGGGGAATGCTGCAAGTGTGATATATAGATGAGCTCTCTACATAGATACATAGATGGGCTCTCCACACTCTTGCACGTGTGTGTATTCACATGGTATTGGCACCATCACTATTAGTGGTAGTACCGAGCTAGGCCATAGGACCAATAATCAGACTGATTCGAAACTCAGGGGTGCCTGACACATATCATGATGGGGCCCACAGAGATCGTTAACACCATAATTACGGTCGAAATGATACCATGTGATAGTTCCCCATACACGTGCACACATGCATAGGTGAAGGTGTAGGCGTAGGTGTGGGTGTGTGCATGCATGCGTGTGAGGGAGACATCGGACATGGCATGGTATCTTCATATCACTAGGAAAGTCATTGCATATGCTTGTACCTAATATGATGTTTCTGTGAATTTTATTGTAGCATGTACTATGTTTGCATTTTCCTACGGAAAGTCATGTGCTTGTTTTTATGTTCATCTTTACACTACCTAACGGGTCATAGTCTATACTCTAAAATCTGCATACCTAGAATGAGCTTCAGCAGGTTGGCATTGCTAATTTTGGCTTTTGGAAATCACCCCCAGGTAACTCTCTCAGTCGGTGCAAATAAGAGATTTACTTCATAAATTGTCACACGACTAAGTAAAAATGCTGAAAATTCATCTCTATTTAAATATGGGAGAACGCATCCAAAGATTCAAAACAAAGATCAATATAGGAGACCATAGTCCCAAGATTTTTTATTTTCAAAACAAAGAAATATCCTTATCAAGAATCTAACTTTATTGAGAACTGAATTCTGAATAATATCAGTTAACCACGCCGGGCCTATCAAGACTCTACTGCTCTCAAACATAACATATGAACGTCACCTTTATCCAGCTTTTCAAAAATGGCCAAAATTCCATTGATATTTTGATGATAAGTGCATACATGTTCTTCAACGTGTGCCCTTTTTTTTTCTGGCAATGGATGCAAATGCCAATGCTATTGATTCATATTTTGTGGGGACATAGTACTCAAATATTGTCAGTGAACGGGTATGCTTCTTCCAGAAAATGACCATACCTTATCCTTTGCCATTGTAATAATGGACATTCTGCAGATCAAGGTATTCAAATTCGGTTACATAACGATAACGGTCGCAACCATTATGTGTTACGGGGCTGAAACGGCCGCAACGGCCCTGTAATGGTCCCTTAATGGTCCATAACCGCCTGTTATGGCTCCTTAACGGACCGAACGGCCTGTAACTGTCCAAATATTTAATAAAAAAAAAAAACAAAAAAACAACAACAACAACAACAACAACAACAACAATCTTTCAAAAAACAGAAAGAGAGGTTGTAATGGCTGTTATGGTCCATATCATTACGGTAATGGCGGTGGCTGTTACAGCCACCATTACCGTTATGGAACACCTTGCTACAGATAATTCATACAATCAAAAGATACCATGTACTACTGTTTTGGATTTTTGAACAAGCATGAACAATGCACGTGCCAAATTTGCGTTATTCCAGTGCCATGAAGCTTCCCAGTACTCATAACTGTCTGTGCATACTTAAGTTATTTTTTTTTACTTCCATAGCAGCTTCATGATTTCATTCTGTTGTTTTTCTTCTGTAGATATACCCAACCTCAGTCAGGTCAACTGGTGTTGGAGTTTCAAGCGCTGTGGGAAGAATTGGTGGGATGATATGTCCTCTTGTGGCAGTCGGTTTGATACATAGCTGTCATCAAACCTTGTCCATTGTTCTGTTCGAATTTGTAATATTTCTTTCTGGGGTCGCAGTTACTCTCTTCCCACTAGAAACCAATGGCCTTGATTTGAGGGACACTCTCTCTACTTCAAGATAAAATAATTCAATCAACATTTTATCTCTTCCTCACATCCATGCCTTCTTAGGGACTGTTCTACTTCTGGTTGAGATTCCTTCGGTTTCTGCTAGCCATGCAGGCTCAAACCCTTGTTGAAACTTTCATATTTATCATTTTTTTTTCTGCTTCTCTTCTCGTCCCAACACTCCTGTAGCCACCTTTCGTGGTCTTCAGTATCAGTCATATCAAATCTAGTCAAGCTAGGGAAGTTTGAGATCTATCCGCATAAAGAATTGTTCAATGACGTCGACTACTTGCATGCCACCGTGTTTGCATCGGTAGGTGACATGAGACTATATATGTACACATATATACAGCATGCCCATGTGTGGGTTTTGTATATGTACATATTTATTGTCTATACACCAACACGAACCTATGTAGAACGCATGCACACGCAGGAGGATGTGCTTCTTACACAGAACATACGTTTACGTCGACATTGACATGTGCACTTCTCCATCATACACATGCAACATCATTAAATTTAAACGTGCCAAAGGTCATACATGAAAATGTAGCATGTATGTAGTTGGTCAATGTATATGTTTATAATAGAATTGGATGATAGTTTCACGTATAATGTAATTGTGAGGTTCCCATTTCATAATTTTCTTTTTCAATGTAATAGGGAGTAGCTGTTTCTTTCATGCCACCATGAAATGCTGCTATTTTTCCTGAATGATCAGACAGCAATTCTGCCAAGTTTTTGTTTTCTCAGGCTCTCTTTTTTGTTATCTTTTAGAGCATAGAAAAAGGCTTTACTTTCATCACATCGCAACTCCAGCATCATCTCTACAGCACTTTCATCTGTGGGAACAACTCCAAGGTCCAAACACTTCTTTCCCAGAGGTACCTAACAGGTAGGGGGAAAGAAAAAGAAAAAGGTAAAAAAACAGTACAGATGCTTCCTTTTTTTTACAGAAAGATTGGTAAATTTCCCGTCCCAGCCAAAATACTGTGGACTATATAGTGTACTAAAGCTCAGCAGGCAGAATATGTGGAGGCTGTAACATGGTTTGCGTCAAGCCAAATTGCTGAATTTCCAAGTTTCGGGCCCAAAATCAACTCAACTAGGCTTCTACAGTTGGGCAGCCAAGAAGATGTAAAACTGTGAAAGTCTCTTAGTTTGTGGTGGTTTTGATTTTAGCAATTTTTTTTTAAAACATGCACTCACACCAGTTGGATTTCACCACAATGGGTACTCGAACCCATGGCCTTGGGTTGAAACTCTTGTGAGTCTAAAGGCATGAGCAAGGACCCTAGCATTCTAAAATCAATTTGCGAGTGTGGAGGTGAAGGATTTACGTCGAACCCATGGCCTTGGGTTGAAACTCTTGTGAGTCTAGTTAAGATTTCCGAAGTCCTAAACTGTTGGGCCCAAGGTACAACACCCTGCCAAGCTCGCTGGCTTCATGCATTGATGCAGGATTTTCCAATCCATGAGAGACCATGAGTGATCCAATTGAAGATCAGGTCAAGGGTCCCAATTACTATCCATCAAATCTAACTGTGCGGATCAAAGAGGGTCATTAACTATCCAAATTGAAGATTCAGACCACCTCATGAAAGGAGACATGAAAGAAGATAGTGTTTAATGTAAGAGTGTATGTTGTACCCTATTTCTGACTGATCTTGAGATAACCGACTGCAAAAGGACGTGTCATACTTAAGATCTTTAGAGATACTAAAAGAGTGTTTTTTATGAATTTATAGCTGGGCTGACCTGGATAAGAACGTGATTGAATAAAAAGAATGGTTAGAAGAACACATGTCAAGAAAAAAGAATCTGGAAGACCAAGGTGTGCTGACAGATTAGCTGCCATAACCATCCAATGAAGAGAGAAATGTCTGGGACATTATTTCCTGTGGTGTGGTCCACTCGAGCTTTGGATCTTACCTCATTTTCGGGATGATGCCCTAAAATGAGATGGAAAAACGGATGGATGGCGTGGATAAAACAAATACATCATGGTGGGGCCTACAAAGCTTTGGTACCGAGAGGGGTCAGAACGGAACCAGAGTCCCTTGGGGAGCACTTCGATAGGACGCCACATGTGCTTGGGACCCTAGAACACCGCAGTAGGCGAGACCAGGGAAGAAAATCAGGGTGGCCCCTTTATTAAATCAAACCATCCAAATTGTGGGCCCCTCTGTATGTTGGTCATAGCCCTGCAATTATGCAGAATTTATGATCTAAACTGGCAGATTATTGGACATCTAACGAACAGTTTAAATTGGGAAATTCCAAACCGTCCCAATTCAGCAAACAGAGGTTTATTAATCAGAAATCAGGGATATTATGCCGGATATACAGTGGATCAACTATTTAGGACGTTCCGGATGTGTTGGCGTGCATGTAGTGACGAGTTCAGGTGGATGAGATTCACCCCGTCCTGATGGACGTGCCACCCCATTTTAAGCCTTGATCCCGAACATCAAACTGATCCAAACCACTAGTAGGCCTCTCCATAGGAAACAGTTTAACAACTGAGTAAAAATCCTAGACCACCTGAGTTTGAGAATAGCTTGATTCAAAGTCCTGATTAGCATGAATGCAAGATAAATTGCTATAGAGTCTCCACAAGGCCAACCAGAATTAGGAAATACAGCTTTTGTACAAACCATATGGTTTAGTGTTTAAGGCAAGGCTGTCAACAGGGTTTCAGATCGTGGTGTATCCATAATCCCTCTGAAGGGGCTGTCGGTTCAAGGTGATCCAGGCAACATTTGAGGTACCAGAACCCAATTGGGTCCATGTACCAATATTAAAGGCGGAACCTAAGATTCATATAGGGGTTAGAGTGCTATTCCTAGCTTTGGTCAAGCTGGAACAAAGGTTTTGTTATTGCTGGCTTCCACTGGGTTTCATTTGCAAAAGAAGAGAAGAAATATAATAGTTAAAAATCAGGCCCTCGGGAATTGAATTGGTTGACAATATAAGCAACATTAATTGATTGATTAAAAAAACCATTTAACCAGTAGTGTACAAATGGATAAAGATCAATGCAGGTAATGCTATTAGACCTGGGCAATTTTTTGGTTGGCACCCAATCAGAGAGAATACTACTAGATGGAACTGTTCGGTTCTCATCCAAATGTTACTGAACTTGCCAATGAAATTCTTGACGCCGGTGAATCTGTATAATTCACAACACATCATCCTCCCCCAAGGGGAAGAAAGGACCGAATTACAATTAGATAGACCATGAGTGGTCGTGAAAAATCTCACAATGCTGGTGATACTACAGTCCGACCCAATAAGAACGACCGTTGGGGTTGTGTATCGGCGACGCACAAGGTGATGTGACGCACCATTCATACCAAACCTGCACAGCAAGGAAGATCCATATAAAATGGCAATCACCCACAGCTAAGGTGACTAAGGCTATAAGCGAATCCAATGGTGGGCCGTTTAATTTTCCCCATAAATCACGACTAATCATGAACTCAAATGTAATAAAATCTAATCTTTCCAGTTTTTGCACCACCGTTGGTTTAGGAAATCAATACTATAAATATCATAAATTTGTTATAAATCTAAGATGATTTCTGCAATTAAACCATAGTAGAATGATTACCTTGCTTGAACCACAGCACCGCCAGAAGTGAACTTCTAAAGGTGAATCCGGATGTACGCAAATAGGCGCACGCAGCGGGAAAAAGATTGGAAACCTAGCAGAGAAGTAAGAAATTAAAAGACAATCATACAATGTAATGTGATTGCTGAGACAAAATCAAGAGGCATACCAGCTGAACATATTTGGCGTTGCAGTAGTTGGTTCAATACCCAGATGAACATCTTTGTATAATGTTGCATCAAAATAGCCAGCAAATCCTGTCAATCAGATCATCAAGAAGTGCTAGTATTGAGATCCTAGGGTTCCAAATATACTTAATCCTGGGATATAATATCACTACCTTTTTCATCAAGTGATAACATTGTGTCATACCTAGGTATGAATACAAAGTTCCGTGGTGGTTAGCTATACACCATTTGAAGACAGTAAAAACTTGGCCAAGATAATGCAACTCAGCTAACTAGACAGTTCTAGAAATCATATTCAAAGGGGGACTGTTGATCTCACCTCTTGGCCAAGCCACACAGGCGACTTGAGATTAGTAAAAAAATGATAATTGGGCTTTCACAATTCCGTTTTTTCCAATGGATTCTGAGTAAAGGGGATTTTGTACCTCGAGACATACCAAACTTAAAAAAAGTGATGACAGTGGCCCATCTCAACTGATTGAAGCCACCGCTCAAAATCAATGATATTATCGCCTGTATTATTGGTATCGCCACCTGGCGACACAAACACCCAGAAAACCCAAAATTTCCATGTATCGGCAATAATATTGTACGTACCACTGATATATCAGCGATATGTCAATACCACCAAAAATAATAATAATAAAAATTTTTAAAAAAAAATTTGAAGTGAAACACCATAATATTAGTGTCCACTATTACAGTATAAATACTTACATGTGTTGAGGATACTGGCAATATTATTGCCGACACAGGGATACACTCCAGAAAAGATGCATAAATAGAGGAAAATGAAGAAAAAACAACTGATTGACAGGATTTGAACCAGTCATTTCACCTTTTCAATTCCAAGCGTGGATTTGGGGGTGATTCAACACCCAAGAGTGAAAGTGGGGCGGAACTTCGAATGTGAGAAAATTTTGAAAATATCTTTTCTTTTTCCTTAAAATCTTAGCATGAATTTCAACTCAAATCCATGTCTATGCATCATTCTCATACATCAAAATGGATTTGACTTGAAAATTTCAACATTTGGGAGGTGGAAATAGAAAGAATTTGGAAAATTCCTATCTTCCTCCATTTTCTCCCCCACAATTGGTAATTAAGGAGTGAAATATGTTGATGACAGTTGGCAAATCTATCAATTCAACCAAACTTTTCAATTTTTCAAAAAAAAAAAAAATCAAATTATTTAAATTTACGAAAATGAATTTTTTTTTTTTTTTTTTAATTATAAAAAAACTGTTTTATTTGAAACAAATGTTGTTTCATGAAATACTTAATTACTCTTTTCTTTTATTAAGGTATGGATGTTGATGAGTGATTTAAAAAACTGTTTACATTTGAATTTTATTTTTATTTTTTTCTGTTTTATTTGGAACAAAAGTTGTTTCATGAAATACTTATTACTTTTTTTTTTTTTTTTTGTTTTATCAAGGGATGGATGTCGATGAGCGATTAAAAAAACTGTTTACTATTGAAAAATAATCATCATTTCTTAATTATATTTTAATTATCAATGGATGTATAATGTATGTATGTGAAGATGGGCGCATTGATGGATGCGTGGATGGATGAATGTAATGTATGTGTGCATGAATGGATGGATTAATATAAGTGTGTATGTATGTGTGGTATTTGAATGATATAAACTCATTTCACTTATGTTTTATTACTTGTATTGTATGGTATTTGAATAATAAGATCTCATTTTGGTTACTATTCCACCAGTCCTTTATGACAGCATATGGCTTAGGTCCATATTAATGGAAACTTACTAGCACGGTTGTTTTTTGCAATATTTTGATCCCTAAATATGTAAACACGTCTTTTAACATCTCATGAAGTTTCGCTAGAAAAATCCACCTTTTCTCCATATTTCTACAATGTTTCCCTCGATCAGCAGTATTTACTGTATATCAGAGATATCTATACATGTTTCCATATCCCCAGTCATCAATACACGTAACGAAACCGATACTCCGAACACTGATTGAAGCAGACAATTGACTCAATTTTCACTTTTACGGTGTAGACTCCATGTCTCTGTCTTTTTGCCGTAAAACACATACATGAATGACTGAAATGTAAACTTAAATCTCATGTTCGATGTCACTTTAGAGGCCGCTTCTTAGCAGAGGCGGCTACAGCAAGGATGGCTCTGACGGTGGCCATTTTGGTGACTGGGCTAAATATTGATTAACAGTCCATTAGATTTACACTCCATGTTGTAGACCCAACCAAGTGATTATGTATTGACTCAGCTGCTTTATGATTACCGTTTTTATGTTTTTTGCTGTGCTTTTGTTTTTCATTGTTTTAATGTACACGATCTTGACTTAACTAGGATTGAAGTGGCATGTGAATGTGCATTTCGGGCAACTTCTGCGTGTTTCCTAATTTTTACCAATAATTTATTTACATTTCTTGCTAACAGTATAAATAGATAGTGTTTTTCAGTAATGTACATACACCATGTTTTGTGAAGAAAAATATGAACTTATATTTCTTTTAAAACTCCATGTGTGTGTGTGTGTGTATTGAGTTTATGGATTTTAAATTTTCTTCACTAAATTAACAATAAATAAATACATTTTTAACTTTCCTTATCTAAACTAACAATAATTTTTATTTAAAAAAAAAAAACATAAATACCATCCTCAACAGCTTTGGGAGTTTCAAGCACCCAATAACGAATTTGTATCCTTGATTTATAGCATGTCTAGACAAAAATAGTAAAAGAACTTCGGTAGTATACCGTGAACCATGGTGGATCCAGTGTCACTAGGTAACTCAAACCGCAACTTCGTATACCGTTGATTGCTTTTCTTAGTTGAGAAGTTCGGATGCGTAAATGTGAATACCTGAGCAAGACAAAAAATGTAAAAAGGTAAATCCACAAAAAGAAATCTGCTCATGAATTGAAAATGTGGAAGTCCTAGTTAAACTTGTAGGAAAACAAATTGCCTTGTTTTTCAAGTGAACTGCAAAACCCAATGATTAAAATCCCCATTATGTATTTAAACAAAATCATAATTTAGAATATCGGTTGAATGTAGCATATATGCAACTGGCTGTTATGTTATATTCAAATTTATTCACAACAAGTACGCTGATATGATTATTTGTCTTATTAAGAATGTCTGAAAATTGAGAAGATAAGCAAAACTATTTAACCATAAAATCATAGATTGAATACAAAAATCAACAGTAAGCAGAAACCAGATCTGACTGCCTTTTAGTAACAGAAAGAATTGTGGCTGAAGACCTGGTGAAGCTGCAAAGGTATAGGCAATTCGCACGCACGCACGATTCAATGTGGGAAAGTGATGAGTAGCAAACTCTCAATAACTGTTGAGTTCTGATTCGCATGATTGCAAGGTAGACAGTATTTCCTACCAATGACAAAACAGTGACAAGGTAGCCTTCTCAATGCTGAAGGGAAAGGGCAAATGGTTTTAGTCTTTTAGAGGAACTACAATTTGAAGGATTAAAGTATTCTCCCTTTAAAAAATAATAATAATAATAACTTTTTTAAAAGAAAAAAGATCAGTAAAAGATGGGTTATTGATAATTTCAATATATAATGATAAATGTGGGTAATATGCAAGGGAATCAATAATATTGTTATCTATTGATAGGCAACCACACATACCAAAACAAAAATAAATAAATAAATAAATCTGGTTGATGTTACAAAATTGTGAGAAAAGGAAACATGGAATGCACACTTAAATCAACAGCTTTGATACTACTAAATCTAGCTCCATCTGACACACGCACAAGAGAGAGAGAGAGAGAGAGAGAGAGAGAGAGAGAGAGAGAGAGAGAGAGAGAGAGAGAGAGAGAGAGAGAATTTCAGATTGTGCTGGAAAATCTCACAGGTTGTGATGGAGCGAGTCTTGCTACGCTGTGTAATTTGACAACATAAGCAGTTTCAAAGTGCACAACATCTTTATGCGACTTCACCTGCAACAGACATCTCAGCAATTGAAATGTTTTGTTAAAAAAAGCAGCAACAATATATTCAAGGATAAAAACAAAAGGCATACATCATTATATAATTTTGATGTTGTTACAGGCTGGATAAAACTCGTGTACCTGGATCAGCCATTGATTAACAAAAGAAGTCATATAAAGAATGATATGCATAAAAAAAGGGATCATCGTAACCACAAGTCTTGGTGTCAAATACGCAAGAATCACACACTAATCATACAGTTAAATCATAATATTTGAAAGGAGTGTTGATTCATATGAATATTGGAAGCCTCCCTTTTTTACTTTGCCATTCTAGCCAAAGCACTCAGCAGAATGTTGGAGAAAGCTAGCAATGAGGGATTATTCAATGGCTTCAAGGTGGAGTCTCGCATCTTCAGTTTTCAGTTTGCAGTTGATACATGCTGGCAATGTCCAAGGGCCTGTTCAGACGCACCCTCCAAAAGGGTGTTTGAGGGGAAAAACCCCTTTGGAGCCAAACCAGCATTTTTAATATGCATTCGGATGCACTTTGCATACTCCTCATTCCACCATCTGCTTGACAACATAGATGCTAAATGGCCAATACTGAAAATCAAACAGATTGGTTTTCTGATTGGTTTTCATAATGTCAGCCGAATAAGCAGGCTTGAAACCCCCTGCTGCGGGGACCCCCTTTTTCGCAAGAGCATCAAAATGCGCCCTAAGTTGATAATTTGAGAAAGGTCGTGCAATGTTCTGAGGCAGTTTCAGGGAAAGTAATCAATCTTCTAAAAAGCAAGCCACCAGGGATCAAAATGGAGAGGGAGGAAATATCGTCTTATAGGTGGTTTGGTTGCAAACTAGGCAAAGCTTCAGACATCTAACTTGGGCCTTCCTCCAAGTGTTGGGGAACCATAAAATATTTGATGGGATGTGGTCCCAAAAAGAGTAGAGAAAGAACTTTTGGGATGGAAGAGCAGAAAGAGTGCCGAAAAATAAATAAATAACCTTCCATGATAGAAGAGCAGGTATCGTTCCCCAGCAAGGTGTTCCAAAACAGTTTAGTAACGGTACCAGTGGTAACCGTTACGCGTCACAGAGTCGTAACAGCCATTACAGAAAAATATCCCGCAATGGCTTGTAACGGCCAATAACATCCCCTTAAAAAAAAAAAAAAAAACATAATGCCCGTTACGGCCGCCATTACCGTTATGGAATACCTTGTTCCCTAGGGCAATAAAGAGAAGTGTCATTTCTGGGAGGTGTGCAGTGTTTGCAAATGTCATTGCTTGGGTTGAGGGGAATTACGGAGCAAAATCCCCTCCCTCCCTCTCCACAGCCTTTCCTAGAGGTGCATCTCCACTTCAATAACTCAACGCTAGTCCTATTATAAACATCCTCCTCTTCCTCTCCATCAATTTGAATGATAAGAGAAAAATATAAATTTGATAAATATGTTTTGGCAAGAGAGGTTGCTGAGCCCACATGCACGTGGAGGGCGCTGCCTATCCACATGCAAGCACACATGACAATATAGCACGTGTGTGGTATTCAAGCCTCCATCAGGTGGACCACACTATTTCAATCTTTTGGCCTAAAAATCAGGCAGTTTCACTCGGGTGGACCACGCTGTACAAAACAAACAGGCACCCTCAAACATTTCTTCCTAGCCATTCAATCTAAACATTGCACATGTGTGCTTACATGTAAGACAGGCAGGGCTCCTTAACAACACTCTATAAAGAACTACATATAACAAAATACAACTAAACACAGATTCAACAGAAGTTCACGAATTTGAAAACTCCCTCATCTTCTACTACCATCCAATCTAAACATTGTGGATGTGTGCTTACATGTAAGAAAAGCAGGGCTCCACACATGCATGTGGGCTTAGCAACACTCTATAAAAGAACTACATATAACAAAATACAACTAAACACAGATTCAACAGAAGTTCACAAATTCGAAAACTCCCTCATCTTCTACTACCACTTGACACTTGTTCACTTGTATAAAATTCAAAATTGAAAATAGTATGTAAATAATGCCAGAAAAGAAAACCAAAAAGATAAAGGTTTTCTCTAATGTATCACTGCAAGTCTGAACCAATAAACCCTACAAATGTAAATAAATAAATAAATAGGAGGAATAACATACGATGATGGAATCGAAATCCCATCTGGTTTCAAAAATCTTTGTGCTCCATCAAGGCACTCAGGAGACAGCTCATTATCACCGAAAGACCCAAGCAGCTCACTCACCTAGCAATTTATGAAACATATAAGAGCTTTAAAAAAACATGTGAAATGCAAAAATCTACGGTAATATCATAATTACACACCAAGATGTCGGCTTTCTCAGGGGCATCCCAGCAACGCATATCACTAGAAACTACAGTCACAATGCTCTCCCAGCCCTCTAGCTTAAGCAAGCTCTGTTGCAGAGATGAAAATTTCATGTTACAATTGTGGCATGCAATCGGGAAAAAAAATACAGAATGCAAGATTTCAAAAAGAGATGTGGAGTGGTCAAGTCATCCATACATACCTACATGAATACATACACATACATATGCTTACATATGAGTAAAATGAACATCATACTCCAGAATTCCCTAAATCAGCATGAAACCCTTTCACTGGTTAAAAAAAATGATGGGGGACAACATTTCTTTTTCTTGGTTGTTAACTGCTCAACTGGGACATATTCACTAGCCTTTGTCTTTACAAAATATTTGAAAAGTAGAATAAAGTGTTTTGAGCAATTTTAGAAACATTTTACCGGTAGAAACATAATAGTGAGTATTCAAGAGAAAACAGAGAGGAGCCTCGAGACAATGGGTCACTCACTTACGAAGAAATAAAAAAAGAAAGATCAAATAGCTGCAGGATAATACTTTCAATGTTGTCCCTTGCCACACCCGCACACAAGTTTTTTTTCAGTAGCATAAGGGATCCCCCTTCCCCTAGTCCAGAATTCTAGATCAAAACAGGTCTCCAAATGTAGTCCTAGTAGTACTAGTTAGAATTTAGCATGCATAATATCAGCTGATCTGCAATTGCTGCTAGTGATATTAATAATAAAACATTCTAATAAGATAAAAGTCAAGAACCATAGACAATCCTTGTATTTGATTTTGATACCCAAAAAAAAAAAAAAGAGCAGAAAAAGATCAGAGAGAAGCAGTGATGAGAGATCATCACTTCCATTACAACAAGAAGACAGATGAGACAATCCTTGTCATAACTATATCCTGATAATTTGGGGTCCGCCGTATACCCAATATGTTAAATTCATAATCATGTATCAGCAAAATAAATACATAAATGCCACAATTGATGTCCGATCTCCATATATCAACAGGTAATTCTAATTATATACATACATATATACATAAGAACACAAATGCGAGATTTTACTGCAAAATACCTCAGAAATTTTACCAAACAATATCTTGACTTGTTAAAATTCCCAAAAAGTGATTCTTGGTGAGTGAAAAGACTAAAACACCATCTATCATTTTTTTTTCTAAACAGTGGTGGGGTCCAGCATTTTGGCCCCACGTGGTGTGTGTAAGGGACCCAACCCTTCCAAAAGTTGAGCCACATCATGATGATCGAAGCAAGAAAAGTCAAGCCTATCCAATCATTAGACACGCCATACCGTAAAAACCAATGTATAGTACCCAAAAACCTCAAAATTGACGTGTGGCCAACCTGATCATTGGATCATCCTTATTTTTGGTTTGTCTGAAGATCGCGATGGGGTGCACCTATTGGGCAGGTGGGATGTCGTTCACACACCAGGTGGGCCCAACAAAACTCCCAACTCTGTGCAAATGTTGGACGAATTTCCTTTGTGGGTGCACATTGGGGAGTTAGGACTACTCTGAAGCAGCCTAGCAGTATTCACTGTGTGTCTATCTCTATTGAGACTACTACAGCCTAGGAGTAGTAGTTAATGTAAGTACGATTGGCAATGGATGGGGTGGCCGAGCCTAGTCCAGACTGACCTCTAGGACCAGGATGAGGGCCCCTGAAGTAGGTTTGAGGGTCAGCCCAGGCTTAAATTTGGTCCAGTATTCAAAATGGCCGGACCCAGGTTCATTGTAAGTAGGTTTGGCAATGGGTCGGGTGGCCTGGCCCAGCAAACTCTGCCCTCTAGGGCCAGGGCACCTAATCCTGGCTTACATGCCAGGTCCAGGCTTGAAATTTGGGCCAGTTGTCAGGGCCAGATAGACACTGATGAATGACCCGACCCACTAATTGGCCCGGTCCAATCATCAAGTGGAACACTGTTGTTTATAAAGAATAGACGGTTTAAAGACACTCATTAATGGTTTCCATTCAACATGTTGGTGTAGTTTAAAGACACTCACAGATCCAGGTCAATTTCTAAGGATTCAAAGTTCCAAACTGTTTATATGATGGGACTCAATGTGGAATAGGGGTGGAAATTATCCGTGCTAGGACAGGGGTAGGGTTGGCCCAAGTCCTACCCTCGTATCCTCCACACTGGCCGTACAAGGCCAGCCCTATAACAAAAGGCGTGAAATGATCATAGGTTTGACATAGTTGAAACTAAGAATTTTTTGGAGTATCCCTCCATCCAAGAGAAGTCCCATCATATAAATCAGTTTGATCATTTAAACATAGAGTCTAGATCGAAGAGTGCCTTTAAACTACACACAATGTTGTCGAATCGCATATGCGATCATGTGCAATCGCATATGCCTATGCGCATGTGCAATCGCACAATCGCATATGCGACCGCATATTTTTTTAAAAAATCAAAAAATCAAAAAATTAAATAAATATGTATATATAATAGGGAAAAAATTTTTAAAAAATGTAAAAAATTAAGAAACTAAGGGGAAATTTTCTAAGTTAATAGATAACTAATTTTACATATTTAAAATACATTTGAGAGAGAAAAAATCAATTAAACAATGAATCAAACATCAAACCATTGACATTCAACAATATAGTTAACAAGAAGTAACAACAAAATCAACAAGCTATTTATTTATTATTGTAGAAAATCAACAAGCTATCTTCCTTGAAACTTAGAAGTGCTTGAATCTTGATCTTCCAACTTCCAAGAGAGAGGCAATGTAGGGGAGAGAGAGAGAGAGAGAGAGAGAGAGAGAGAGAGAGAGAGAGAGAGAGAGAGAGAGAGAGAGAAGATCATTGGAACTAGGAAATATAAGAGAGAGAGAGAGAGAGAGGAGAGAGGAGAGGAGAGAGAGAGAGAGACCACTTGTAATTAAGAAATGTAAGAGAAGAAAAGAGTAAGAGAGTTTTGGAGTGAGAATATTGCAAATGGAGGAGATTTGGAAGCCTTTTTAAAGGCAAAATTTTTTTTTTTTTTTTTTTTTTGCAATAAAATAAAATTAATGTGCCATGGCCAATTTGCGATCGCATATTTTCACATATGGCACATATGTGGCACATATGCAATCGCATATGCGCCCTGATCGCATATGTGATTTGCATATGGATATGCGCATATGAGATCGCATATGTGCATATGCGGTCACACATGACAACACTGACTACACATGCACATTGAATGGGAACTACTCAAGTGTCTTTAAACCATTCATTTTATTTATTTATTTTGTATCGTAGTACCCCACTTGATGATAGGACCGGGCCGACAAGCCGATCCAGGCCATTCATGGTTGGCCTGGGCTTAGCCTTTGCCCAGCCTAGACGCCTAGCCTAGATTTCAAAACCGAGCCAGCTCTCAGATTGAGTTTAAGGCCAACCCACTTGGCCTAATGCAACCCCTAATGTGGAATGAGGATGCGCCCTAAGAAAATTCTTAAATTCCGCTATTTGAAACCTTTGATCATTTAACTATTTTCCTTACAGGGCCGGCCTTGTGGGTCCAAGGCCTTTTCAACCTGATTAGTTTAAGGGCTTGCAGACAGGGCAAGGCTAGGGCCAACCCCGGCCCGGCCAGGCCCATCGCCACCGATAACTTTAAGAGAGAAAATGGAGCGCAAAATGAGATGGCTCAATCATGTGCAATGAAGACCAAAACAACACTTGTAAGGAGGAGGGAACTGGCGGGCCAGAAAAGAAGATGAGAAAGCTTATTCACATACCGAGGATAGGGCCTTGGAAGGGAATGATTGGCACAATAGGATTCATAAAGCTGACCCTAAATAGCAAGGATAGGGGCTACGGTGATGGTGATGATGATGTATACATATATGAGCATATATAAATATTTCTCAAGTTCTAAGCAATCAACTCAGAAGTATCACTGCAAAATATCAGTTTCATTACTTCTTTACTAGATTTTCATTATTATTTCATAGCCAATAAAAGTGTGGGCTCATATCTAGAACTTACATGGAGTGTCACAACTGCATTTGGATTTTTCTCCACAGCATAAACTTTCAATTTCCTGCCAGTTTCTTCAGCTGCCTACATAATTTTTCCAACAAGGGGGTCAAGGCAAATGATCTTGTAAAATGAACATCATCAACTGATCACCAAACTCAGCTAGCTAAACAGAAGATACGGGAAAGAACCTGCAACGAAGCCCTAACAAGAGGTCCTCGTCCTGCTCCCACAACCATTAGTACCTTTTTGCAAATGAAAAGAAAATTGTCATTAATCAAGGAAATTTTGTATAACAAAGAAACTTGGGTTTGTAACTTTCCCGAGAAGCAAATACAGGGTACATAACAAAACAATATAAATTATACAAAAATTTGCTAGGTCCCAATACTAATTAACCTACATGAAGGAAATTGAGAACTAGCAACAATTTCAAAGTGTCTCTTACAGTGGTTGTAGTAGAAGCTATTTCATCAGGTACCCTTTCAAGTAAAGCTTTGTGCACTGCCCTTTGGTACTACACAATCCAAAGCACAAAATTAGGTTCTGAATAAGACGCTAAAATTTAAGAAATGCAAATGGATGGTAACAGATTTCAGTTCTAAGCCAGCTTACCTATCAGGAGAGAAAGATGACAAATTAAATGTGAAAAAGAAGAGGGTAAGGAAAGAAAAGAAAGCGACATGCTAGATTTGAGACTGGGGCACTAATTTCTGACCTAAAGTCAGAATGCATATGCATACATTAGATACTTGATAATGGGGCTTCGACGATTTGATCCTAAATTTGATACGTGTGTGCACGCAAGAGAGGAAACCATACAAAATGTCATACTGGACTGGAGTTCCTTATAAAAAAAAAAAAATTAATCAAAATAAAAAATCATACCAAACTTAATTTTTTTATAGAGACGTCTCTTTCCCAGCAATGAAGCATTAAAGTTGCTCAAGTAAAGATAAATATTTCAGCAAAGTACTAAACCACAACACAAAAGACCAAACCACAAACCCTAACCAAGCGTCTATCGAGCATTCAAACAGGAGAGGTTGAAGACAATACGGAGGCATCTATTATGTGCGCTGGGAGTGTCAAAATTTTCCATGAGTGCCAATTTACATGTCTTAGACTCTTAATTTACAGACTTCCAGTGCCTTAGTATTTCTTGGAGCTCTTAGCCCACATATTTGCTTAACTTCTGAGTGCCCCATTCAAACAACTGCATTGTTGAACATGGGGTACATCATAAACTTAAAGAAACTGAAATGAGAAACTACATAATTACTTCCAGTAATTGAAACAAACCTGGCAA
The DNA here is from genome assembly GCA_021015155.1 of Magnolia officinalis. Taxonomy (NCBI): domain Eukaryota; kingdom Viridiplantae; phylum Streptophyta; class Magnoliopsida; order Magnoliales; family Magnoliaceae; genus Magnolia; species Magnolia officinalis. The sequence goes on along the minus strand of JAJHSJ010000015.1, from coordinate 63,264,272 downwards.
TATTTTACTGTGTCTTTCTCGAATGTCTCATAAGTTTGAGCCTCTAGATTATCCATGAGAGGCTGTATATAAAAAAAAAAAAAAAAGCAAGCTATGCTCAATACAAGTAATTTAACCAAGAAGGCCTTGCTAGAGGAAAAGAATATATATATATATCTTTAATGAGGTTAAGTCCTTAGAGAATATTCCTGAATGTTTGGTCAATAAATGAAAAAAGGTAGATAATAAGAATAAGAATAAGAATAAGAAAAAGAAAAAAAGATAAAGGATTTACCTGCAACGGAGATTGTAGGAAGTCCCGGTACCCAAGCTGGCATAAGGGTTTAAAGAGTCACAAGAAAGATAACAACAGAAATAAACAATACTTTCTGATAATAATATCTTTCAAAAAAAAAGAAAAAAAAAACTTTCTGATAATAAACTCCAAATATATCACAATAAAATCACCTCAAAACGTTCTTGTTCTGGAAGTGGGTCCATCCGTTGGTAGAGATACCCAAAATAGTCCAAGTAGGACCTTAATGGATGTCTAGCCACACCTATATCAAAATCATGGCCGTCAACACTATTTTACCACATCACATAAAAGTCCATGACATAATGGAACCCGTACACAAGAAGTGTACATGTAATACGACTTTCTAGAGACTCGTGAAAATATGAAAATGAATTAGTCCTCAAGACGCACAGAAACAACAGTAACTTCTCTGGCTTCAATCACTTAAGAACTGGATTTTTCTCTAAATGTTCAAATTTTTGGACCACCCACTGATAAGCTGAACAAGATAATAACCCAAGACCTTCAGAAATGTACCTTCAACATTATTATCGTTATTGTTAGCTGATGAGCATTCAGAGCTGCCTAGAAAAACATTGTGCGCTAATTTTCCAGAAATTACAATCTGAAAGATCAAGAAGTGCTATCAGTATACATGTGCAAGATCACTAGCTTAAATAATCCTCTAGAATAAGTATCGCTGACGGCAAACTTGCTAAACAAATATACTCTAACCTATTAACAGAGAATAAAGTATCTGCTATGAGAAAAACATATTACTAATATCATAACAGAAACACAAACACAAGACTACCAAGACTATCAAGACATTTCAGATTTAGCAAAACACTCAAAGAATGAATAAACAGCATAACCGATGGTTGACTGGATTGAGGTACTAATATCATTCAGCTAGTACTAAATCTCTGAAGAACAGTTTTGAATATCCAGTAGCAACCACAAACTTGTCAGCGCATGATACAAGCAAGATGACATTCTCACTCGGCCTACCTTATTTATTTATTTTTGGATGAATGGGATGAATTTTATTTGGAAACAAAATGAATGTTTCTCATTTGGCCTACCTGAACCGAGTGATTAAAAAACCCCGCCATTAGCTTCTGATGGCGCTTAGATAGACAAGGGTATCCCCGTGCATTTGTTAGGAATGACTGTCACAGCAACAACATCAGTCTGTTAAAAACTTAAGCCTCTTTGCGTATCCAACTATCACCTGTAAATGTTCAAAATAAAAAGCATGCAAACCTTAGGAAGTATTTACATTGGTATTGATGATGGCAGCCCTAACAGGCTCCCCAAACCAGCGCCCAAGTGAATTTGCAGATGGTAGAGAACTCCTGATGACCTAGGAAACCTCAGTGTCCCTTTTGAGCATAACTAAATCACCCATAATCAAGTATGATATTTATGCGACCAACTCCACTAGACACCACTGCATAATATTCAAATAATTATAGAGAACATAAGCTCATCTCACTCACAATATGTCAAGGGCTACTGACAGCTGACTGTGATGTTCACAGAGCAGACGGAATGAGTTCCACCATTCCCAGGTATCAAGCATGTGCCCTCCACTCTGCAGAGAAAGGGGCAATGCAAAACATTTTACTACCTACAGAATATATTAAGAAAATATTTCCCATTACAGCTGTGCAAGCTCACAATAATACAAAGTATAGATAGATTGCCAACCACCAACAAGACTTGGAGAGTACAAAGAACAGTTAGAATAGCTAAAAGTCCCAAATAACAACATACAAGGAATATAAGTCATTCAATATTCTTAGACAGCAACGTCCACCCTAAGCCTAGAAGATTGGAAGATATTATTACCGAATTATTGCAGTTCTCATCCATGGCATCTTGATCTGCACACTCAGCCTTTTCCAATGGCACCCTAAGCCACAACTTTTGCATCAATCAAATAGTGAGAACAAGAGAAGGAAAGAAGAAGAAGAAAGAAAGAACGAAAGAAAGGAAAAAAGCAAAAGACAATACACGGAATCTACATAAGATTAGGTTGCACAATAAGCACCTGCATATTGTTTAGACCTTGCAAAATCTGATTCACACATCTTGCGTAATTACCACATGATTCCCCTCGGGGAGCAGGTAGAAGACAAGCCTACAGTAGAACAACAAAACACCAAAGATATAATCTTCTTATGCCAACACAAATCAGGCATGATAAATGCCACTAGTCTCAAACATCACAAACACAGAAAAGGTACAACACTTTCATTCACATAATGTCACAGATCAATACAGAGCCCTACACCCATGTGTGCACCTAAGCCAACCTGCGTCACTTGTATAGGCAAGGGCATCAACTTATTTCTCTCACCCTGCTGTCATTCTAGCCATTGTGCCCTTATCATTTACACAAACAAAGGCTTCATAAGAAGTGCATCTACTAATAAAGAACACACTTTTGTGCCTCTTTAAGTTTATCCAGGTCCACAGTCGATGAAGCATATTGGCAATCTGACCATTTGCTTTCTTTGATTTCTTAAGGTGACATGTTAGTTACGCAACAAGAGTAATGAGAAGCTGTGTCTATAGCACTGAGAGAAATATGAATTTCCTACGGCTTTGAAATTCATACGGGTCCACAGCAAGAGGAACCATATCAATAATCAAGTCAAGTACAGTTCTAAAACTTCAGAAAGGCATGTGCATGCTAGGGAATGCAATTCTATCCGTTCTGCACACCTAACAGAAACAAGCTATAATAGAATCTAAAAATCAAACATCTTCAAGCCGTAATCCCGGCATCATCAACAAAATAGGAACCCTACCAGATATGAAGCATGTTTATGGATAAAGTATACCTTATTACAGAAATTTTCTTTCAAGAGGATGGTTTCACCTTAATCGAAAGCCTTTTTTCTGCCAAGATTTGTATCTGTACAAACATTTTCTTCTAATTCCTAGGAAGCATGACGACTTGAAAAATATTTTCTGAATGTGATCAATGCATACCATGGGACCCAGAACTCCAATCACAGCCACACAGGTGGTCCAAAAATGTAAGAGTGCCATTTTTATTTTTTATTTTTATAGGGTTAGCTTGTTAGTACACACAACACTGTCAATACACACTCCACTGTTAGCCACCCCCATCAGGGAATCGATACCAAGACCTGAGTGTTGAAACGAGGTATCTTCACTCAGTCTACCACACAGGTGGTCCAAAAATGTAAGAGTGCCATTAAAGTGCTGTGACTTGATCTTATCTATTGTGCATAAGGCTAAGGAACCAAGATGCACGGTCCACTCGAAGACGGCATGCTTGAAAATAAGTAAACCTTGATTCCAGGACAAATAAAAAATCACTTTCAACTAAGAACCAGAAGCAAAAGCAACTAAAAAATAAATCCATTAAGCCACTTCATTTGTCAAATGAAGCAATGGTGGCTTTCAATGGATGATGGAACTCAAGCAACCTACACAGTACAGCTGCCACAATAAAAGACTTTGAATATGCCTCACGGAATCATGTGACAACAAACCTGCAAGGAGAGATGCGAAGCCCATGCTATTTCTTGCTTCAGGGCAATTTCAGAATCCACCCTTAGTACTTCATCTTCTGAATCCAAGTCAATCCATGAGCTAATTTTTCCTGGAACAGATAGAGAATGGTCCATTAACAGGGAGCATTAGAGGATTATTATGCCCAAAAGATTAGCATAATAAATGAAACAGTCTCTGAAAATGAAAGAAAATCTTTTATCAACGATATGACAAACATGAAGAGAGATACTTCAATAAAACTGCAATGCAATGAGACAAATCAAGGACTCAGCCACCAAGATAAATATTTTGTTTTTTCTTAGTCCCAAAAATTGCCATTAGTTCCACTTTCCCATTAGATAAGAATGGACGCAGTGGAGGTTGATTTGTATTGGAATATTTTCCCTTCTGTGGTAGCTATGTTTTCATGTTTAAGAGGAGTTCCATTATCCATCTAAAAAAGGACACCTAACCTCTTGAATAATGAAGTTTTTCATACATGCAGCAGCACATTCATATGGAATCAGGACAAAACTTGATTTGCCTTTTCTTTATATCAGCTGCCAAATTAGAAATTTAACTTGAACATCGACCAGGTAAGGATAGACATGAGGCTAGAGCTTAAGTCTTCTATTTCAAAATATCTCTATAGATGTCATATTGTCATCATCGTTGTCATATAGCCTTTTGGTTGTGCTTGACGAATTCCATTTTGCCAAAAATTCCTATGTCTGTAGTGATATGATGCATGAACTACATAATCTTGGTAAAACTTAAATATAATAAGACGCATGGAACAAAATATGAAGCCCAGACTTTTTTTTAATAATTAAAAATGAAAGCCTCATGAAGATCTACTTAAATGTTCAAATGGTTAGATAACTTGCTTCCACTTTGGGAAAAACATATATTTGATTGAATGCTAGAACCTATCTATCCACAATGTAAATTATATCAGCGACCAAAAGTGAGTATTTATCATCGACAGTAGTACGTACCCACAACATGACTACTCCATTGTGAGGGGCTTAAAACTAAGTCCGACCCGGCAAATGGCAGAACACAAGCTCCATTGCCATCATTTTTTGCCAAGCTGGGCCTATAACTGGGATCAATCTGCATAACCAGTAAGTTAAATGCATAAAACATCTGAAAGGGATTGGAATAGAAACAATGACAAGTAATATCAGTTATCGGCTTCATTGGGTGTGTGTGTGTGTGTGTGTGTGTGTGAGAGAGAGAGAGAGAGCTCCCCTGCGAATTGTACCGCAGTAGAGCTTAACGTACAAACTCTTGTGCATTCTCGGGTGGCCCGCACAAGTGTTTTAAGTACCGACGATATCAGCCGATATATCCCATGATATATCTTGTATCCCACCTGTGTGATACGAAACACACAAGTAGTGGGATATATCCCACATGTTCAATCCGGTGAGCATTTTCAATTTTCAAACTTTTTTTTTGTAAATCATGTTAAATCAGTGTCAAATTGTTACAAATCCATGATTTTTCATTTTTGCATAAAAAATCATGGATTTGGAGCTTTGATTTCGAGATTTGGAGGAGATGGGCCAAATTGGGGAAATTTTAAAAAAAAAAAAATCAAAAATTCCCAATTTCTCACAAATTGGTTGCAATTTTTGTGTCCAGAGTCCAGACATAAAATCAAACATGTATGTAACCCGATCTAGTGATTCTTCTTTTGCTTTTGAATGTATTGATTGTGTTTCCACACGTCTTCCAACATTTATAAATTATATGAATAGACTTTTAATAGACTTGCATCAATTCAGTTAGACGGTGCATAGATTAGGACCTCATACAAAGAAAACCTATTATGTGCACTTGTTTTTTATAATGTTCTAATTTATAAGTGTGTATTGATGATTTCTTTTTTAACAATCACTGAAGTTTCATTCAAAAAATCAACCAATTTTCCAATGTTTCCCCATGTTTCCAACAACGGCAATACATTACGCAATAAAATCGATATATCCCATGAGATAACCAATATTTCGAACACTGGCCCACACCTAGATGTGTACGTGAAATCCACTCTAGCCGTGTTTGCTCATGCAGGCCCTGCACCAAAAGCTTAGGCCAAGCCGTTCATGTGGGCCCCACTAAAGGAAATAGTTGAGGGAGAAACGTAAATGATTGATTTTTAACAAGGCCCACCATGATGATCATGTCAAATCCACCCAAACCATTATATGTCACACTAAAACTTAGGCATGGGGCCCAAAAATTAGGCTCATCCATGATTCACGTTGGGCTATTTTTGAGCCATCTAATATTGGGTCACACTCTCGATGGTCGGAGTGGATTTAATAAATACATGATGGTGAGGCAACCCTTGCTAAAGGACCCCTTTACCTAACCATTTGGGTTAGGTAAGCCATTTACACAAGACAGTAATGTAGAAGATGTTTGCCACGTAAGCTGAAAGGCATTTTAGGCAGGGGAGGGGTATGTTGGCAGGGTGCCCCAACATGAGGTTTTTCTTAAGCTCACTCCAATCATCACATGCGTGACCCAATATTAGACATAGGGCTTAAAAACAGCCAAATCCATGATTCAGGTGGGCCGCACGATTTGAAAGTGTACAGGGCGACGCTCACTCTCCAGACTGTTTCCCTTGGCCCACCCGAATCACTGATGTGCTTGATTTTGTGGCCCCATGCCTAAATTTTAATGTAGCATATAATGGTTTGATAGATTTCACATAATCATCACGGTGGGCCACGTTAAAAATCAACCATGTACATTTCTCTCCCAATTATTTCCTTTAGTGGGGCACACATGAATCATGGGTCAGCCGCATGCCCTATACTTAACATGGGATGGCACGCATAATGGTCAAAGTGGATTTCACGTACGCATCACAGTCGGCCCATCAAAATCAAGGGTGTGTACCCCTCCCAACTGTTTTCCATGGTGCGGCCCACTTGAATCATAGATCGGACCAAACTTTCGCCCTTGGGCCTAACATGTGCCGACACATCTAATGGTTGGAGACGATTTCACGTACACATCATGGTGTGGGCCACCCCAAGAATGCCTAGGAGTATGTACATTAAGCTCCCTTGCGCTACAGTCCACAAGGGATATGTATAGGGAAATGGTACTATGAGGTCAAGTTGTGTGGGCCCCACCATGATGTATGTCGGACATCCACACCATCAATCAGATGCACCATTCCATGGTGGACCGCGAGCCTAAAAATCAGGTCAATCCATGACATAAGTGGGCCACACCACAAACAATAGTTGAGAGTGGTTACCCACCCATTGAAACCTTCACGATCGTTTATAGGGCCCAATGAGATGTGGTTCAGACATCTAGCCCATCCATTGTGTGTGTCCTGCCTGGATAAGTGGACAGACCAAGTTTTGGCCGCATCCAAAAGTTTTTTTTTTTTTGACAAATAACGGAGAACGATTTCATTAAAGATAAAAGGGGAGGAAGGGGCACGCTGAGGTAGCGACTAAACTCTTTTGACAATGTAATCTACTGGCTTAGAAATATCCTTCAAATATCTCTCATTTCTTTCTTCCCAGACCGCCCACCAAACTGCCAGCAAGGCCATTCTCCAAACCGTGGATCTGTTTTTGCCTAGGGACACTCCGTGTCATGCCGAAATCAAACGATCTGTAGAATTTGGGAATGCCCAATGAACGTGAAAGGGGGATAAAATTTCTGACCATACCTTGTGGAAGAAAGTGCAATGAATAAACAAATCAATGGTTTCTTCGTGTAACATACAGCATAGGCAGATGTTGGTAATGATCATTCCTCTTTTTCTTAGGTTGTCAACTATTAGAACTTTCCTTTTGCCCACCAGCCAACCGAACACCACGATCTTTGCCGCATCCAAAAGTTAGGTCGTGCTTTTGGATGTTTTAGGCATGATTTCACACAGTTTTAGATGGCGTGACCCACTTGAGTTCCGAATACAGCTGATTTTTGAGACATGCAATAACTTAAAGAGGGGATCCACCAAATGCTCAGTGTGGATGTCTGACACATCATGGTGGGGCCCACACAACTCGACCTCATGGGAAGCTCACATGAGGTCGACCTCATAGTACCATTTCCCATAAATATATATAGAGGAATGCTCAGCTATGCACCGGTTCGCACGTCATTACGTGCAAACCTTCCTATCAACCGTCGGATAAGGCTGACGGTCTAGGCGAAGGCGTTCGTAGCGCGAGCTTGAAAAAGCGAGTTTCCTTATCTCGCACGCTTCTTCACCCTCCAAAGGATGCGCGAGAGAAGGAAAACATGAAATTCTTCCGCTGGGATGCTAAGTGGGTTCCACCAAGATGTTAGTGCTAAATCCACGCCGTCCATACATTTTTTAAAATAAATTTATGGTATGAACCCAAAACTAAGGTAGATCAAAATCTCAAGTGGGCCACACAGTGTTGATTGAACTCTCACCATTAAAAACTTGCTGGGGCTACCAAATTTTTGGATCACGCTGAATTTGCTTTTTTCATCATCCAGGTTTGTATGATCTAATCTACGGTGAGAATCATTATCACCGCTGCTTCCTGTGGTGTGGTCCACTTCAGATTTGGATCTGCCACAGTTTTGGGATAATGCCCTCAAATGATAAGGAAAAACGGATGGACGGGGTAGATTTCTCAAAAACATCATAGTGGGCCCCACCTAGGTTTCCAACGCACGAAAAGCTTTCGCAAGAAATCCGTGTTCGAAAAAACCACGCTGCGGATTTTATGCGAAAGCCTTTCACGTGGAGTTCCTACGCTGGAAACCTAAGTGGGACCCACCGTGATGTTTTTGAGAAATCCAATCCGTCCATCCGTTTTATGAGATCATTTTAGGACATGCATACAAAAACGAGCTGAATCCAATACTTGAGTGGCCCGAAAAAGTGAAGATTGAACTTACATAGTTGAAATATTCATAGGCCACAGAAGTTTTGAATCATGATAATATTTGTGTTCTCAGCTAATCCTAGTAGGAATGACGTTATGAATGGTATAGATGGCATGTAAAGATCATTGTCGACCCTAAGGAGGTTTCAACGATAGGAATTTCCCTACCCCCTTTTCCTTCGGTACGGCTCAATTGAGTAGTGTATGCCGCTCACTTTTGGTCTCAAGTCCTAAAATGAGCTCAAAAATCGGATGAACGGAATAGATTTCTCACAAACATCATGGTGTGCCGCACCTAGATTTCAAGCGAACTTAGCAAATCGCGTGACGCAGATTGGATATTGACGGAGGTTGAGTAGCTGACGCGGATTGGATACTGACAGAGGTTGAGTAGCCAGACTCGCTACTGAAGTGACGTCACCAAGTTCTATGGGCCGCACCATGATGTATGTGTTGTATCCCCACCGTCCATACATTTGGAGAGATCATTTTAGGATATGGTCCAAAGAACGAGGTAGATGCAAGGCTAGGGTGGACCCCACCATAGAAAACAGTGGTGAGAGTGACGCCCACCGTTGAAACCTTCAAAAGGTCCACCATGATTTTTATTTGAGATCCAATCTGTTCATGTGTTAACGCAGATATGAAAGAAGGGAAAACACAAATATTAGCTTGATCGAAAACTTTTGTGACCCTTAGAACTTTTTAATGGTGGGCGTCACTCTCCCCACTATTTTCTGTGGTGGGGTCCTCTAGATCTTTGGATCTAACTCATTCTTTGGATCATGCCCTAATATGATCTCTCCAAATGGATGGGCGATGTAGATACAAAACATACATCATGGTGTGGCTCACAGAACTTGGTGACGTCACTTCATTGGGGAGTGTGGTTACTCGACCCGCCAGTAGCTAATCGCGCCCGTCATTAGGGAGGTGAGGGATGCATGTTGCGTCCTACCTCCGCCCGTCTCTGGAACAGGCAGGAGCTTTGAGTGGCCACCGTGATGTTTTCTATGGTCTTATCCACACCGTCCATCCATTTTTTTCATCATTTTAAGCTATTAGCACAAAAATGTAGCAGATCCAAGATAGATGTGGGCTACACAATGGGGATTAAACCCTTATCGTTAAAAAATTCATGGGGGCCAAAGAAGTTTTGGATGGAGCTGATATTTGTGTTTTCTCTTCGTTCAGATCTATGTAAATTTATGAATAGGTTGGATGGCAAATATAAATCACGGTGGGCCCTATAAAATTTTCAACAGTGATAATTATTATCACCGCTGCTTCCTATGGTGTGGCCCACTTGAGATTTTGATCTACCTCAGTTTTGGGTTCATACCATAAATTTATTTTTAAAAATGTATGGACGGCGTGGATTTATCACTAACATCTTGGTGGGACCCACTTAGCATCCCAGCGGAAGAATTTCATGTTTTCCTTCTCTTGCGCATCCTTCGGAGGGTGAAAAGGCATGTGAGAGAAGCAAGCTCGCGCTACCAGCGCCTTCATCCAGACCGCCAGCCTTATCCGACAGTTGATAGGAAGGTTCGCACGTAATGATGTGCGAACCGGTGCGCAGCTGAGCGTTCCTCTCTCTCTCTCTCTCTCTCTCTCTCTCTCTCTCTCTCTCTCTCTCTCTCTCTCTCTCTCTCTCTATATATATATATATATATATATATATATATATATATATATATATATATATATATATATATATATATATCAGCTATCAGCTTAAGAAGGAATGCCACGTGCACCACTAAACATGCTCCAAAATGTAACAAGCCAATTATAGAAGGTCAGTATGAAGGTTTCCAATCCAGTCTCAAGCTAGATTTCCCTATTGTGTAATTATTGCTAGAAATTTTATCTGGGAGAAAAACAAGAAAAAAGAAGGCACGGTTTTCTCTTTACCAGAAAAAGAAAAAGAAAAACATAATCCTATGCATCTTGGAGTTGATTTTTGGATTTCCATTACAATGGATAAGTACAAAAGTATTTGCTTTCTTCCTAGTCCTATTTCCCATTAGATCGGTTGGATACCTCCACATAGAGTATTGCCACTAAAATTTATCAGATAGAAAAAGAATGATTTCAACCAGGAATACATTGCTACCAACACGGCAGAGGTCCCAATATTTGCGCTTGCAACCATCTATGCCTTTGTACCAATTCATTCAAATGTAAGCAATGGCACTTTAGAGAAAACAGAATTTTGTTTTGTCTATGAGGTACCAACACTGTATTATAGGTGAAGCTTACTGACCATTCACACAAAAAGATGGCCAAAGTTTTGGCTACTATGTGACTGGCTAATTGGCCACCAGACGATTTACATCGTTAATGAGATCTATTGAACTTCTTCACTTTCAAAAACAAAAGAGTACAACCTCTTTCTGCATTTAACAATAGGATGAAAATCACTTTTGATCAAAACAACAAACTGCAAGAGAAAATTTAATTGAAATGTAAGTGTGGTATTTTAACAAAACAAAATTTTGTTTCCTCTGCGAGATACCAGCACTGCAGTATAGGTGAGCATACTGACCATTCACACAAGACAGCCAGTGTGTCTGGCTAATTGGCCACCAAATGGTATGACATCTTTAATGGGAACCATGGCACTGATTTTTGCATACAATAACCAAAAAAAAAAAAAACATGGTAAAAACAAAGTATCAATTAACATAATCATATATCAGTTTCATGAACCCTGTTTCTCCTTTGTTTTGATCTACAAATAATATTCTTTATTCAAAGAATAAAAAAACCGCAAGAGTCCATGAAGATTTTTTAAAAAAAATTCTTTCGCCAATCATTCCTTCCTGAGGCAATCTTTATATCCCTTTTCACCACCTGAATCCAGGTCCTTTTGGGCCTTCGCCGCATCCTCATTTCAGGCCCTTCTGCCCTAATTAAAGTTCCATCCTTACTAGCATTGTCTACTGTCTTTATTGCACATCATTGGACCATCCAGATCTATTATCATATGATGCATCAAATGACCTCATTCTTGATCTTATCCTTCCAAGTCTTCCGCACATCCATCTCAGCATTCTTATATCTTAAATGCCAACTCTATGCTCATGTTCCCTCCCATCATATTCATAGCCCATACTGCAGGGTCAGTTGGATATCTGTCCTATAACATTTTTCCTTAATATTCATAATAATGCAGCAATCACAAAGCACCCAAGAAATTCATCTGCAATCCATCAACCTAGCTTCATGTCCAATATTTTATTCTATTGGACACATTGTCACCACCAACACTATAATATAGGCTAGGTTACTGACCATTCAGTCATTCACACAAAGAAACAGCCAATTTTTTGCTATTATGTGGCTGGCTTCACTTTTCAAAAACAAAACAGTACAATTTCTTTCTGCATTTAACAATAGGATAAAAATACATATGATCGAAATGGTAAACCATGAGAGAAAAGGTAATTAAAATGTAAGTGGTGGCATTTTAACGAAAACGGAATTTTGTTTCCTCTGTGAAATACCAGCACTGCAGCAGTATAGGTGAGCTTACTGACCATTCACACAAGAAGACAGCCAGTTTGGCTATTATGTGACTGGCTAATTGGCCACCAGATGATATTATATTGTTAATGTGAACAATGAAACTGCTTTTTGTATTTAATAACAACATATAAAAAAAAAAAAAACATAGTAAAAACAAAGCATCATCATAAATCAGCTTTGTGAACCCTGTTTTGCTTTTGTTTTGGTCCCCCAAAAAAAAAAAAAAAAAAAATCAAAGAAAAAGGATTACAAGAGTCCATGAAGATAAAAGAAAAGCATTAAACATGTGATGGTTTCACCAATCATTATCTGATGGAATGTTTAACTCCCTTTTCACCACCTCAATACTGGTCTTTTTGGGCCTTCCTAGCATCCTCTTTTCAGGCCCCTCCGCCATAATCAAAGTTCCCTCACAAACATTGTCTATTGTCTTCATCGCACATGATCAAACCGTCTCAATCTACTGTGCATCATTTTATCTCTTATTACAACTACTCCTAGGCTGCTTCAAATGACTCATTCTCAACGTTATTCTTCCAAGTCTTCCCACACACCCATCTCAGCAGTCTTACATCTAGAATGTAACTCTATGCTCGTGTTCCCTCTAACTACCCATCACACTCCATACTGTATGATCAGTTGGATAACTATCCTCCAGTTTTTCCTTAAGCTTCATAAGGATGCAACGATCACACGGCACCCCAAGCATGCATCTGCACTCCATCCACCTACCCTTGATCCTACCGGACACGTCCTCACCACCAACACTGTAGTATACTCTAGGTTACTGACCATTCACATAAAAAACGGGCCAACTTTTTTGGCTATTATGTGGCTAGCTAATTGGCCACCAAATGATTTAAATCATCAATGAGATCTACTGAACTTCACTTTTCAAGAAGGAAACAGTAGAACTTTTTGCATTAACAATTGGATAAAAATCACATATGATCAAAAAAATTAAACCATGAGAGAAAAATTAACTAAAATGTAAGTAGTGGCATTTAACAACCAAGAATTTTTCTTTCCCTGCAAGATACCAGCACAGCAATAGTATAGGTGAGCTTACTGACCAGTCACATGAGAAGACAGCCAGTTTGGCTAGTGACTAGCTAATTGGCCACCACGCACCAGATGATATGGCGTTGTTAATGAAAACAATGGAACTGCTTTTTGATTTTAATGACAGCATGAAAAGCGTATTGTAAAAACATCAGCATCATCATAGATCAACTTTATGAATCATGTTTTGCCTTTTTTTGGTGTGTGTGTGTGTAGAGAGAGAGAAAGAGAAATGCTCTCCTAGAAACCAGTTCTCATGAGAACTCGTGAGAACTTCTTGAGAGCTCATCTCACATCATGTGTATATGCAATCTAGGCCATACAGGCCCTTCATCTAACTTAAATGAAAGGTTGGGCAAAAAATCATGTTGTTTTGTAACTCGGGTGGGCCCCGGTGAAAATCAAGGGTGGGAATTCCCTCACTTTGCTATGGCCCGCCAGATTTTAGGATCAGGCTAACTTTTAGGCCCTAGAGGTTTCATGACGTGACTTGTCTAGTGGACCGTTCGGATTTTGTGCCCACATCACTTGAGATGAGTTCTCAATCCAAGTGCCTTCTCATGATTATATCGCTTTCCGCCACTTCAATCCAAGTCCTTATGGGCCTTCCTTTTCAGGCCCTTCCACCCTAATCAAATTTCCCTTCTTACAAGCGTTATCTACTGTTTGTTGCACATGACCAGACCATCTCAATCTGTTGTCCATCATTTTATTTCTCATTAAGAATGACCTCATCCTCGATTTTATCCTCCCAAGCCTTGCCACACATCCATCTCAGCATCCTTATATCTACAATGCTCACTCCGTCCTCCTGTTCCCTATTAACTACCCATCATACCCCATATTGCATGGTCGCTTGGATAACTTCCTCATAAAAAAATTATCCTTAAGCTTCATAACAATGCAATAATCATGCAGCATCCCAGAAATGCATCTGCACACCATCCAGCTAGATCTGATTCTATTGGACACATCAGTGATACCATTTGCCCATTGGCTCCACATTTTAACCCAAGCCCTCCTCAAGTCACCTTCAAAGATAACCACTTGAATAAATCTTTTACTAAATTCCCTAAGCTTCCCCATGCACCAAGGTCTCTGCTTCATGAGCTTTTCCAACGGGAATAGGCCCACAAAAAGGCATATGAATGATGCCATGATCGTCTCAAAGAATCCCTCCAATGCTAAACAGGCCCCAGATACTAAAGGACAAACTATCAGTATAACTGACCACCGTCTTTATCCTTTCCAAGGTTCACTCATGCCAACAACCAGTCTTCTTTCCATGGTTCAGTGATCAGTCCCTCCATCCTTTTGAATGGTCGAGACAAGTTTAAAAAAGGAAATTTTCCTTGAACATTCTTCCAACCTTCTAGGGGAAGACCATTTAACCATCATAATTTCTCCCCAGGGTTCACTCATACTGACCTCTAGTCTTCTTTCCATGGTTCACTCATCGACGTTCCATCCTTTCAAGTAGTACAACCAAAGTTACGAAAGAAATCATTTTAATGAATCTCCTGACCATCAGAAACAAAAGCCTTGCTCCTATAACTATTCCCACTATAGTTGTGTTCCAAATACTCCATCTTAGTTCTGCTGATTCTTAAGTCTCTGGATCCTATAGCCTTTCTCCAAGCCTCCAATTAGAACTTTCCCCCCTCTCTAGTCTCATCAAACAATACCGTGTTAATGTGGGCTAAGAAATAACTTACACAAAATCGAACGCCCATTGCATTTTATACTCATCTGTTTTCAAGGTTTTATCTTTACACAAATCCCAGGTTCCATTACATAAAATCGAAGTCTGGGCATAATGCTCAAGACTGCAGCCAGAACTAATCGATTCAACCAAGCACCAGGATAATCTGCAACTTCTGAACATTGCCATAGGGGCCTCTTTGAAAACCAAACAAATCATTATCCATATTTTTACATTCCAACATAGCAACAAAGAACTCGACCATTGTGTTTTGCTTTGTTTTGTTGTGTTTTTGGCTCTGGATTCAACCAAGCACCAGGATTCATGGTTTTATTCACAATAAAAGCAAAAGCAAAGCAGCTTAGGAGAACCAGACAACTGCAACATGTTATATTCACAAAGGAGCAGAAATTGCAGCATGGCTAATTCAAGTGTTCCAATGAAAAAGTTCGCAAATTAATGGATTTAACTGTAAATTCAGAAAGTTTCTCACCCCACAATAATGCGGTGTGAAGAAGCTAGCTACAAAGTCTAACAAGTTCATAGAGCACCATCCAGAGATAGAGAGGGAGAGAGAGAATGAATGAAACAAAGGAAGTTGGGTGTCAATGTACTGACCAGAGTAGAAACGACAAAATCGAATCCGCCGGAGATATTGAAGGACAAAACCTGAGGCATGTCGTCATCAAATTCTGTCTCAACTCCACAGTATCGGGAGTCGCTCTTATCCCCTGCCCTTTGTCCGAGCGGCATCTTCCAATCCAAATTAATATATATATATATATATATATATATATAGAGAGAGAGAGAGAGAGAGAGAGAAATTTCTTGGTTGAATGGGCTCAAAAAAATATATTTATCTGTAAAAGTGAAAAACTCAATCTTTCTTCCGTAATTCCACTAGGCAAGAGGTAGGAAAAATATATATATCTTCCTAGAGAACTGCAGTGAGATAGATTAGCAACTTCTGTTCTGATTCTACAACTAATTCCAGCAGTTGAAAAGAAAAGAAAAGAAACGAGGACTAAAAATTTCTCGGAAGCAGTCCGAAACCTCAAGCAGAAGCTTCGGAACGAGATCGAGATTGAGAGAGAGAGAGAGAGAGAGAGAGAGAGAGAGAGAGAGGCTGGGGACACTGGCAAGGAGAAAGGAAGATTGTCAAATGGGGGAATTGGAGAAATGGGGGAATCACAGGATTGGAAAGGGTTTCAGTAGGGTTTTAGTAGGGTTTTTCGCGTGTTTTTGGAGAAGGGTCGGAGCTGGTTATATATAGATGTTTTTTAACGCCTGTGATGTGGCGCGGTTTTAGGGTTTATGAGAGGGGACGCGGCGTCCTACCCCGCCCGTCTCCAGCTGGGAACGAGTGGCCACCGTACTTTATGGGTCTTATCCACACCGTCCATCAATTTTTTCGTATCATTTTAGGATATGATCCCAAAAATGAGGCAGATACAAAGCTCAATTGGACTACAAATGGAGATTAAACTCTTACCGTTGAAAACTTCTTAGCTACCGAAGAAGCTTTGGATGGAGCTTATATTTGTGTTTTCTCTTCGTGCAGGTCTATGTAACTTTATGAATAGGTTGGATGTAAAATAAACATCATGGTGGGCCCTAGAAAAGTTTCAACTGTAAGAATCATTATCACCGCTGCCTCCTGTAATGTGATCCAATTTAGCCTTGGATCTACCTCATTTTTCGTTTTATATTTTAAAATGATAAGGAAAAAATGAATGGACGGTGTGGATAAGACACATACATCATAGTGACCACTTAAAGCTCTTGACCGTTCCCAGCCGGAGACAGGGTGAAGAGAGGACTTTTGAGTGAGGCTGGTAGGGTGTCAACAGGGGGAACGGATTGGCTACTCCCCCTGCCACCAGCCCTGTGGCTGATGGTCGGTGCGCTGTGGCCCCCACCATGATGTATGTGATTCATCCATTCCGATCAGACATTTTTACATATCATTTTAGGGCTTGATACCAAAAATTATAGGAATATAAATCTCAGGTGGACCACACCACAGGAAAACAATAGTGATTGGATATCTACCATTAAAATCCTCCTAAGGCCCACTGTACTGTTTATTTGACATCCAATCTGTTGATTAGGTAATACAGATCCAGATGAAGGGAAAAAACAAAGATCAGCTTGATTCAAAACTTTTATAGCCCCCAAAAAGGTTTTAATGGTCGAAGTTCCTATAATGTGGTCTACTTGAGATTGGTATATATCTCATTTTTAGTCTCATAATATAAAATGATCTATAAAAATAGATGGACGGCATGGATGAAACACATACACCATGTTGGGCCCACAGAGCACCAACCATCAGCCATTGGCTGGTGGCAGGGGGAGTAGCCAATCCGTTGCCGTCAACGGGCCAGGCCAAGCTCGGTCAAAGCCCAGCCTGCATCGTAAGATCTAAGTACAAACCTGGCCCAACCCAGCCAAAATACTAAAATAGTCCAGCTTGGGCCAAGCCCAGAATATTTATATAGGCCCAGATTGAAATCAACTAGAATGCGGTTTTATAAAATAAATGAACGTTTTATTGGGGGCACACTTACCTCTAGCACGTTTTATTTTTATTTTTTAAATATTCCACCTGTGTATTTGGTAGGCCCTTGAGTCAAAGGAAGTATCCAAAGCCGATTTCAGAATTGTTGAAAATGAAATAGAGTGCTTTGTTCCCTTGGAATTCTAGGCAACAGTTAATATTGCTTTGTCAATGTAACCAACTACAAACAAATACCACAAACAAAGCTACTTCTATCGGGGGCTCCGCCATGATTGTCCTTCTCTAACCCTTACTCCCCGACGGGAGAGCAGACAGCTAATGCATTCCACTTATTTAACAGGGTCCATGGTCGGTTTGTGACCCGGGAGGCCTTACTATTGCAATGGTGATGAGGGTCAATTTAAGTACAAGGAGAGATGGGAGGAGCAGATTGGAGGTGAGAGAGAGGTGGGAGTCATGGGTTGGATGTGAGAAATACAGAGCTTGTCTTTTATTTTAATTGTGTTTCTTTTACCCATAAACTCTAATCGATTGGGGTTGCCGACTTGTGTGCCCGTAGAGCTTCCGGCCCACACGATTATAAATAGTATTCAAGATAATGCTCACTCTCTAAATTATTTTCCTTGGTATGGCCCCACTTGAATCACAGATGGCCCTGATATTTGGTCCCTATGCCTATAAATATTGTAGTGTCTACTGGTTAGAGCAGATATGATATAATCATCACGATAGTCCTGGTAAGAATCAATGGTAAACTTTTCTATAGTTACTCTTTCCTTTAGTATAGCCCACCTTAATCACATAATCATTCTATTTTTTTCATACTTAGCCTAAAGTAGAATTACACATCTAATGGTCGGAGTAGATCTTACATATGCATCATGATTGGCCCCATACAAAATCAATGATGTGAATTTTTTATTTTTTAAAAAAATGCTATAAAAAAATGAGAGATTGTACACCCACTTTGGTTTTTATGGGGCCCACCATAACGAGGTATGTAAATTCCACTTTAACCATTTAGATGTGTAATACTGCGTTATGCCCATGTCTAAGAAACCATGATGACTAGTGATTCAGATGGGTCACACAAAGGGAAGTAGTTGGAAGAAATGTTCGCCCTTGATATTTACAAGGCTCACTGTGATGATTATATAAAATCCACTTTACTCATTAGATACCATACTAAAACTTATGCATGGAGCCCAAACATTAAGGTCATCCATTAACTGTTTCCAATTGTATGGTCCACTTGAAAAGCGGACAAGGTTGATTTTTGCATCCTAGGCCTAACATGAAGTGCCACACATGTGGTTGAGGTGGATTTAACATAAACACATGGTGATGCTAACTTGAGCGAGTAACTCCAACCGATTTAAATTTCTAGTTAAAAAAATACAATTAAAATAAGAAGACATTAATTCCTCTCATGATCCATCTCCGTCTCTCTCGCCTTTAACTCTTCATTCTCATTTCTCCCTCTCACCTCCAATCCATTCCTTCCAATCTCTCTCACCTCTAATCCGTTCTTCTCATATTTCTTTGCACTTCAACCAACCAATCCCTCCTCATCGTTGCAATAGGGCCTTCGGGTAATGACATCAATGGTGATAATAACAGGTTTGTGTAGACAATCCTGTTGGGATTTGGTCTGCAGACTCACACAGATCTACATCTAGGATAGCAATTCAATGGCACCAAGCACACACAAGAGAACACAAAAGATTTAACGTGGAAAACCCTTGGGGGGAAAAACCACGGCACAAAGCAACATAAATCTACTATGAAAGCATAGATTACAAAGAGAGAGGACTTACCCGATTCAAACAATCTCGAATCTCACCCTTGCTACACCCTTTGATAACCCTAGAACCCTTTAGAATACCTTTAGTAAGCCTTAAAATACTTTAAAATATTCCTAAGGACCCCTATTTATAGCTTTAGAAACTCCACTTACGCACATCCTTTAGAAAAGTCTAGAAACCACCTCAAATTTAAGCAATCCGCACATCGGCTCCGTAACCCTCGACTAGTCGAGCCAGGTCCTCGACCGGTCGAAGGGCACCGTCGACCGGTCAAGCCTGAGCCTCGACTAGTCGAGCACCACAGACTTTCAAAAAATGTGCACGCTGGACTTTGAGTCGAGCTGGCCTTGACCGGTCGAGCAACCCAAACAAAACAGATTTAAGACATCAATTTTCAACAAATCTATCCGAGGCCGATGAGCTAATTAAGTTTAAACCAATTAATGATCAACCAAAACCCCAATCATAAACCCTAACCTTAGAGACTTAAACCTTAAGAACCATAATATTAGAGACTTAAACCCTAAAAACCCCAATCATAAACCTTAAACTCAACCCTGTCAACCCAATTGATCTAATCCTAGACCCTTGGACTCTAAAACCTTAGAGTCTTGAGTCAACTCACCTAGTTAAGCCCAAAACCAAGCTCAAATCAGAGCCCAATTGGAGTATAATGCACAACCTCAGTGCGACGTTCTTCACATCAAAGCCTCCTCACGAGTGAAGGAGGTAGCATGACGAAAGAGTTCCAAGTGTGGACCAGTGGCAACCTGGTTGCCGCCAGCCACGTGGCACCCCCATCTTCGGGCTGGCATCCCTCAAGCATGTGGAGCATTTCTTTT
This sequence comes from Magnolia officinalis, assembly GCA_021015155.1. Taxonomy (NCBI): domain Eukaryota; kingdom Viridiplantae; phylum Streptophyta; class Magnoliopsida; order Magnoliales; family Magnoliaceae; genus Magnolia; species Magnolia officinalis. Next base: position 63,244,088 of record JAJHSJ010000015.1, on the reverse strand, counting down.
ACAACCCTGAGTGTGTGGCTAGTGCGTATTTACTCTGATGCCCATCTTCTTTTTCAAGTATACCATTTTACCACCCCATCCAACCCATAAAATGATGTCATGTGGCAATCTCAAATCCAAACCATCCAATCATATTTTGCCCATTGACTTTGCAACAATTACAAGAAAACCAAGTTTGGAGGTTATAAATAACCTCCTCCCCTTCTCATTTCAAGCATCACATTACATCCAAGCACTCATTCTCATCTAGAAGTCTCCTCATCCCTTAGGGCTTTAGTTATATAACCATCCATCTACCATGGGAGAGTAATAGTGAAAGAGTTCAACCCCAGTCTGGCCTAACCTAGCTTAGCCAGAATTTGAGCCTCATGAGCCACCCAAGTCTTAATCTGAGCCACTCAATCTTGCCTTTGCAATACTATCGTCCATTCAACTATTTAAGCTTCAATCAATTGCATCTAATCCCACATATTAGCATTATGCAACACTCATTCTCTTTTCAACCCTCATACTCCTCAAACACACCATCATTGCATTGCATTTCATTATTTTCTCGTATCTAATTGGCGGGCATATGTTTTCTGGCTTGCCGATATAATCGGAGCTTGCCTACCAGAAACCCAGCCAGTTAGTCATCGTTTTATCACAAGCATCAATATAGCATCGAGCACCTCACACGTCACATTTATACATACTTTGCACCTTGCACTCGGTTGGTTCAAACGTATGCTCTACGGTTTACCGATATAATCAGATTCTACCCATAAGAAATTTGAATCGATTAGCCATCATCATTATTGCATTACATTACATCTTTTTTTATATGAGAATTAATCATATTCCTCATAAATTAGTCAGATATTGTATAGTAAATACCATATGCTCGTATGGGCAGAGTAAGTGCCTAACACATCCCCTATATGTAACTGTGGTTCTTATTCAGAATTTATGAAACACGAACTCAATAATCATCTTAGGGCTAAGGTTATTTGGATTATCAATACTATGTATTTTTACAGGGTTTAACCAACTGTAGAATTAAGGTAATTGGTTAGTAGCGACTATGGTCAAATAGGGGTGTACATCGAGTCGAACCGAGTCGAGCTGGCCTCAGCTTGACTCAGCTCGAACAGTGGCTGACCTCCACTCGAACTTGGCTCGGTTCGGTCCTCGAGCCTGACTGGTCAGCTCATCTCAATTCGGTCAGCAGCTCGGGCCGAGTTCGAGCCAAGATCAAGCCGAGTTCGCCATTGAGGCATTTCCACAAACACCTGAACTACAACTTGATCAAAATCTCACTGTTTTACAAACTAAGGCAATGGTTTTACAGGTATTTTCTCAAACACCTTCTAAGTAATATAAAAAGCAAAAAAAAAAAATAAGGTATTTGTTTCATGTACATACCTTCTTTACCACCTTGCCACCAGCCAAACCTTCCTTGGCACCAGCCAAACCTTCCTTGCCACTAGCCACATTTCGTTGAGTCATTTTATCAAACAATTGGTGAGCAATATCAATGGCAAAGTAACCGAGTCACCGAACTAGTTGGATCCAAGTTCGATTCAAGCTGGATTCGATCCGAGTTGAGTGGAGCTGGGGCCTGCTCGAACTCGGCTTGAACTCATTTTCGAGCTCAAAAAATTAGCTTGACTCGGCTTGAACTCAACTTTGAACCGAGTCAAAGCGAGACTTTTCAAGTCGAGTCGAGATAGCTCGGTTCATGTACACCCCTATGGTCAAACATAATACCCTCTTAACCCCCAAAGCCCTCGAGAGAAACAACTCATGGAAAGTGAGTTGATTCCTTTCCTCCTCTCTCTCGACAGTGGGGCCCACCAAATGTATGGACTGGATATCAAAATAAAATAAAATAAAATGTGCCAAAGGAAAGTATGGGGCCCACCAAAACATTATTTATTTTACAAAATTTCATTCGGGCTGAGGTTTGGCCGGGCCCTAAATAAATATTCTAAGCCGGGCTCAGGCTAGATTATTTTGGTCGGTCACGGGTCTAGGCTAAGTTTGGGCTTAGGTTGTATAGTACAGGCTGGGTTTGGTCGAGCCTTACTAATCACATGCGTTGGTAATAAAATCAAATTAGCTGCATTTACAAAGCATGTTGTTCTTGCCTCATTTAAAGAATATCATGATGATTGACTGTTTAGATCCTGCCCTGTGGACATCGTGGCTCAAAATTGAGGACAGAAAAATAATCAAGTTATGGGGCCACCGCATGAGTGAAGAGACCTAATTTTTCTTCTGTCATGATCTCTAGGTGGTTAGATCCACCTAATGATGGCTGGGATCTTACATAAGCATGCCATGGTGGCACATGTGATGACCTTTTATGGGCTGGAATGTGGTTGATCAAGAAGAGGGTTTACCCATTTACTTTGTTTTCCAGCCATGACAAGTGGACTTCATGGTTCCAAACCTCAATTCAACTGGAGGAAGGGGAAGTGATCTTGTGTCTTTAACAATTCTAGATTAGCCTTAACAAGGTCAACAATCTAAGGCGCTATTTGGCAGCCTGTATATAATATGCATTGGCAATTATTATGGAATCCATGTAAATTGAAATCATTCATGGTATTTGGCAACTTATAATTGGAATTCACTCAAATTCAGAATCTGGTAATCAAAATCACTTAATTATGTTTGGCAACTTGTAAATGAAAGAAACAAGGATACGGGAAATAAGAGAAATGATAATTATAACTTGAGAATAGACAGTAATCAAAATTAATGTGAAATGGAATTACATGATTTTATTATGATTTTAAAAAGGTGATTTTTTTTATTTTTTTATTTTTATTTGTTTTGAGATGAATTGGATTCTAAGTCACATTAAATAAACTCCTCCCAAACACACCAAAAGTTGATCATCATGGGCCAAGCATACAATCATTGGGTGTGATGGTCCAACGTCAAATGTGTCGTCCGCATTATTTTATGGAGTGGTGTCTTGAGTTCTATTCACATGTTTGTCTCTACGTGTAAGCGGTAAGCAAATGCCTCTTATATATATATATATAGATATATATATATATATATATATATATATATATTATATATATATATATATATATATATATCATTTTTCTTCTTCTATTTTCCCTTTCATGAGATAAAAGAAGGCGGTGGAGAGAAAGAGCCTCGGAATCTAACTTTATAATTTACGGAATAATTCATTTTCTTGAGAGAATGTAAGAGCTTGTTTTCTCCTTTTGAGTGAAAAAGGGAATACTTGCATGCATGAGAGGTGACCCTCAAACGAAAGTTAGCTTGAGAAGAAAGCTTGTATTACAATTATTGCATTGTGGAATTGACAACCCCTATATGGTTTTTTCCCCACTTTTATTAAAAGGGTTTCCAATCGTGTCATGGCTGCACTTGACTTTAAAGGGAAGAGTTCCACATCTCCCCATTAACAATTAAGTTGGTTGAGATTTCTCTTCAATTATTTTTTCACACAACACATAATAAGATTTCTTCTAGGACAATTCTACGGTTTCTACCCATGAAACAGTCTATCAAGAGTCCTGTACATAGGGAACAGTATTTAGGTACCAGTGATATTCATGCTCGTCTATCATGTGCAGCCTGCTTCATTTCTCTCCTCTCTTCACATATAGCCCAGACCCACACACCAACCTCTCTCATGTAGCCCACTCTCTCTCTCTCTCTCTCTCTCTCTCTCTCTCTCCACATGCGTTGCACATGCCATACCCATTGGTACACAGAAAATCATTTCCTAAACATTCTTGGTATCATTCTCAATTTTTTTTGAGAGCACTGCTACTAGGGACATTTATGTGCGTCGGACTGCATCTTCGTTCAAACATAACAGACAGTTGCAAGATCTGAGCATTTCACCAGGCGAGCTTGACCATTTACATGCCCTGCCTGAAAAAGACAGCCCACTTTGATGGGTGGGCCAAGCATGTATAATATACATGGCTTATAATGAATTATTTTCTTCTTTTTTGAAAGATTGCTGATATATTCACTCAACCACCTGATTGGATTGTGTCCATGTGTCATCCACCTATGAGGAGACCAGCCAGATTTTGGGACCCACATATGTTCAAGTTCAGGCACAGCTTATAAATGGTCTAGACCTCGCAAAATTGGTAACACTGCTTAAATTTCCAAGCACTTTGGACTCCATCACATGGAAAGGGCACTTGTGCAGTTTAACTTAATCCAGGTAGTCAGCATGGTTTTAAGACTCGTCTGAGTCAACTCAGATTCTGTAGTACCCGAGCTGATTCGATACCAGGAGTCACTCCCCAAAATCAACCCCAACTCGGGAGAGTCAGGTCGATTCAGCCACAATTCTGGCGAGTCCCAACTCAACTCATGGTTGGGTGAGTTTATCTTAGTTGCCAAGCCTTTTAACCATGGTAGTCAGTAGTAATCAGAACGTCAGAGCATGAAAGAGAAAGGAGCAAAAGGATGCACATATTTTTATAGATTCAACTACAGATTTTAATCCTCCTAGTAAAATACTTTGAAAGAGACTAATGCAAGAGCTTTTCTTTCTCCTTTCTGCCTGTAGATGTTTTACACCCCGGATTGAACCGGCTCAGCTCCATTAGCACTGTACTCGATAGTGTGGATTTGGCCATATTCACCTTTGAGATCCTCCTCTTCTAAGTAGTCTTCTCGGGCGTTGAGTGTCAGCATTTGGCAGACCAACCAAAAGAGGGCTGCATCGAGGGCCAGAAATGCAGCACCACCAAAAAGGCCGGTCTTGGCAGTGGGGCATTGTGTATTGAGGTTGTGGTGAACATTCCGGACACGATGAAGGCCTTCAGTGATTGTTGCCCACATCATCATTGCTTCTGCCAACACAGACACACTCCTGATAGCAGAAAGAGAGTGAGAAAATGAGCAAGCATGCATATGTGCAACATATACTAGCATGTGCTATGAAAGAAAAGCTATCACAGAAAAGCACTTCTTCAAATCCAATGCGTAACAGATTTAATGGATTTACTGTTGATCTGGAGAGGATTTTTTATGTAGACAATTGTCATTACAAGTTTATAACATTACAACTCCAAAAGCACAGCAACACATTTCTGCTATAGAAGAACCAACAAAAGGAAGCCTTTCCCAATTTTGCTTCAAAGCTCCAACATCCTTCCAGCCATGGTTTGCAAATTGGTTTTTGCATTCGAATCATTCACCACCAATACGGGTTGTATCGCCCCATGTTGCCCTCGTTGTTTCAGGTCAATATAGCTGCATTGTTCATGGACAATACTGGCGATACATGCCAGAATCGGAGGGATGAAAATGTAAGTAACCTGCTTAACCCACCCAAAATCACAGCAATTAGATGGTCCATACATCCATGACTGGACGTATCTTCTACAAATGATCTTGCCCATCCATCTTTGCTTGCATGAGACCAGATAGTCTAGATCGATTTTTTTAGGCAGCCTATGGCTTCTGAATTGGACCTAATGGACTGCCCTGATACGAGATGTGGATGCCAACGAGTCCCTATGCAACTATGTGCATGGAAAGGTTTCCATAAGCTTAGCTGACTAGATCATTTCTGAAAGAGAAAAAAGAAAAAAAAAAAAAAACAAAAACAACGTATGCATTTCTCTCTTTTTAAACACCATATTTAGTGATCATTAATTTCTCTGCCATTCTTCTATGATTTTAAAGGGGAACAAAATTTACACCCTTTGTCTTTTTGCATATACCCATTTTCCATTTTGGGAATTGAAAGTACCATTTCAATATCTAAAATGGAAAATAGGCAAATGCAGATCAATCATGCCGGCTGTGTATATCAATTCCACATTTGTCCACTTCCATCCCTTTACTTCCGAAACAAGCCAATGCTTGAAATCTAAAGAGTGGGTACCAAGTCAGTGTCAAATTCTTGTTAGAATTCTATAAGGTGGGCCTAATTGATCAATGTTCTGGATCTTCCTAAGGATTGGATATCATAATCGGGCATACTGGTGGGCCCCACTACAGTTGTGATCAGTCTAAATTCGTGTAGGGGTGGTAAGCTTCAAATGTGTTACACGCAGTCTCCTAAGCGGAGTAGGAATGCTAAAATTGTGTGGAGCGTCTATGGAGAACAGTTGTGATGGGTTTCAAACTCTTCCCCTCTATAAACTATTTAAACCTGGATGGGTCCCCAAACCTACACACATTAGAAGTTTATTTTCCCATCCCGGTGCTTCTCTAAGGTTATAAGGTGCAGAAGACTCCGGCCGATGCATTGTTCGATCCTTTCAATTCCGCAAATCCAGTTTACAATTCTTTCATTTGAAAACTCATAACTCTTTAGTACATTGCAAGAAAAACTGCTTAGTCTGAAGAAATGGATGGTTCTACTTACACTGCAAAAAACTGCCTAGTCTAAAGAAATGGATGGTTCTACTTACACGGCAATAACAAAGAAGACAAGCAGGGTAGTGCTGCGGAACAAAGCTTCCGTGGGGACAGATTTGCCTTTGTAGGGGTAAAACATAGAAACCACCCCGAGAATGGTAGCAACAAAAAGAGTCACCACAGATAAGCTTCCCAAAGCAACGGTCGGATCAGCTGGATATTTACAAATCACTACATCTTTTTCAGAAATTGGTATTCCAGCTGCTGGCTGTCAAAGTACAAGAGAACAAGAAAATGAGAATCTGACAACATCCAGAGGAAAACAAGGGCACTTATAGAGTCTCAAATCAAATTTATTTTAGAACAAAGCTGAGATTTTTTTTTTTTTTTCTTGCATCAAAGCCCACATATACCAAGTGCATCAACTGGTCAAGTCTCAGACATATATTCCCATGTCCATCACATTGGGTATAAAATTTGCCCAATTAATAAACGGGATGGGCTCAGATCAAGCTCATGGATCCATCGGTTTGGTAGGGGTGCGCGTGAGCGATGATAGCCAATGGACCAAGACCGGTAAAAAAATGGGCCAGGTCACTGAAAACCTGGGTAAAAAATGGTCAACTATGCTTATATCATTAGTTGTATGCAAAACAATTGTACACTGGTAGTGCCTAATGCATTGGGCTGACCTGATCCTGCCCAGGCCAGGCCTGTCGACCACCCTAATATAAACTATATTCACTCATTGCACAAGGGCACTCATTATCAAGATACTTGCTCTTGCCTCTCATAATGCCAAATGCATGAATGAAATTTGTATTTCTTGCTGCATACTGTAGTAAAGGAATTCCTTAACTAGTAGAGAAACTAACCTTTTTATTTTCAGCAATTACTCCAAATATGAAAGCTAGTGAGCCAAATGCTGCCACACTAAGAGCAATCTGTGCAGTTCGATTTATAGCCATCTCTTGCAAATTAGTACCACACTATGAAAGTAAAGCGCTCTGCAACCACCAACAAAAAGTAGCACATTAGCATTGAAAGGAAGAATCAGACAATTTATTGCTTACCTTCCATTCAAGTTCAAGTTTAAGGTAAAAATCATGATAATAGAAATGACAATCATTCCCCATCAGTAACACATGACTATTGAGGGTCAAATATTACATATTAGACCCCATTTATTACTTAATTTTACGAATATGATAATGTTTAACGTCCTATTTTAATCATGTTTGTATTGCAAGGTGAATTTAGAAGCCTGGACTGAAAAATGATACTAAAAGCATGAATTTAAAGCTCAAAAATCACCAAGGCAAAGGACATATCTAAGGGGACCAAGATCGAAGAAATTACATGCCAATGATCCGAGAAAATCAAGTAATTGAAGTCCAAGAGGCCTGAAAGTCGTCCTAAATGCAAGATCACATGATTCCCACCATCTGTTTGGCTCGAAACTTTATATCTGGCCTAAGGACCCTAAATTAACCGTACATGTCAAATCTCAGCTATTAGATCCGTGTGGAAGTGGCCCAACGGACAGATTAGCAAATAAAACACTGATCTGGGGCCCACCTGATATCTGGATATGCTTCAATTTTGGTCTCAACCCCTTAAATGAGGTGGCAAAACAGATAGACGGAGTAGATTTCTCGTAAACATCACAGTGGACCCCACATGGGGTGATGCGTGTGCACCGCAGGTGCACAACCGCACCACACCGGACCATCCAGTCCGGTCAACACAGACCCGACTATTCTCACGCAAGAAGCCAGATAGCCGACGCTATCTCCGCGGTGCATCGTAGTGGGCCACCATCACGATCCCGATGGAAGATCTGGACCGTCTATTCACTTCCAGGCGTGGGGCCGACCGTTCCCATGATTTTTTTTTGGTCCTATGCACGTGTACACACGTGGATTGCTAGAAAACGTAGGATGAACGACAAGGTGATTTGATACAGTGGGTCGCACCAAAACTCGACCAAAACCACTCATTTTCAACTGAAATTTCGCCAGGAATCCAATGAACATGGTGGATTTATCCAAAAACATCACTGTGAGGCTCACCAAACACGTCAGCGTAGGTTTTTCACAGTTACGCAATGTCCGGGAAAATCGAACATTGCAGGGAGTTGTGGCCCACCGTTTGTGTTCGGATCTCTGATCTAAACCGTCCAAAAGCTCTGGAAGGGGGTCTTTACCCCAACCATGGAGTCAAAATATGTTTCTTGGACGTCTTTTGGCCGAAAATTTCATCCAAACACAACTAGCTTTGCGCGTTCCGACTTCGCACACAAGGTGCTGCGTAAGGAATTTTCCAGCCACTGCCTCGCCTCACTGACTTCACTCCACACCCCTGGTGCCTATATAAAGGAGAAGAGAAGAGAGAGGAAGCATTCCTGGGACGTGGGAAGCCAAGAAGAAAGAGAGAGAGAGAGAGAAAAAAAAAAAAGCGCCCGACCTTCAACGAGTTTCTCCTTCCTTCATCTTTGCTTTTCTTCTTTTCCTTTCATGTTTTTCTGGTTTTATCATGATCATGTCAGGTTAAACCTCTTAGCTAGGGCTAAGAGGTGAAGCTTGTAGCGTGATGGGGTGTTTTCTACGGCTTTGATTCATACTATGTTGAACTCTCTTGGATTATAGTTTGATTATATGAAATATTCATAGTTTTTAATGATTTGTTATTACTTAAATTACAATGGATCTGTAATATCTTTGAGTATTTTCCATGCATGTATAGAGGTTATGGTCGTAGGAACTCTGTTGTTCACCATTGTCTCATGGACATGGTTGGATAATGAAAACTTTCCTAACGTTCATAACTCTCTCAAATTGGATGTTCATTGGTTAAATTTTGTTGTTTGCTTTGTCTCTGGGCATGGTTTTGTGATGGAATCAATTCTAATTCTCATACCTATCTTCTATTGAAAACTAGATTAAATGAAGTTCTGAATTGGTTTTTAACGAAATATCTTCCAACTGGATGAAGATGAGACTTTGATTCCAGTTGTGTTCTTGAATCAAGTATAGATATCCCTGATCTCTATAAGTGGATCCTTGGAAACCCTAGTTTCTCACTTTTGAATTTTACAAATTTTAGTTAATTAGTTCACCATTATTCTCTTAAATTTACCTGATTTAGATTACATCTTCGTCTAGTTCTAATTCAAGTTACTTTTAGATTACAAATAAGGTTCAGTCCCTATGGATTCGACCTCGGTCTTACCGAGATTATTACTACATCGCAACCCTATACTTAGGGTGTGAACAATGGCAATCATCTCAAGTTGTTTCTATTTACTACAAATATGGGAGATTTTGATGCAACGAAATTTATGAAAGATTCATCTCCACTGAAAATCTAGAAGGGAGAAATACCCTGCAGCCGATACGGTTATGTCTTTAATGAACAAAGCTCATAACATCTACAACTTCTTTCCTCATCCACCATCACTGATTTAATAAAAGGTGAACTCCCATGGCTGAATTCACTGAGTAGAAAAATCTTGAAGATGATAATCAACGATTAGCAACTATTTTCCGTTATCGATCGGTTTTTATAAGAGTCACTTGAGCCACTAGCAAACCAATTTTTCCCCAATTGACAGTATCCAAAACTTGCCCATTTTAGGTCTTTAGAGCATTTTTACCAAGGTTTCAATGTGGAACAATGCTAACAACAGTAAAATATTCCATTGTTAGGCCCAAAACTTGATATTCAACATCCACGAGCAAAAAGAAACCACATGCAAACAGAAACATAAAGCCATTATGATTTGAAGTCATGAAATGAAAAGTTACAGTAATGGCCTCTTGAATTGTACTAGAATGGATCACAACTGAAGAGAAAGCATATTCATGCCAAAGTTGCAAAAAATCATAGAAAATTTGGGCCAGTTAACTTCCCAAACAGCAAAATCACCAAACCAAGTAAATGGGTCCAATCAAATGACCAAACCTTACGGCGCAATTCCATGAATTTGACATAACAATTCCTAGAACAACAGTAATAAATAAAGGTAAATAAATAAATAAAGGAGTTGATATTAACAGATGGAAAACTCTTGCCTACCGCGGGCAGGTACCTACCATCGTCACGCTCTAACGTGGGGGAAACGACTTAACGTGAATGCAATCCATCCCATCCATCAGATAGATCATCTGTTTGGTCTTGATCCCCAAAATTACATTGATTCAACACCCAGGTGGGCCACCCCATAAAATTATACCTAAAAACTTGCCAATTCACATGATATGAACCATCTGATAAAAACTTGCCTATGAACCATCTGAGTTTTGTTATACAGTGATTTTTTGGGTAGTTCTTCCATACAGATGAGGTATATTAGATGAATGTACTGGATGACAGATAAACATCATGGGGCCCACACAAAAGTAATGGTGGGCGTTTCATCCCTAACTTTTTGCTTGGATGTAGCTACTCATTTCTGGATGGTCATGATTTTTGGGTTCCAACGTGAGGAGAGAGAGGAGCATCACCAACTAATCAAAATAAGGATGGATATCACATAAGGAAAAAAAAAAAAAAAGAATCGAAACAAAGAATCAAATGTCGATGATTAAAAAGATGAGAATAAACAGAGAAAATAACCTTATCCATCTAAAACAGATTCGAAAGAGGAATTCTTCATACCTAAATTCAAACAGTCCTAAAAACGATCGATGATAGTAAATAAACCGAATTGCAAAAAAATCGAGCTAAAACAAACCTGAAATCTTCTTACGGTCGCCTCACAGCATAAGAGAGAAATGAGAGAAATCAGAAAGAAAAAGGAGCTCTTTTTTCTTTAATTTCTCAGCAGTTAGAGGAGAGTAGAAATAGAGAGAGAGGATCTGGATCTTTACGTCCGTGACTGGATTTCCGTTGGAATCTTCTATCTTTGCCTATTCGCAGCTGGCGGTTGTTTCTATTAAAAGACGGATGCTTACATCCATCCATCTCACTGGACCATAGATTACTGTTCTTTGAGAATCTACAGTAATCCTATCATTTTTACCATGATCTGATCCGTTGAAAAGGAAATTACCACATTTTCACCATATATATGTACAAATATTATTTGATAATCCAATATTTTTATCATAAATTGACACTAAGTAGATCTACCGTCCATATAATATATTTCTAATTCTCAACGCACAGTCAATGGAATAGCATATTTTTAAATTAACGTCTCCAGTAATTTTCCTACCATCTTAGCGGCTCAGATGTTATAAAGAAACTCGTAAGTTATCCGTTTGCACTCAATGGACGTCTAGCTTTTGGTCCATTCAGATGGTTGTTAACTTCTTTTTTTAACTTGAAAACGAATTAAAAGCTAATTGATATTGACGAGTTGGTTGATACTCTGTGGAGTGAGATGCTCCATACACATGCATATAAAAAGTATAAAAGTAGCATAAATTTATATATAATAAACCACCCAAAATAGCGGAAACAGACCCAGATGGGAGATTAACCAAAATATGATTACACGATTTGTCTTTCAGATCTTGACCGTTGGATGTTTGTCATTTTAACCTTGATCAGTCAAATATGATCACGAGTTCAGTGGACCATCTCTCTCTCCAGGACCAAAATACAATATTACCATAATTTTGAGGGATGCACGTGCCACCCTTTACCACGCTGTGAAGACTCTGTAAGATCCTATATTTCATGTGTTTTATCCACGCCATTCATTTAGCCTTTTGTCTATGGTACGTGCCACTGGTTCAGACCAACTTAAACTTTTTTTTGAAAGCTCATTTTAGAGCATGAGCCCAATATTTAAGCATGTTCAAGTGTCAAGTAGACCCTCCGTGGAAAACATGGAGATAGTGGTTTCTACTGCGAAACTTTCTCAGCTCCACACCTATGTTTACTTGTAATCTTGGGGAAGAAAAGTAAGGAAAAAAATACCAACTTAATCCAAAACTTTAATGGCCTTAAGAAGTTTATACCAGTAGCGGTTCAATTTCCTCTATTTCCAATAGCATGGCCAACTTAAGATATACTTCAATTTTAGTCTAATGTTAAAAATGAACTCGAAAAATAAAATATATAACCTATCTTATACACGTCATGGCTGGTGCATAAGTTCATGGTAAACTCAACTTGTGGAGTAATTACATTGGAGCTTACTGTAATATATGTGTTTTATTTATGTCACTTGTTCATTTTTAAATACCCACTTTAAAGCGTGTGTAAAAAATTAAAGCACATCCAAAGTTCAAGTAGACCATACTACAAAAACTAGCAAGATGATGATATTTACCATTGAAACCTTGATAGGTATTCATTGATGTCTTAAATATGTAAATTAACAGGTATATCGATAACAGCTCAATGCCATTGAGTAAACTTCGATGTCATCAAAGGCTGTTCAATGACATCAGAAAAAATTCAAAAATCTAATGTTCTGTTGTCGGACACTTTTGGTGTCTTGCTTGATACTATCGAAAAGAGTTTAATGTTGATGACATCAAAGTGTCATCGAGAAGATTCAAAAGATGTATGTTTAGTCGTTGGAATGTTTTAGTGTTTAGTTCAATGACATTGAAGATGTTCAATGTTATCGAAGACTATTCAATGTCATCAAAGTACTATCGAATGTATTATCGAACGATCGCATAGAGTTACGTAAAATTAAACATGTGTGGAATTTGTTTCATATTTCACTTGTGATTTACCTGGAGGCTATATATATATGACTATAATTGGAAATAAATGTATCAAATAGCTTTTAAATTCATTCATAAGATTTGAAGGGTATAGCTCAAGTGTTATGAGGCTTGTTCGAATTCGATAATCTTTCTCTTGTAATTTTTTACTTTCACAGTGCATTACATCGTTCTATACCATGGTTTTAATGATTTTTCTTGTTAAATGATTTTACTTAATTATGCTATTGAAATACTTTGCTTAATTCATTTTCATGTATTTCTTTCCCCAATAAGAGGGTCATTCAACCTGTTTACAAGGTCACACAAGCAATGATAAAGGAATAAAGCTGCATCCAAAACTCACGCGGCCCAAAAGAAGTTTCCACGGTACGCATGCAATTCCAACCATTTCCTGTTCAAAATGAGCTGGAAAGATGGCGTGTATAAAACACATACATCACGGTGGGCCCTACAGAATCTTTTCACGACGGTTAATGCCTGGCTACGAAATCTGCGTCATCATTCCTAGGCCATGCATATCATATTATATATGCGCGTGTATGCGTACAAACCATCACAATCTTTCGCCGGATTATTCGAAGTTTATTCACATCGTTATTTCCTCAGTTCAGCAGACCGCGGGACAGTTCATATTGTACTCCGTCGGGTCGATCATCTTAATTGGGATCGACCTTGGTGATCGAAGCGATCCACTCGGCGAGCCATCCATGCGGATGGATTAATCTGTCAGTTTTTGTTTTTTATTTTAGAACACAGGATCTCTTTCTCAGCATTTATTTTGATGTAGAAAATAAACCGTTGGATATTTTTAAGGTGAACAGCTCTTTTTTCTTCTTCTTTTCAGGCCATGGTGAGAAACGCCGGACCATCGAAGCAGTGGCCTTTTAGCACCGTTGCCCATACTTGGAGCTTCCAATTGGATGAACGGGTGTGATCATGGTGCGGCCGCATGTAAGGTGAAACACTCACAGACCACTGGCCTTCCAGAGTATCAATCTTGGGATTTCAGGGTATTTGATAGTCTGTCTGCCTATGACGCTTCATACACAGGAAAATAGAAAATGGCCCACATATCATATATTAACTCAAGTAAAAATGATTAATCTGTGGGACCCACTGTTGCTAATTTATAGTCCAAAAATCAGATTGTCTGGACAAATCCTTACATGAGGTTCTCAGCCACATTTATTATTTTAAAAAGAGGTTGGATATTTCATTATCAACGGTCCGTGAAAGTTTAAGAGAACAAAACAAAGGCAACCCTTTTGCTTATGATACATCTAAAACGACATCCGTGATTTGAACGCTTTAAATTAAGTAATTTAATAAGACTTAGAAATTGCATATTTGAAATATAAGTAATTCAGATTGAACTGTCCAAATTATGGGTCGCAGTTTATATGCATCTGGATACAATATTAAGCTTATTTGATTACCTGACCATTGGATTTGTAGACATTTATGGACAATTAGTATAAAAAAAAAAAAAGAAGAAGAAGCAATATCCAATGGTCTTATTTCGACAATAAGTGTCCACATATCAGAGGTTAGAATTGTTGAACGGTTCTGATTCTAGGTTTTTGACTTAGGGACAAGGAGTTCTGCAATTTAGCCGGTTTGATTCAGTTAATTTTGTACACAGATCCAAATTCCAATTGGTTGTGTATCAAGTGTCATACGTAGACGGAGTATCAAATAAGTCCCTATCTACTTAATCCAGAAAGGTATGGACAACGGAAGCATTAGATGACGAACGCGATTTTCCTGGATGGTTACGTGATGGGCTTGGAAAATCGTTGGTCCGGGCCATTTACATCTCACCCATTAGATCAATGGTTTGGATCGCTTGCACCATGAGTCTTGCTTTCCATGTCAGCAGATGCGTGAGTAGCTCTACAACCGGGCCGGCCTGCTAGAAAGTGGGCCCGGCCCATCCTAAACAATATCTAACACAGGATGGATTGGGCCTACATCCATTTTCATCTCATGGGCTAAAATGAAACATGCTTGGGCCCATCCCGGGAAGCCTGCAGTCGGACTTCATTTGCCTGTGCCACACCTACAGGAAGTAAGCGGAAGATATGTGGGGCCCACCGAGATGTCCGTGTTACATCCTTTCCGTCCATCAGGTTCACCAGCTAACGTCCGGAGCTCAAGTAGGCCACATGGAAGGAAACGGTAGAGAGATGGAAATGCACACCATTGAAACATTCCTGGGGCACACCCTGATATTTATCTGCCATCCAAACCGTTCATAAGGTTTCAATGGTCGGTGTTCTTCACTGCTTACTGTGGTCTGGCCCACTTGAATTTTGGATCTGCAACTTTTTCGGATTCATGTACCAACATGAGCTGGCGGAAATTGATGGACGGAGTAGATTTAGCATGGACATCTCGGTGAGCCCCATATAGCTTCCACGTGTGTACAGGCACGGTAGGTCACGTCCTCTGTAGTACTGTAGCATGTAGACACTGTACAGCTCATCCGAAGGAAAAAAATTAGAGCCGTAGGAAATCGGATTGCGTACTGAGTTACTCAGTAGGCTTTTATGGTACTGAGTAAACTCAGTTGGGCCCACTTTGAATGTATGTATTTTATCCACACCGTCCATCCATTTTTACTGCTAATTTTAGGGGTTGATCCCAAAATTTAAGTAAATTCAACGCTCAAGTAGACCATTCCATAGTAAACAGTGTGGAATAATGATTTCCACCGTTGAAACCTTCCTAGGGCCCACTGTAATGTTCATTTGTCATCCAATCTGTTCATAAGATCACAAAGACATGGATGAAGAGAAACCACAAACATCATCTTGATCCAAAACTTCCGTAGCCAAAAAGAATTTTTCAATGGTATAGGTTCAGTCACACTGTGTGGTCCACTTGAGCTTTGTATATGCTTCCCTTTTGATCTCAAGCTCTAAAATTATCCGTTAACATGTATGAACGGAGTAGATAAAATAAATAAATAACAGTAGATCTACAGAGTTTACTCAACGTAATCGTGCGGGTAAGCCGTTGAAAAAAGCAGAGGTATTTTTATTTTTATTATTGGTATCTACGATTACTTTAGTAATTAAAGAAATTTTATAAGATAGTATAAAATAACGTGGGTAGTCGGTTGGGTCTATACGAAAAACGTACCGTCCAGAAGAGACCGACCTGAGCTTGCGTTTCACAGACGCGACTTACCTATCCTCGGGGGTTACACGGCTCCCCTCTCACCAAAGCTCTGTGAGGCCTACCAAGATGTTTGTATTATATCTGCTGGAACATGAACCCAAACATGACGGAGATCCAACAGTGTTGTGTGCCGCACGAGCGAGGATTAAACGGCCACTGTTGAAACGAGCTTTGGGATCAAAGTTACATTTGTGCTGTCCCTTCATCCAGGTGGGAATCCTTATCAGGTTGGGTGGTATCTAAAAATCATGGTGGGCCTCAGGAAGATTTCAACGGTCAGTGTCTCTGTTCCCACTGATTCCTGTGGTATGGCCCACTTGAGTTGCGAATTTCCCTTATGTCTGGGCTCATTTAGGCGATGAAACATGTGTGCAGGTGAGTGACATCCGTTTTGAATTTAATACTTTGATTATAATTCCGTAGTCTATCAAATATGTTTTTGCTTAATCAACTTTTTTTTTTTTAAGGGCGTATTTGATTTTCTAATTTACTGGAAAATACCCAGTAAATGGTAATAATTATTTTCCTCCGGAGTTGCAGCACTCATCCCCATGGTTGATTTGACCGTCTACTTTTTGAAGGTAAAAAGTACAAATACTGTAAAAAATTTGTGGTCCCGCCATGTTACATATTATATATTTTCATATTATGTCAGATAAATTTATGATATAAGCCAAAAAATGAGACATATACAATATCCAAGTGGACCGTGCCATAGAAAAATGTAAATTAAATACTTACTATTAAAAACTTCCTCTGGCAGTTGTTTCTTTTTGTATGGCCAGTTGAGTGTTAGATCTAACTCATTTTTATTCACTTATCTCAAAATATTGTAATAAAATAGATGGACGGAACAGATATATCATATATTTCAAAATGGGTCCTGAAATGGCCACTACTACTTTTGAACTAGTTTTTAAGAAATGAAATTTCCACTAATATCTAAACAGATGAAACAGTAATAATTCTCATTTACAGGTTATTTACCTTTTACCTGGGAAACAATAAAAATCAAGCAAGCCCTTAGCATAAATTTTATCCCAAATATGAAATTGGAGGACTACAGTACAGTAAAATTTCTAGACATACAAACATTATGCAATAATGATATTAATCACATCTAATACCATTCAACTCCCGGACCAAATACGCAAAGGGCACGAGCCAAAAATCAGGCAGATCCATATATCAGGTGGACTACACCGGTTCACATGAGATTTGGATATGCCTAAATTTTCCGATCGTACCCTAAAACGAGCTGGCAAAATTGGATGGACGGCCTGTATAAAACACGGTCTCAGAGAGCATTGAATGGCCTGGGTTCAGATTTCGTTAGTAGCGAAAAATGCAACAGGGATGCTAGTAGCACTAGCAGACACTCACTTTTCAAACGCGAGAAAAAATGACACATGAGTGTAAGATCGAAGCCGCTCATCTGATGGATCCTCGGTTACATGCATTTTAACCCAACATTCCAAGATGGGGCTCATCAGATCAATGGTCCGGATCACAGATTCGGAGGGCATGCTTTTCTAGCGTACCCACTGTTAGCTGTTATTTCTTTTTTCGGTGAACTGACTGGTGTCATCTGTCGCCTTTTGTCTTTGCCAAGACCGTCGTCTTGTAGTATGCGGACGACTAATTATTTCCTAGTCTGCTACTTGGACCTTGCTTATAAATGATCACAACCGTACAAATCGTTGGTCCCAGCGTCAATAGGCTATCACAAAAGTACGAGTTTCAATAGATGATTATAGCCGTTATTTATAAAGACTGATGAAATCAAAGAACGGCCAACAGTTTACATTCAATTCCATTTTTTCAAAATTTGAATTCACCTGTACAGTGGGAAAAGGCCAGTCACGACCGTTCCCTGGCAGAGCCTACCTTCCCATACACAAAATCCACATAAGCCAGCTGGCGGACCACCAGGACTTCAGTATTCTGAAGACTACCTAATTTTTAAAAATTTCTGCACGTACTGGATACACGATTCGAGGCTTTCACAGGATCGCGCGGCTTCGGTGGATTCCCGAATACGCCGGGGTGCGTGGGACCCCTGACTGTGGGGCCCACCTTGATGTATGTAACTACATCCACGCCGTCCATCTGTATTGAAAGTTCATTTTATGGCATGATTAGAGAAATTAGATTCAAATCTTAGATGGACCATAGTACGGAAAAAAGTTGTAATTGACCATTAAAAACTTACTGGGAGCCAAAAGGCTTTGGATATTGATGATATTTGTGTAGTCTCTTCATACCAGGTTGGATTACAAATAAACATTTCGGTGAACTCCCTTAATATTTTAATGGTGAGAATTCAATTACTTTCTAGTGGCGTAGTGTGGTCCACCTAAGAAGGGATTTGTGAATACTGCATTTTCGGATCACGCCTTAAGGGCATGTTTGGTTTGATATAATTATATATTTTTTCAAATAATATCTCTCGAATCATTATTGAATGAATAAATCAAACAAAATCATGATACATGTGTTATATATACTCCATTCATTAGTTACTACAGATTTTTTTAGTGCATGGGCTTAAAAATGAGTCAGATTCAAAGATTAAGTAGACTACCTTACATAAAATACTTCAATTGGACTCTAACCGTTTAAATGTTCTTCCCTAGTGCGGTCTACATGAGCTTTAGATGTGTCTCATTTTTAGAGGCATACTCTAGAATATTCCGGCCAAATAAATTTCATGCTTAAGAGTTGCTCTTAATGTCATACATCATCTCTTCCATAATAAATTATTGTAGTATGTAATTAATATTTAAAAGGTGTAAAATACATGCAATTTCTTTAAAATGCATTCGACAAAACATGTCCTTAAATGAGCTTTAAAATGGTTGGACGTGTGATTTAAGGAATATACATCACCCTAAGCCTAGTAGGCAGATGTCCCACCTACCTAGAATCGGGGTCTCACGTAAATTGGAGAAGGAAAAATAATTAAAATAGCTTTCAATTATGATATCATAAATGAGTGACATCGGACTTTTAAGCCATATTCTTTTAGCCTTTTGGATACTTCTTGGTTTTTTAAATAAAAATGATTTTTCTAACAGAAACGCCCTCATCTATTAACCGTCGTGGGGATGACTTTTTGCAGAGTTTGAGAGGATATTTTGAGAATTAGAGTATGGGACTCATTAAATCAATTATGGGGGTTATCCCTTAGCCGATATGATCCATTCATTTTAATCGACAACCGTGTACTCATAGTAGGATCATTTAAAAAAATTTAAGATATTTGTGATACACAATTGCATTAATGTTGTGAGTTAATTCCGAACTGTTTCCTCTAATGTGGTCCATCTATGATGAGTTTTGCCCTTAAGCTTAAGCAGGTGACATGGAATTAAAATCCATTTCACGTGGACGACTTTGGATATACTATAAGACAATTCAATGGGCCTCACACAAGATGTGATATGGGGCAATATGTGAGTCCCTTGTGCGAAAAGTTCATTTAGTCTTTTCTTTCTCTTTCTTCTATGGTTTTTTTGTGGGAGTAAACATTTTAACTGTTAGGACCGACGTCACTTCCTGTATGCATTCAAATGAGTTTTCAAGTGTTTTTTTTTTATATATAAAGATTTATAGCCATACTTTGCAACGTAAAAGCTATAATTGTCAAATGTAGGTTTATATTAGGATAATAGTGGCTTTTATATATTATTTTCATAAGTATCAATTCTAAGTGTTTGTAAAAGGGATGAGGGTGTGGTGGTTCCTTTTATAATTATTTTTTAGTTGAATATGAATTGTGAGAATTTTGTAAAATGATGAATTTTGTAATTGAAGAATATTGTAATGGGCGAATTTTGAAGTAAAATAATATTGTGTCGGATGAATATGATGAATGTTGAAATGGATGAATATTGTAGTGAACAAATGTTGAAATGGATCAACGGTCATAATTGTCATAGTGAGGGAGCTATGATTGTTTTTGTCAGATCAACGATCCACGGTGTGTATCCACGATTCACAACTATTGATGAACTTCGAGCTTATTTTTAGGCAATCAAATGGTCTCCAAATAATATTATTCTGAAGTCATTTTAAAGTTCATCAAATTATTTTTTTCAACGAGTGCAAGATCACTCAAATTAGACATGTAACGAAGGAGTTTGTGACTATTTTTCATTAGATCGATGATCCAAAGTGCGCATCGGCAATCCATAGTAAGTATCGGCGATGTGTAGTTAATATCGACAATCCTCACTAAATATCGATGATTAATAATGAATATCGACAATTCACAGCTAATATTGTATGATCCCCATCGAATATCGGTAATTCACATCGAATATCAAATATTCACAATTAAAATCGATGATCCTCACTGAATATCGATGATCCACAATTAATATCAGTGATCCACTGTGATTATTAACAATCGACAACGATTGTCAACAATCCACCATATAACATTCTTTTATCTCAAGGGGTTAAAAAAGACATGCATTAAAAATATGATATTTGAACCTTTATTACATCATAATTAAGAGTTATTTTAATTAATATCTCAGAAGAGCACAATTGGATGAGACCCGAAACCAACAATGTGGGTGAGACCCTAACCATAACGACCTTCCTCAATGTATGAATTGTATATCCACATTGTCGATATGTTTTGCCAACTTATTTTAGGACATGGTTTAAAAATAAAGTTGATACAAATTTCAATTGGACCACACCATAGGAAACAATGGTCATTGATATGCCACCATTAAAAGATTCTAGCGTCCACTGTAATGTTTATTGGTCATCCAACTTATTGATAAGGTCATACAGATATGAATGACAGGAAAAAAAAACAAACATCAGCTTAATCTAAAACTTGTGTGTCCCATAAAAGGTTTTCAATGGCCATTAACCATTGTTTCGTGTGGTGTGGTCCACCTGAAATGTGTATTTGCTTCATTTTTTGAACTATGTCATAAAATAAGCTGGAAAAAGCAGATTAACAGTGTGGATATACAATTCATACCTTGAGGTGGGCCCCTATAGTCAGGGTCTCACCCACATTGCTGGTTCCAGGTTCTCACCCAAGTTCTGTTGTTCACGAGAAACTTGAGTTCGCAGTCCCATCAAGTAAAGTGAATAAGGACAGACTGTGGTACCCACCTTGATGTATGAATTATATATCCATGGTGTCCATACATTTTTCCATATCATTTTTGAAACATTTTAGGGCCTCATCTAAAATGACTTAGATCTAAATCTCATGTAGACTATACCATCGAAAAAAGAGTGGTGAATGTTCAATAATAACTTCTTGTGGTTCATAAAAATTTTGGACCAACTTGAATTTTTTTTTCAACATTAAGGTCTTAGTGACCTTATCAACAAGTTGGATGGCAAACAATGAATAAACATTGCAGTGGACCATATAAAGTTTTTAATGTGGTTGTTCAATCACCAATGTTTCTTATCGTGTGGTCCACTTGAAATTTGGATCTATTTCAATATTGAGATATTGTCTTTAAATGAGCTAGAAAAATGAATGAACAACATGAATATACAAGTTGAGCCCCACAGTTAGGCTGCAATGTGTTGGGTGAGGTCAGGGCTCACCATGTAGTGGGAACTAATTGGGCCACATGCCTTTGTCAAAAAATGCCCAGGCAAAGCATGTTTTAAGGGACAAGGATGGTGATTGGGTACTACCCACGCCGGACCCTAGCTCGGCATAGGAAGTGGCTCCCAAGGGCCACTGTGATGTACGCCATCCATCCATTTTGACACGTCCTTTTAAAGTATAGGCTCTAAAATGAGGCAAATCTAAGGCTCAAGTGGACCACACAGTGGGGATTGAACCACTCCCACTATAAATTTCTTTTGCTGCAGGAGTATTAATATTTATGTTTTCCCTTCATCCAGGTCTAGTGACCTTCTAAACACCCTATAAATAAGTTGGATGGCATATAAAACACATATATCATTGTGGTCCCTCAGAGCCCTTGTGCTTGGCTTGACGGGGTAGGCGGGCAGACCCCAGTCAAGAGTATCAGCACTCCATGGGCCCACTCTCTATTGGTTTTGCCAGCTCATCTTAGGCCACCAGCCCAGTATTGAATCACATCCAAAGCTTATGTACACCATAGTGCTTATGATTAAAAACTTCATAAGGTTTAAGAAATTTTGGATTAAGCTTAAATTTGTATTTTTCCTTCGTCTAAATTTATTTAACTTTATGAACATGTTAGACGATAAACAAACATTACTCAAGGTTTCAACTGGCCCCATTATTTCCCGTGGTATGGCCTACTTGAGTTTTGGATATATTTCAATTTCGGGTTCATGTCTTAAAATGAGTTGGCTAAACAAATGAATGACATTTTGGATATGTTTCAAATTTAGACTCATGCTTTAAATTAAACAGACAAAAGAAAGAAATAGGGCGGATAAAATACATGTAGCATAATGGGCCTCAAGAAGTCCTTGCACCATTACTTAGGTGGTACCACAAAATCCACTTCATAAAGTTGTTAGGTTGTATTCCATGGCCCAACTCTAACACCGCACTAGTTCAATTAAATCTCGTCATATCGGGTTACAATGGATAGCCATATGGTCACCGCACAATCTACAGTCAATGAAAAGGTAAGTAGATTTCCTGTCCCTATCCTTTTATAAGCTGATGTGGTGAATTTTGATTGGACAATCTAGACCGTTAGTCTATTGTTTTAATGAAAAGGAAAGTAGATTACACGTCTTTGTCCTTTATAACCTGATGTGATGACTGGGCCATGCCCCAATTAGAGATGAGTCCACCAAAATGTATATCATCAGCTAAGAACTTTCAAACATATCTTGTGTGGGCCATATTTGATAGAGTATGCGGCCTAATTAAAATTTGCCACAACGATACGTCCACATCCGGGCAGCAATCTAGACCATTTGTCTGTTGCTTTTAAAAGTAGACAAATATTAGTCCAAAAGTCCCTCAACGTGAAAACCGCAGCCTTTTCATTTACTACCAAAAAATAAATTATTAAGAGTAAATTTCCGCAATTGGCCGATACGTGGGATACACGTAAATGTCCGTGACAAATTCATTCCGATAGTTAGTTTTGAAATCCACTCTGTCCATCTGTTTCTCAGGGAATTTCAATGGTAGGCATTTTTTCCCCAATTTTCCTTTGGTCCACTTGAGTTTAGGATCCACTTCATTTCTTGTTGCATGTTTTAAAGCCAGGTGAATGAGGTGGATTTCTCGCAAACATGACAATAGGCCCACCTAACATCCCACCGTAGAAACTACTTGTTAAGGAAATCCACGTCCTGGGTGTGTTTGATTTCCAAAACCTTAATAATTTTAGCACATAAAACTGGGACACCGTCAAATATACATGGGCATGTCCAGATATATGTGGCTTATTCACACTCTTCATCTGTTATCTCACATGAAACTAAGGCATGACCAAAAAGATAAGGTAGATCAAAGACTCAAGTGGACCACACCACATTATTTAAGGAATCAAACACCTACCTTTAAAACTTTTTAGGCCGCTGTTTCATTTGGTGTGGGATAGTGTTAAATCTGCCTCATTTTTTAGCTCATAGCCTGAAAATGTTAGGCTAAAATGAATGGGCAGTGTAGATACATTGTGTATATATGTAAGGGTGGGGCTCATATATTTAAACCAATTATTTTAGATCGGTTTTGGAAGAAAAAATACAAGTGAATTTTCAAACAGGTGGGAGAGTAAGAATTACTCATTTGCACTTACATTGGATTTGACGAGCCCTGAAATCCAGTTATATCCAAAATTCATATCTCAACACCACACCAAACAATGAGAGCATAAACGTCAACCGTTGAAATATTCCCTGATCAGACGCAGATGTCTATATGCTATCCAAACCGTTCATAGTGTTATCAGTGCCCAGATAAACTATAGGCACAAATATCACCCTGATGCAAAATTTATGTGGCCCCCCACAAAGTTTCCAATAGTAAACATTCAATCCCAGTTTTTCCATGTGGTGTGGCCCACAAAGAGTTTTGGATCTGCATGAAATTATAGACTTCTGTCGTATCATGGTCTTGCAAAAGTTATGGACGGAGTTGATTTCTCATGGGCATATTCGTTTACTCCACACAGCTTCCAACCACAAGAACCTTAACCAATATCTATCCATGTCGGACCACAACAGACAAATGGCCTACAATCGTCCATTTATCAGAACTGAACGTTTGAGTATATTTTTGAAACCCTCGCAGAGTGAATTCACAAATCCCGTCTTTTCAGTTTTTCACTTTCACTTTGACAGCTGTTCTCCTGCAGGAGGTTGCACCAAAATTTCTGGTGCTCTTCCATTTGTTTCGCCAACATTTCGATGTTAGTATAAAATCCATTCCATGAAAGTGATAGGACCTACTATTTTAATCATAATTATTCAAAATTAAGATGATATAATTTCTATTGAGGCCACATAAATCTTGATTCAAACTATCGGTTATCATTTGATATTAATAGTGTGGCCCACATTACATACTAAAAAAGCCTGATTTTTAAAAAAACAAATATTCTATATAAGATATACTGTTTATTTGATACGGATTTCCTATAAAATGGAATTATTATGGAAAAGAAGGTAGGGCGCACTACAGATGTGTTGTTTTCCCAAGTGATCGGTTCTCATGGATTCTTCATTGTTGGAGCGCAGCTGTGCAAGTGCACCTTTTCTGTTACTCGACTCTCAAACGTGATATACGAGATCCAAGCCGTTCATTAGGTGGGACCCACTGAATTATTTCTAGGATTCTTCTCTCATTCATGTCTCCCCACACGCACATCCGATGTGGAGCTTCGATCAAATCGTTGCACACGTGTGGGTGAACTGACGAGCAGAACCGACCGATTTATAGGGGAAAGAAAAACATCCGTGGATTCTCCAAATTGGGTTGGCCCGACTGAGGGGTTGGATGTTATACACGTGTGTCGGGCCAGCACGTGTGACTGCAAATGCTTAAAAAAAAGAAGCTCCGGGCAGGGCGCTTGTGTTTTTGGACGTCAGTGATGTCAGATGAGTGAGTTCCCGTCTCACTCCAGAGCATTTCTTCATAATTCGAGTTCCTTTTCAATCTACTTTTTATATTTTTTTGAACTTTATTTTTGGTTTTTCTCTCATTTAGAAAATCTGTTTTTAAATCCAATCTGAGTAAGCAGCTTGAGAAAATCCAAGTGCTTTCTTCCATCTGTTCTTGGTTTCTTTCATGCAAATCGAAGATGTAGAAGATAACCCAAGTGACTTTGGATTGCTTTATTTGGTCTTTGATTTTTTTTAAAAAATAAAAAATAAAAAAAAAATCATCTTGGCTCCTTTTTTACTTAAGCTTGATACTGGGATTTTTTTTTTCCTTTTTCCATGTGTTGTTGCACCACATCCATCTGACTATCTGTCTATTTCAGCTGTTTTTTCCATGTTTTGTTGCACCACCATCCATCTGACTATCTGTCTATTTCAGCTGTTTTAGTATTTTATGTTGGTTTATATTGGTTTCAATGAGTGTTGTTGGTGGTATCTTAGGTGACAGACCCTGTCTGCTTTGGAGCTTGAGGGGTTTTGGGGGGTTATGGGTTTTTTTTTTTTTTGGTGGTTTCTTGAGGCGGTTTCCTGGTATTCTTTGGTGGGTCCAGTCATTGGCGTTGGTACTGGGGGACCCATTGCATTATTTCAGTCCAAGCACTAGTTCCGGACCCAGTTCAGCTTTCCTCTGGGGTCTTAAATTTATTCGCTTTTTTTTCTGGAGTTTGAGAGGTGGCTTTCTGTGTTTTTTTGGGGGGTTGATTTCAAGACCCAACTCATTTCTGATTTGGGTTTTTAGGTAGAAGCTGTTTTACAGCTTGAGAGGTGGTTTTTGAAGGTGGGTGATGAGGTGGTTTTGTTTATTTTTAGGGGTGGTTTCCTGGTTTTCTCTGGTGGGTCCGGCGAGCAGTATTGGCGCTAACTGGGGGAACCAGGCAAGCCACCCATTGCCACCAGACATAGTGGTGAGACTGCTGAAAGATAATGGATTTCAAAAGGTAAAGCTGTTTGATGCAGAGGAAGGGACTTTAAATGCCCTTTCAAAGTCTAGGATAGAAGTGATGGTGGGAATTCCAAATGAGATGCTGGCCACTCTAGCTAGCAGTGTCAAAGCGGCTGAGAAATGGGTTTCTAAGAATGTCTCCTCTCACATCTCCAAAAATGGTGTCAACATCAGGTTAGAATTCTCTCCACAACCTGTTATTCATATATTGTGGGAAATGCTGAGGAGGTTCTCCCCAAGAGTATTGCTCAAGCTGCTGGCAACTCTGCCCCACCTCTTTATGGTCTGGACTATTCATCTAGAAGGTCTCACTGCAGATGGGCTGCATCTGAAAAATCTTGCTTATTGGAGATCTCACCCTGCATACAAAATCAGTGAGAAACCCAAAAAGCAGTTAGAACTAATGTGGATGGTGAGGATCTCTGGTCAGTGAGATTTTTGTCATTTAGGCCTTACATAGTGGGACCTTGAGCAGAAGCGGTGAGCAGCTTGAGCAAGCTTTGACAGTAGTGATCTCTTACTCAGTTTTCTTGTACATGTTCTTTTAATTTCCTTGAATTGATTGCGAATGCATTATAACTTGGTTTCATCATGATTTGGTTTCTATTGTGGGTTGGTTTTTGAGCTCAAGTTGCTCTGCTAAAAGCCTGGGACTAGTGTTGGTAAACTGATTAAAATCCATTAAAACTTTTTGCAATTCGACTTGAACTCCATCAGACTGAAAATGGTACATGAATCCTTGATTCCATCAGAAGTGGAAAGCTTTTGTTTTTTGTGGTTTTTTTTTGCCGTTTTCAATGTTAGTTTATCTTGTGGATCTAAGGAATTTGGTTCAAGTTACCATGTCAAAGCTGATTCTTATTTCACACTAATGAATGTTATAAATTTTCACAAATGAATGTTATAAACTGATTAAAATTCTGTTTGTGATGTTCCACTATGGTTGATTAGGCCACCTAATCACCTTTTTGTAGCCTATAAATGTTCTATCTTTTTTAATACTTCTAAACCTTATGCCGATTCTATCCCACTCTTTGGAAGTCTTATGGTCTGACGCGATGCTCGGCATGTGGGAGTGAACCTTTTTATTTAGATGTTGTCCAGGGTTTCTGCTTTCTAGTTTAGTAATTGGTTGCCATGGAAGTCTTGCTGTCATGTTATCCGATCCATCGTCACTCTTTTCTTTTTAATATCTATTGCCCTCGTGATTTCTAAGTGATGTGCTCAATTAGCATCTTAGTGAGGATGAAGGCAGCTTTTGAATTGCCGTTTCCTCTTCTATAATTCATTCTCTTTCATTTGCGTCTGATGCTATTTGCATTCCTGAGATAGGAAACTTAAAATTTATCTATTCCGATGACACACAGCAACATAATTTAAACTTGTCCTGCTATTACTTATCAATTCAAATTTTTTTTTTTTTTTGAAAGATGATACTTTATTAAGCCACAGTCAAAAGAAAGTAAAAACAGCAACAAAAAAAAAAAAAATAAAAGAAACCAGAAAAAACAGAAGCCTAAACAAAACCTACAGAAGACCTGAACAAAACTAGAAGTACAACAACCAACCCCAAAGTTGAGAGAAACCCGAAAGACTCAAACAAAACAAAAATAAGGAGCCCAATCCCCAAAAAGGAGGAAAACTCTGCTGAGAACCACTGCCATTGAGATGCTTTTGTTGCGAAAGCACCCAATCATTCTTTCTCCCCAAATTGCCCAAAGAATTGCTAGCAAAAGCCAACCTCCATCTCTTCCTTCCTATTTTCCCTCCATCCACTGCGTGCCACAAGGAAATGACATCCTCAATCGAAGAAGGCATAACCCGGTGGACATTTGCAAGGACAAGGGTACCAACCCAAACTCTGGAAGAGAAGGAACAACGCATGAACAAATGATCCACAAATTCAACGTCTTGAAGCACATCAAACAGATATTAGGGAGAACAATTCTCCTCTTGTGAAGATTATCAATACTTAGCACCCTACTACTTCCCACTAGCCACACAAAAGCTGCATAGGACCAAACTACACTTGTGGACCAGCAGCTCTCTTGTGAATCCATCTCTGAATAGGCTTTGTACAAGGAACGCACCGAATAGAGCCCAAAAGCACTATGCCTCCAGGTCATCGAATCTTTCTAATCCGGAGAAAGGAAAAACCTTGCAAACATGATCAACGACGAAGCTAAGCTTTCAATCTCACTATCCCACAGATATCTCCTAAAGGGGAGAATCCATGACCCATCCTCCCCTCTGCCCGAGAAGCAAGAAGCAATTGAAATGTTGATATCAGGGCAAAGGGAAGCTAGATTCGGGAAATTAGAGATGAGGGAGTTGTCCCCTAACCAGGGATCCACCCAAAACTCACTCTTAGACCATTTCCCACTGAAAATCTTGACCTAAAAAAATTGAAGGGCTAGCCTGTTGATACCTCTCAAAATAGGAGGAATGATAAAGGGAAGAATTTTTAGTCCACTAGCCCATCGGTGGTGAACCATATTTGGCTACAATGAGGACCATTTTTGGTCCCTCATTGTAGCCAAATATGGTTCACCACCGTGGGCTAGTGGACTAAAAATTCTTCCCTTTATCATCCTCCTATATTTGGAGGGTATCAACAGCTAGCCCCTTCAATTTTTTTTAGGTCAAGATTTTCAGTGATTTTTAGTGGGAAATGGTCTAAGAGTGAGTTTTGGGTGGATCCCTGGTTAGGGACAATCCCTCATCTCAATTTCCCGAATCAAGCGCCTTGATTTGGTTAACTTTGTGATCTTGGGTAAATGGGTGTGGCGATTTGTCAAAGAGGATAGTAATTTGTGGAGGTCCCTCATTGTGGCCAATATTTCTAGGAATTTTTAGTCCACACCCATTTACCCAAGATCGCAAAGTTAACCAACTCAAGGAGCTTGATGCCCCCCCCCCCCCCCCCCCCCCCCCCCCCCCCGAACAAACCTCTTTCCCATTCAAAAGAGGAAATTTCCTAGAAAGGGACCCTCCCTGCGACAAGAAATCCTTGCCGGAGCTTATCTATTTTGGCGATAATAGATTTTGAACATTGAAAAAGAGACATATAATAGACAGACATATTCGATAAAGAGGCCTTGATTAGCGTTAATCTACCTCTAAGTGATAAGAGATTACTTTTCGAAGTAGAGAGTTTTCTTTCCGTTCATTATAATATTCTATCCCATTCCCACATATATAATGTGGGCTTTCCCATACAGACTAGAAGGCCAAGGTAAGAGGTGGGCATTGATCTTACTTTACAACCAAACAAATAAGCCAGACGAGAGGGAGGTTTCTTCTGGGGACAAATGAATTCCAAAGAATTTACATTTTAATTTGTTGACCTTCAAACTCGATATCACCTCAAACCAATAGATTGTCATACAAGGAAATCAACCATGGAATCTATTGCTTAACAAAAAAGGATGGTGTTGTCAACGAACCGAAGATGACAAATTCGAGAAGGGAAGTTCTCCACAAGGAAACCTTTGAACAACCCATCTTCTTGACCGCATAGCACACTCTACTAAGGGCTTCGGAAACCAAGATGAACATGAAAGGGGATCCCCTTAGCGGTGCTCTCTTGACAAGCTGAAGAAGCCAAATGGAGAGCCATTGATAAGGACAGAGAATTTTGCTAAAGATATACATGAGTGAATCCACCTTCCTCCATTTGGCTACAAAGCCCATACTAGAGAGCATGTAGTCCAGAATGATCAATCCACATGGTCTAGGCTTTTTCCAAATCCAATTTACACAGGACTCCTGATCTCTTTTCCCTTTGATAGGAATGAAGACACTCATGGGTAGTCAAAACGGAGACCAACATTTGTTTGCCAACGACAAGGACACTCTAATATGGAGAAATGATGCTTGGGATCACCTTTCACAACCTTTGGCTTAAGATCTTAGCTAGAATTTTATACGAACTGCCACTCAGACTCATTGCTGAAAATCCTTCAGGCGAAAAACTCCCTCGAGTTTTGGAATGAGGGCAATGAATGTGCTGCCCAGTTCCAAGGGAATGTAGCCAATACGGAAGAAGTCTTCAACAAAGAAGCAAATCTTCTTTGACAAGATTCCAAAGGTTTGCAAAAAGGGTACGGGGAATCCATCTAGACTCAGGGATTTGTTCTTCTCGAGGGAAAAAGCAGCGTCCCTCACTTCATCCAACAGAATGGGGTTTTCTAGGAAAGCCACATCCTCCAAAGAGGGAGGAGAATTGAAGGTTATCTGGGTTAGGGCAATTGAGATCCTCATTCGAGATAAGCGTGAAGAAGTAATTTACAATCGAATCACTTACCCACTTTGTCTGAAATGCCAATCCCATCCACCAAAATTGAAGAGATGGAGTTGGCCCGCGCTTGGGCATTGGCAATCTCGTGGAAAAATTTGATGTTTTGTCTCCTTTTAACCAAACTGCCTGGGATCGCTGGTCACACTTTATCTCTTCCTCCTTAAGTCTAGAACTGTACTCAGAATAATACTTAGCTATGGGTGCGAGTTCTTCCTTCGAAAGTTGCTCAGATTCTTCCTTTATGTCCAAACTCTGCAAGGTGCTGAGAATGTGGTCCATTTCCTTTTCACCGAAACCAAAAATCTCTTGATGCCAAAATTTCAGTTTCTCTTTAAAAATTTGAAGGTTTTTAAATAAAATAAAACCCGACCGACCTTTGATCAAGAAAGAGACCCAACGGTCATTGACTAGGGGCCGAAAACACTCCACTTCGAGCCAAGCAAGCTCAAATTTGAAGGGTCTCGGACCCCAATGTATCTCATAAGCTTCTAAGAGGATACGGCTATGGTCTGAGGTTGGTCTAGGAAGGCCTTTTTGACAAGCAAAAGGGTAATGGCCTATCTAGCCTTGAGAAACAAGAAATTTATCCAATAAAGAAAAAGAGGGGGGTGACCAACCATTGGACCATGTGAACTTAACATTACCCATTGGGAGGTCGATCAAATCATGCTGCACTATCCAACTTGAGAAGTTCCGCATGTTGGTACTGATCACCAGAATTTTTTTCAAAAGCAAAGCGGACTACATTGAAATCTCCACCTAACCACCAGCGGAGGGAAGATCTCTCTTGAGTTGTTGACAACTCCTAAAATTCTTTACGTGAGGATGAGTGACACGGGCCGTAAATTTTGGAATATAACAAAATAAAAAAACTCAAAAAATGTCCCAAAAAATAATGTTCACAGAGAAAGATCCCAACCATCTTCTTTTTGCCACACAGTTGAATCTCATACAATCAAAATCCTCAGGTCCATGCCAAGCTATTGCTGCGGGTTAACTTTTCTTGAAAATTAAAAACAACAACTTGGGTGAGCTTAATAAGCTCAGTGAGTACATCTCTATGCATGTGAGATAATTATGAATGCGATGCTTATAAATGCAATAGCCAACACATCTCAGTACAGTTAAACTTCATTGAATAATCGGGGCCATTTTACACCAGCTGGCCAAAACTCTCTCACAGCCACTATCCGACCTCGGCAGTGGAAACCTGTTGCACACCCAACGTGCTCACCCAACTTGGCTCGACGATAGGGAACCCCTTTTATCACAACATATGCTATAGGCTCATTACACATCTTCTCCATCAAACCTTAGTAGTAGAGATCTCTTGTAATATGTGCTCACTCCATCTGACTCGACAATGGAGGTCCCAATTGGTACCACGTGGGGTTTAGGGCCTGTCACGCACGGGACCCTTTGATGCTCCCTTTTATTTGGCTTTAGGGATTTTCAACTTAGGGGACTCAATTGTCCCTCCCAAAATTTCCGATGTTCCCAAAACATTTTCATGGTTCTAACCATCCACATGCATGGGGTACAAGAGTTCACTATTCTGAACTGTCTCAAGGTTCTAACCATTCACATGAGCTCACAAATCCGAACCATCTCAAGATTCTAACTATCCACACGAGCTCACAATTTCCAACTATTCTATGGTGTATATGCATGAGTTCTTATACATGATTCGAGAGGAAGCTCTTTCAAGTTAACAAGTTATCAAATGGTATGTTTACACATTATTAGCTACTTTTGTAAATGGTCAGTCTATATAGGATTCCACATTCAATAAGAGGTCTAATTTGCACACACTTGTGCACACACACACACACACACCATGGCCTAGGTTGTTGCACTTGTACACTTGAGCAAGAGTCTAACTTGTACACACACATAGTGTGCACCTCATGGGTCTAACTTGTCAGACTAATACACTTGAACATTGGTCTATCTTGCACACACATCACCTTCAAATAGTGGACTATTTTAGTCACAAATACACAAGGTTGAGTGGGCCGGTTTGTGTGCACTACTAACTAATGATCAAGTGGACCAACATAGGCACTGTACACCCATGCTCAAGTGAACCAAGTCAAGCATCATTTACACATGTTCAAGTGAACTAAGGCAATCATCATTCACACATGTTTATGTGGACTGATTTAAGCATCATAAACACGTGTTCTAGTGGATTGATTTAAGTAGCATAAACACATGTTCTGGTGGGCTGATCTTAGCATCATTACCACACATCCAAGTGGACTGATTTAAGCATCATGAACACACATCCATGTGGACTGGTTTAAGCATCATAAGCACATGTTCTAGTGGACTGATTTAAGGATCATGAACACATGCCCAAGTGGACTGGTTTAAGCATCATAAACACATGTTCTTGTGGACTGAATTATGTATTGTAAACACATGTCCAAGTGGACTGATCTTATAATCATTACCACATATCTAAGTGGACTGATTCAAACATCATGAAGACATGTTCAAGTGGACTGATTTAAGCATCATAAATGCATGTTATAGTGGGCTGATCTTAGCATCATTACCACACATCCAAGTCGACTGATTTAAACATCATGAACACATGTTCTAGTGAACCGATTTAGGCATCGTAAACCCATGTCTAAGTTGACTGATTTAAGCATCATAAACACACGTTCTAATGTGTTGATCTTAGCATCATTAACACACATCCAAGTGGATTGATTTAAGCATCATAAACACCTATCCAAGTGGACTGATTTAAGCATCATAAACACCTATCCAAGTGGACTGGTTTTAGCATCATAAACACATGTTCTAGTGGGCTGATTTTAGCATCATTGCCACACATCCAAGTGGATTGATTTAAGCATCATGAACACATGTCTAAGTGGACTGATTTAAGCATCGTAAACACATGTCCAAGTGGACTGATTTAAGTCCAAGTAAACACATCAAAGTTTAATGATTTAAGCATCATTAAACTGCAGGTTTGCAATTCATTTCAATTGTGCATCCAGTCCTCATCTTGCACATTCTTTGATAGAGACATCATTTTCTGTGTTGATAGAGCATCTAATGTTTCCCATTGTGGGCAGTTGTAAGTTTTAATGATCTCCTCTTTGTTACGCATTTATTTGTGCTTGCATGTGTGAAATTGTTGTATAAACTGGAATTTACTTAAACTGGTCTTCGTACTGTCATATATCAATTAGTTAGCACTTTGTGAAATGAAGGCATCAGTCCCCTCATTCAACCATGCTATTCACTTCCAGATGTGGAAAATGGAGCAGTTTGTGATAGATTTATAATGTTGTGTGATGTATGTCCAATGGAGATGTGTTTGTTGCAAGGTTCTTGATGCTTGCTAAAAGATTGTTGCTCTCTTTAATAATGTGCTTACATAATGTGTGAACTACTTTGTGTCGGATGGTTTTCTTGCTCACATTTTTATTTTATTTTTTTGCTTTTCAAAAAATAAAATAAAATGTGAGCATGGAAACCATCTGGCACAAAGTAGTTCACATGGCTTCTACTGCGGATGGGGAGTGCCCCGAAAGCCTTCCAGAATGTAAGATTGTAACCCTTCAATTAGATGGTTAAGAGAAAAAAGAAAAGAAAAAAAGAAGCAACAGTGCATATTCAGCAGGAAAAAGGCCTTGGAAAAAAAACGTAGCAACAGTCCATATTCAACGGGAAAAAGGCCAAATGTGGAAGGGTTGATATCATTCAATCTAGGAGATTTTTGGGGTATACCCCCAATCCAGTGGACCCATTGGAAGATCTGTGGTTTGGATCACCTAACCACTGGCCACGACATGCATCTAATCTTGCATGTCAGCAATACATGCTTTGCTTTACAAACAGGATCACGTTTACTATTTCTTCCTATTATCTGTGTTTTCTTTTTGTTTGAGCTGTAGCAAGTATCCACCTAATACACATAATATTGCTTATGGTTTCATAATTTTTGAATAACTGCTCCTTAATCTGGAACCATGGTTCTTTTCTGACAAGTAATTCCCATTAACGAAACAAATCTACTACAAGAGAACTAATCATACTTCAGTTCAGGAAGTTGGTTGATTTTTAATACTATTTCATTTTACTTTAACATTTTGTAATCTAATTTGAAAAAAAACAAATATCCAGTAAATCAAGACAATGAATGATTGGTACATAGCTTTGTTCTTTTCTCATCATGAAATGACAGTACCAAAACTATATTTTCTCCCAAGGCCAAGGGTGAACTTTATCATGATTTAGAAGATGATATTTAAAAAAAAAAAAAAGCAACTAAGAGAAATTATATTAAAAAAGAAACCAGAAACACAAGAAAGACTGCTGAGATAGCAGCCACAAAGGAAAACTAGTAACCTAAAAACAAAAGATTATAATCTTTCAAACCCATTACAAAGGACACCCATTCAACAATGAGCCTTTTAGCGTGGGAGCCCTCTAACTTAGGAGACTTGTGTTGATCGTTAAAAACTCTATCATTTCGTTCCATCCAGACTGCCCACCAGATAGCAATAATCGCCATTCTCCATATTTTAGATTTCAGCTTCCCGATTTTGTGACCATGCCAGAGACGAAGCAGTGACGCAGCAGAGTTGGGAGAGCAACCTGTATAACTGAACCTAGGCCATATATCCCAGTAAATGAGATTGATGAAAGGGCAGTGAACAAAGAGATGGTCCACTGTTTCTTCACTTCGCATACAACAACTGCAAATATTGACAATCTGCATCCCACTCTTTCTGAGGTTATCAATTGTGAGGATCCGATTCATGGCAACGAGCCATTCGAAAGAGATGAACTTTGGGGGAGCAGCATATTTCCATAAAAACGGAGTAGTCTGTGGACTGGGAGCAAGATTAGGAAGCAATGCTGCGTAGAGGGATTTGACTGAAAACTTTCCAGACCTGTGATGATTCCAAATCAGCTTATCTGGTGAAGAGATATCCAACGACGTTGAGGAAAGACATTGAAGGAGCTGCACATATTCGTCCACCTCCCAATCCCATAGATTCCTAACACAAATAACATCCCAACCCCCAATGGAATTAGAGAAACAGTAATTGCTGGCAACTGAACTCCCCTTATCAACAGCTATTCCATAAATGGCCGGGAATTTGTTCCTCAGAGTAGTATCACCTAGCCACAAATCTTCCCAAAAATGAATTCTCATCCCATTCCCCACAGAGAAACCTAAAAGCAATATAACCTTTTTTTTATAATGCATGATTCCTTTCCAAATGGATGACGCTCTATATGACGTAGAATCTTTTGTTCACCACCCACCTTCCGAGGAGCCGTATTTCCCTTTAACTAAAATATTCCACAGCGCTTCCAAATCATTGCCCAGACGCCAAATCCACTTACCAAGGAGTGCAACATTCATTATCTTTAGATTCCTTATATTCGCACCCCCATTCCTGTGCTTAGAACAAACTCTATTCCATTCCATAAGGTGGAATTTGTTGTGGATATCCTTTCCACACCAAAGAAAATTCCTCCGATGAACATCGATTCGATTCAAGATAGTTGTCGGGCATCTGAAAAGAGACATATAATAAAGGGGAAGATTGGACAGAGCCGCTTTAATTAACGTGATCCGACCCCCCAACGACAAATATCGACACTGCCACGTCGCTAATTTCTTCTGAAATTTCGCGATAATTTTGTCCCACGTCTCCATAGGAGGGGAGCCAACAAGAAGAGGAAGGCCAACAAAGTACGTGGGGAACTTGGCCGAGGAGCATCCCAGGAAGAGTGCATAATCACGGAGAATCCGTTCCAACAAGTTAACTGCATGCACCTTGGATTTTGTCATATTGATCCGGAGGCCGGAAACAACCTCAAAGCATCGGAGAGTCGTCAAAATATTAGACACAGAATAATCATTAGCCTCAATCATGATTAGAGTATCATCAGCAAATTGCACGTGAGAGAGAGGGTGGACCGAATCAGCAACACGAATACCTCTGTACAACCCTTCTGATTGACCTTTCAGAAGCATTTGGGAGAGAGCCTCTCCTATCAGAAGAAACATGAGAGGGGAAAGGGGGTCTCCTTGACGCAAACCTCTTGAGACCGGAAAGAAACCGTGAGGAGAACCGTTCAGAAGCACAGAAAATTGTGCTGAACCAACGCACGCATCGATCCATCTTCTCCATTTATCACCAAATCCCATACGCCTCATCATATACTGCAGAAACTCCCAGTCAACATGATCGTAGGCTTTTTCAATATCGAGCTTGTAGAAAATGGATGATCGGCCGGATTTATGAGCTGAGTGCAGGCATTCATTGGCAATTAACGCCCCATCGATGATCTGTCTCCCTTTTATGAACGCATTTTGGTTGTTGGATATAAGGTTGCCCCTAAT
Organism: Magnolia officinalis; assembly: GCA_021015155.1. Taxonomy (NCBI): domain Eukaryota; kingdom Viridiplantae; phylum Streptophyta; class Magnoliopsida; order Magnoliales; family Magnoliaceae; genus Magnolia; species Magnolia officinalis. The sequence goes on along the minus strand of JAJHSJ010000015.1, from coordinate 63,207,102 downwards.
AGAAGCGATTCTAGAGGATAGAATTCTGGCTAGGATTTTGTAAGGGCTGGTAACCAGACTGATAGGTCTGAAATCCGACAGAGAAAAGCTCCTGAAATTTTTGGGATAAGGGAAATGAAAGTGGCTCCCAAACTCTTTGACAGTTTACCCCTCGCGTGAAATTCGTGAAGAAAATTCATAACATCTGGCTGAACCATATCCCAAAAGGATTGGAAGAAGGCCATGGTGAAACAGTCTGGGCCCGGAGCTTTATCCCCTGATAGAGCAAAAACCGCAGCCTTAACTTCATCAACTGAAAAAGGAGCCTCCAACCTAATGGATTCAGAACTCTGCATAGAGGAGAAATTAATGCCATCGAGACGCGGTCTGGACCAACCTTCAGTGCTGAGTAATTTACGAAAATGCTCAATGGCTCGATGCGCGATCTCCGCTTTATCTTCAATGATCCGATCGTCGACTGTAATGCTGTGAATGGTTTTGCGTCGGGCCATGAAGTTGGCAATCGTGTGGAAAAATTTATTATTTCTATCACCTTCTTTGAGCCATTTAACTCTCGATTTAATCCTCCAGTTAACTTCATCTTCGAGAGCTCGGTCGGATAAGGATTGGATTATCTGGATACGACGAGCTAACAAATCAGTTGAAGTGTCATCATCCTCATAGGAGACATCTATTTGCTGGAGTTCAGACATTAAGGTCTCTGTCTCTTTTTCTCTTTTTACAAACTCGTTGGCCGTCCACTCTTTTATTTTACCTTTTAAAAGTCTGAGCTTGCAAGACAATCTATGGCCCGCGAACCCACTGACATGAAAAGAGCCCCACCACTCTTCCACTTTCTCACGAAAGCCTTCTACCTGAATCCAGGCCGGATTGAATTTGAACGGTTTTGGGTCCCAATCGGCGACTTCCGTTGACAACAAAATCGGGCAGTGATCGGAAGTAGTTCTGGGAAGAGCGAGTTGAGACACCGATGGGAAAGCCTCCATCCAAGCAAGGGAAATCAAGAATTTGTCCAAACGCGATAGTATTGGAACCCTGCGATAGTTGGACCACGTATACCTGGCACCGAGAAGAGGGAGATCGATGAGTTCCTGCGCTTGGATCTAGTCAGAGAAATGGAGCATGGTGGACGAACTTCTCCTCGTCCGCGAATGTTCTTCCGGAAACTGGATAACGTTGAAATCGCCAACATAACACGTGGGACCTGGAAAGGATTGAGGGAAGGAAGACAGCTCATCCCAAAAGGACGGCTTGAGAGAATCATCGTTAGGCCCGTAAACTGAAATGATGTTACAGGAAAAGTTGGAATACTTAGCTTTAAGAATTACAGAAACTGAAAAATTCCCGATGGAACAAGATTGCATATCCCAGATGGATGATATCCAGGCTACTAAAATACCACTCGACGACCCAACTGCAGCCAGAGTAATGCGATTTACGTCATTACGCCTCCATATCGATCTCAGCAACTTGTCGGAGAAGATAGGCACTTTTGTTTCCAGGAGGCAAACAATTTCCGGGTGTTTTCTACTTATGGATTCCTTTATCAGCCCCCTCTTTTGGAAGGAACCCAAACCCCTTACATTCCAGGAGAAGATTCTCATTGGGAAACATGACTGCCTCGAGCTCCCTTTCGACCACGACGATATACGGAGGCAGGCTCTGAAGCTGAAGGGGAAGAAGAACGGAGGCGAAGCAATTCTCTGTTAGGGTGCGAGAGAGGCATTTTTGAAGTAGATCTGGATGGGGGAAGGGGTCGGCCCCGATTTTCGATAAACTGAAATAAGCTAACGTAATCTTCCGGATTGGTCCCAAATGATAATCCGAGGGCTCTCCCGACATGGCCGATGGCGTCATGAATCCACTTCTTGTTCTGGATTTCTTCAAAAATTTCTTCTCTAGTCTTTCCTTCAGAACTGGATTCCGAAGGAGGATCAATCTGGATTGCAGGATGATCAGCGTCAGCGTGCGTAAGACACATCACCTGAAGGGGCTCCGCATAGACGACGTCAGCAGGGCTAATATCCTGGAATAGAGTTCGCAGGCTCGCATCATTCCATTATGCTATCTGAGGCGGAGGAGGTGCCGGAGAGGCAGGGGGAGAAGGAAGAGTGTCAGATCCGAAAGAATCCGAGTCGGAGCCTTCCGAACAGACATCGCTCCATCTCCGGGTTCCTCGCCGCGAGGATAGAAAAGAAGTAGATGGGTCGGGTATGACAATCGGCCCGCAGCAAATATTCGTTTGAGCTGTAGGCATGTGATTCTAGTCAGTAACAGGCGGTCCGAAATGAGTAGTTGGTGTAGACCCGTTGAAAGCCAATCGTGTGGGCGTACGAACGAGCGAGATGGACGTAGGAGAAGTATCCGCAAGCACGTGTGATTGAGCATGAGACACGTGTGACTGAGCATGAGGCACGTGTTCGTAATTAAGGCTTGGCACACGTGGCGTGTTCATCCGATTTTGCTGCAGAGGCGAGAAGATCGAAGGGAGACGTGTCGCGTCGTCGCTAAGAGGCCATCCCTTGGCAGCGAAGGAGAAGATTTTGTCAGGCGATTGAGTCGGCGAAACTTTGGTGGGTTGGACGCGTGGCTCGTTGTAGCGACCAAGGAAAGGACGTTGATGGAACGATGCACTGTTTCCCGCCTGATGCCGAACCGGTGGTCTGCGGGAGTATGGTAGCTGAGCAACTTCTTCTACGTTTACAGTCTCCCCTTGAGAGGGTCCGACAGTCAGTCTCCTGCTCCATACTTCTCCCCAACGAGGTGGGCACACCCAAATTCTCCTGTTGCACAGGAAGGTTGATACAACACTTATCGACCTTGATCTTGATGACGTCTGGGAGTGGAATGCCTTTCTTTCGCCTGATACGAGCTCTGATAACACCTACTTCAGTTCCCAATTTCGTCTTGGCATCCATCTCCAAGAGAAAACCCAGAGATGAGACAACTGCAATGAGAAATTCATCGTACCAACATTCCATAGGAACGTCCCAAATAAGGACCCAAAAATTTTCTTTGCCAAAAATGGAGAACTCTTCCCATGGCAAAACTTTAATCACTGGGTTGGCAGGGGAGAGAAAACAATCTAATACATCGAGAAGTTGACGGCCTCCCGCCCTGACCCAAAGGGTATCGTGTCCCAGAGGTGTAAAGTCTGCCAACCCAAGATTAATCTCTGTACTGCTAATAATCCACTCCTTGACCTCATCAATGGTTACGCCCTCCTTAGTAACAAGAACAATGGATTTTAGCAAATTAGAATGATTTTTTTCTAACCTTTCCTGATCGACAGTAACACAGTAATCTGAGGCAGTGACGGAGTCGCTGTCCTGTAAAATAGGATCCATCATGTCCATCCTCTCCTCAATAGGGTGCACTGGCGATTGAGGAAGAGGAAGAACCAACTCGCCTTTAAGCAGAGCCTCCTTAAAAGATGTTGAGGTCTTAGAAGCCTCTGGAACTGGACGATAAACCAGGTTCCGATTAACAGGTGGGGGGTGCGTCTTGATCGGATGATGCTTCCCTGAGAGGGAATCCGGACCATACCGTGCTCGTTGCACAAGGATCTTCTTACCCGCAAAACTCAGTCCGTGTATCATACTAACGGCTCGAGCCAGTTCGGACTCGCTCCCCATACAGACCAGAGCGAATCCCCTAAACTCCCCACTTTCTTTATCACGAGGCATTACAACCTCCATTACCGCACCCGCTCGACCGAAAAATTTTTTCGACATTGATGGGATACCACCCATGCGGATATCCTTTAACAAAGAGCGTCGGATAGTTGGAATATTTGGATTTCTTTTGCAAGAGTTGAGGGCTTTTGTGTCTTTTATGTTGAACCTGTACCTATTCTCCTTCTTCGATACTCTGATCGCCATTGAAATCTTGAACCGGAAGGTTTTTTCCTTTGCTCGCGGACGAAGTGCTCGCCATCCAGAGTGTGGGGCATAGTTATGAATGTTTTAATGGTGCACCATTTAGAGCTATGAGAGCTAAAAATAGAAAATTGAAACAAAAGATGGAAAAAAAGGAGAAGAAAAATAACCGACTTCCAGATTTTAATAGTGCATGCTTAATGTTCTGGATGGTTGAATAACTTGCATGGTTTCAATGCTTCATGCTCTACCAATCTTCTACTTTCGAAGGTATCTGTCAGATCACGGGGGCCAGTCAGTCCTTTTGGTCAGGGTGCATGTTAGAATCCTTTCCACCACTGGTGAGAAAGCTAGAAAAATAAGATGATCTATACATGAAAGGAAGGAAAAACTCGCTTGGAGATTTGAACATTGCCATAAAAAAATCCCTTTGATTTGCCTATTATCTTGCATGGTTTTGATCCTCATCTTACTCTTAAAAACCTTCTGTTTACAAAGGTATGTAGCTGTTGGCAACGAGCCTTTCTTAGCAACCTACAATGGAAGCTTCCTTTCAACAACGTTCCCAGCTCTTCAAAACATCCAAGGAGCCCTCATAAAAGCTGGCCTGGGCAACCAGGTGAAGGTCACCATCCCCCTCAATGCCGATGTCTACGAATCGCCGGATGGTCTCCCGTCGGGCGGTGACTTCCGCTCGGACATCCGTGACCTCATGCTCGCCATCGTCAAGTTCCTCAGTGACAATGCTGCTCCCTTCACTGTCAACATCTACCCCTTCATAAGCCTCTACCTAGACTCCAACTTCCCTGTTGACTATGCCTTCTTCAGTGGTGCATCTTCACCTGTGAATGATGGCGGGACCATCTACAACAATGTGTTTGACGCAAACCATGACACTCTCGTATGGGCACTGAGGAAAAATGGCTACGAAAACTTACCCATCATTGTCGGCGAAGTTGGGTGGCCGTCAGATGGTGACAAGAATGCGAATTTGAATTATGCACAGCAGTTCAATCAAGGTTTCATGAACCACATTTTGACTGGGAATGGGACCCCCATGAGACCAGGGCCCATCGATGCTTACTTATTTAGCTTGATTGATGAGGATGCGAAGAGCATCGATCCAGGAAATTTTGAGCGGCACTGGGGGATATTCTACTATGATGGGCAGCCTAAGTATCCGCTTAATCTTGGGGCAACAAACGGAGGGGCTTTAGTCCGGGCGAAGAATGTAAAGTATCTGAAACGGCAGTGGTGCATACTCAAGTCAGGAGTAAATGTCAGTGACCCACAAGTTGCATCAAGCGTTAGTTATGCCTGTGGTAATGCAGATTGCACAAGCCTTGGGTATGGTTCGTCGTGCGGAGACTTGGATACACGTGGGAACATCTCGTACGCATTTAATAGTTACTACCAGAAGTTCAATCAGTATGAGAGTGCATGCCAGTTCCCAAAGCTTTCAATAATAACGAAGACGGACCCGTCAACAAGAAATTGCAGGTTTGGTATCATGATCGATTCAGGCATGGCTGGACATGGCCGGAGATTTGGAAATATGGCCATTGATTTGGCAGCGGGTATGTTTCTCTTTTTGCTGACTTATATATGAGACTGGACTTTTTAATGCACTGTGCTCTCGGCATTTTCTCACTTGCTTTTTAGTACTGATAATGATAGTTTTGTGATCTCTGTGAAAGGAAGTCACTAGCAAGGCTTCCCACCTTAAAGCGATGTATTTTGCTCTCTTCTTTGCTTCCTTTATTCACCTATACATGAGTACCCACGAAACTTCTAGGGTGATCAGAAGCGTTGATCTGGTGAGCCGTATCTTTGGTGGACAGTTGCTCAAAAACTACTGTCATGGGAAGATCCTATTTCTACTGGTGCAGCTTTTGGGCACTGAATTGAGGAGAAAGAGGGCTAAATACCCTTCCCACAATGCCCTCACCTGTTAATAGCCTCACGGGAAACTCCTAATCCTCTGATGGATGGATGGCCTGCAGATAGACGCATTTGGGAGGGTTATTTATTTTTGCGCATGTTCAATCAACGGTGTGGGTCATCAGATCAGCATTTTAACCTCCCAAAGATGCCATGCATATCCACAGGTGAAGGATAAGTTAGTTTCCTCTTAAATGCAGACTCCATCCTGTTTATACAATTCATTTCCAAAATACCACCTCCAGCTTTGAAACATCACATGTTTAAATATTTATGCATTTTAGTCCAAGAAAAACCTTGCCGGCCCTATACATACATCTGTTTATTTCCAAAATGCCCCCACCTAAATTTACAAGGTTTGAGAAAATAAGTCATATGAAACCTTTCACTGTTTTATCACTTTTATTTGTCTTTGTTACAATCCAAACTATCATTACTGTTTTTAGCCCAAGGAAACAGAGAAAAGTTTCTTTGAACTTATGGCCCCTCGTTTCCAGCAATCTTATTACTATAGTTCAAGCAACATAAATTATCATCAGATTAAGATAGCGTATATGTGTGTATATGTAGAGGTTTGATAATCCCACACCCATGTATAGGGATGCCACCACACGTGGGAACATGGCATGCTTGTGTGGGATTCAAACTGCCCATCGGATGGGTCCCACAGTGTAGATGCCCAGGCCAAAAACCAGGTTGTTCCATTCATCAGGCAAAGCATATGTAAGCAGCACTCAGCCAAGTTCTTCTTTAGTCATCCATTTGTTTAGTAAAATGTGGGCTACCTGATCACTTACACAGGACTGACTTTGAGCCAGAGCATCTACATTGTGGGACCCACCTGATGGGTGCCTTGGATCTAAGCACCCATGTCCTACTTCCTCACATGTGGTAGCATGGGGAACACATGTGGGATTGGCAAACCTCTACATGTTCTATGCAGGATCCTCTATCCATGGGCTCCTCTTTGGCCTCCCAACACTCCTCAGGGCCTTCCACACAACACTATTGCATTTGAATCCAGACCCAAATGCAAGCTGCCACACTCTATCCCCACCCTTGATTTTCCCATTGGCCTCCTGGTATGCCAGCTCATACCACACACTACTGCTTGAAGTATTACCAAACCTCTCCAGTGTCCTCCTTGATGCTTCCATGTACTCCTCAGTCAGCTCCAGGTTTTTTTGTAGCTCATCTAGCACCCTTTTGCTGGAAGCCAATATGCACACATGCTCAAATGCAAGCTTGTAGTCTGGGATGTATGGTTTGGTTTCTCTCTTCTTGAAGAGCAATGTCTTGAAGAAGATGAGCTGTTCTGAGACCGGGAGGACAAGCGGGCCCAGGGTGGTGATGTTGGTCTTAAGCGCCTGGCCCCCCACTTCAAGCAAGTCGCCGTTCACTGAAAGGCCTTTCCTCCCTTGGCAATCCTCTCTTTGGTGGATGCACCGGAAGCTGCGGTTGTCCATGCCTTTGTGAGTGCGAACAAGCTGTCGAAAGCGGCACACTCATCATAAGGTTATGGCAAGAAATTGTATGTACATGGCACACTCATGATAAAGTTATGACAAGAAATTGTATGTACATGGCATGCACCTGACCGTGAGTCGGAGTATATGCATCTCCCATTGGCTAAGGATGATGGACGGGAATCCCAATGCATTCCAATATATGATTTGAAAAAAAAAAAAAAATCCAACATTTTGAACCAATTTTAATTCCTTCCACCAGTACTGTAATGTTAGATTTTAAGCACACTCACAAATCATCCTCACCTAAAATTTCTTGAGAGATCTTCAAATTTTTAAGGTTTTTCTCAGGACATTGGGCAAGTTTTGCTGAAATTAAAAATATTTATTTATTTAATATCCGCTGAAATTTTGAAAATCTCAGGATGATATTGTGATGATATGGTGTAGCGAAATGTTGACTCAGAACTCAAAAAGTATTTGGGGGGTAGTCCAGTTTCTCCACTATAGCAAACTTGGGTGGCTTGTCTGAGTTGACTCGGACTCGGTTGGAACTGATATGGTTTGACACTGTGAGTCACCCCCAACTTGGGTGAGTTGCTAGTAGACTCAATACCAGTACGATTTGGGGTGAATGGCTGAGTCTTAAACCGCTGGTGGCCCACCTGGGTTGGCTCTAATTCCTATCCAAGTGGGCTCCAGCTACACTTGGTCTGGGCTGGAGTCCTTAGATTGTTAGATGTTCCTGGACAGGCTTTGGTGTAGATTGTCCTATGAAAATTTACCTGCTTGAGTTCATACTTGGAGCGCCAACGGTCAAGACGGCGGTTGGAGAGCAACATTGCGGCCGCTCCCATCCGAAAGAAGCAATTCGGAAGAAGCATGTCGATGTCATTACCTGCATACCAAGTGAATGTCACGATCTCGGTGCTCACCACTAGTGCATATGTGCCTGGATGCGCATTGAGGAGGTCTTTCGCTAGATCAATGGCAATTACTCCTGCTGCACAACCCATTCCCCCAAGGTTGAAGCTATGAATGTCCTGCCTTAGCTTGTAGTGATTGATCACCATCGCCGAGAGCGATGGGGTAGTGTTTAGGATGCCGCAATTCACTATGAGAATCCTTATGTCTTTGGGCCGTATCCCGGTGGCTGCTAGAAGGTCATCAATGGCCCCGAACATGACTGTTGCTGCCTCTTCTCGGCCTTCCTTGAGAGTGATCTTTTTCCCAGGGACGAACACTGATATTGGCATGTATGACTCGTCGCCAATCCCAGAGTTCTTGAGAACCCACTGCTGGTAGTCGATAGCCGCATCGTTGAAGTTGCCGGATTTTTTTGCAAGCTCAATGAATTCAGATTTTGTAATCTGCATATATGGGAGCAAAATCAATCATCAAACAATAACACCATCAATGCTCCTCTTCTGTGCCAACAACATTGAAATCTTGTTCTTGTTGTTTCCACTCCAGTAGTGAATTATAGGCATTTCTCTGTATGATGATCCAACAATCATAACCACTGAATTTGTCATGGATAGCTGTTTCCATCCGTTCATATTTTGCTCATGATTGCTCAGACTTGCCCGATCTTTTGGAAACTATCATATCCATGGTGTCTTCCTTACTGATGGCCCGGATCTTCCGTGCATTTGGCATGAGTAACATTTTTGATTAAGGATCTGCCTTTAGTTACTAATAAGCATTACACAGTAATAATAAGACAGAATTTCCTTTGCAAAACATAATGCACTTTAACATAGCATCTTTCATACATAAAATCATAAAAAAGAAGCGAAACACAAATGGTTTAGATTACTTGGGCAGCGTTTGGTTGTACCAAATATCATGATTATTCTAAGTTGGGTGCAACCAAACGCAGCCTCGAGCTGTATGGCCTTTTGTTTTGTATATTCTTTTGTAAAAACTTAACCTATGGGACATACCTAGCTACGATATCTAGGACACTTAAAATTAGATCAGTGTAATTTTTCAGTTAAGATTGCAACGTATGATGCCGCACTTCGGAGCTGTTCGGATGCAGCGAAATTTGTAAATTGCTTAAGATTGATATAATTTGTTAAACCTATTTATGCATAGAAACTGAAAAAAATAAAAATAAAATATCTCTAAAATTTGACTATTAGCAGGGATACTATATATTTATTATTATAAAAAGTTGGGATAAAGTGAGAAATACTTACCACTAATTGAGTGCATGTTGATCACACACACACACACACACTATATATATATATTACATGTGCCAAATGTATAGAATTATAGTTCAAGTGTCACATGTGCCATTGTCAATTTTCAAGTGCCTTATATATGCATGTTATATATGCACCTGCATCATAAACGCTACATATGTTATCATTTTATATTCCCTACATGTGTCACATTCTATCTTAAGGTTTGCTAGAATACATCCTAACTAATAGAATACAACTACATTAGGAATTTAGCTTTTGAATTTGGGTCATTTTTCAGTGATCTAAACCGTTTATACGGTAAGTTTTACTTTTTATGATGGAAAGTGATCAATAAATAGAAGTTCTAGCTAGATTATTTCTACCCTTTTGTAATTTTCTCTTTTGCTTTGAACATGAACGATCGTTGTAACCCTTATACAATCAAAGTTTAAAATATTCAATATGGGAATTTGTTTTTTTTGTTTTTTTTTTTTTAATTAGTATCCCCCATTCAAAATAGGAGACCTATGAAATAATTAAATGGTTTGGTTCACTGAAAAAATTCCAAATCTCTTCCATCTTTGCTCCAGTCCAACACACTATGAGCTTGATAGTAGCTTATGCAATAGACAACTTTTCTTGTATCTACATGACCCCTTGATGGACAGTTTGGATTCTGCTCAAGTGGGACACATTGTTACAAGTAAGGATTAGAGATAAAGAAAGTGCCACCCAGTCTCTATCTCTGATATATATATATATATATATATATATATATATATATATATATATATATATAATTGCAGAAAGAAAAAGCCTTGTTCAAAAAAATATAAATAGGCCTCCTCCAAACATACCCTTATTAAGCTCTTTCCACCATTTCTGTGTACTCAAGATCATAACAAACGAATTAAAAATTTCACAAAACATATTTTATAAGTATGAAAAAGATATAGCAATAGAATAAATTATAATTAATTAATTACCTTAAGCTCCTTAGGCGGCCGATAACAAGCAAAATCAACTAAGTAAGTCGACCTCGGGCTAAGATCATGATAAACATACACAATCAAAACCAACAACCCCAAAGCAAAGACGACATCCGTCGTGTCATATCTGGACCCCACATCTCCCAGCGTCAGCTTCCCGATCTCGGCCGCGAAAATCAGCACCAGAATCGGCATGGTGAAGAAATAAAGTCCATGACTAACAAGATAATGGTATCCAAGCTTCACATATTTTAGGTTAACAGAGTTTAGAAAATCCGGCATGCCTCGTCGCACCCTCACAGAGAAACTCAAGGAGCCCGTGTATGGTCCCGATCCCTCCACGCCCCGGTTAACGATCTCCGGCGACAGGAACTCTTGCTCGCCGGCCATGGAAATTATATTAAATATAAGTAATTAAAATTTAAATATAGAGAGAATAAAAGAGCACAAGAACCAGTTATTGCACATAGATGGTTATCTTACATATAACAATAGTGTTACATTAGTTATATAAGTGTTAAGGACGTAAGTAACATGATAGAGTGGGAGTAGGATTCGGTGGTAACCCCTCCAAACAGAAATCTGTTACTGGAAAATCTCTGTGGGCCCCCACCATTATGTATGTGTTTTATCTAGCCATCCATCCATTTTGGAAGCTCATTTTAGGGATGAGATAAAAAAAATGAGGCAGATCCAAAGTTCAAATGGACCACACCAAAGGAAGCAATGGGGTTAATGACATCCACCGTTGAAATGTTCCTAGGGCTCGTCACATGTTTATTTTCAATCCAACCTGTTCATAAAGTCACATGAACCTGGATGAAGGGAAAACACAAATATCAACTTGATCCAAAACTTCCTGTGGCTTTCAATATGTTTTCAACGGCAGGATTCAATCACCACTGTTTACCGTGGTGTGGTCCGCTTGAAATTTGGATCTGCCTCTTTTTTTTGCATCATGCCCTAAAATGAGCTGAAAAAACAGATGGACGGCATGGATAAAACACTACCAGAGGGATCAGCTATCTTCCTCGTTCTACATTAAAGGGTTGATGGTGGACCCCACTAATAGGAAAATCCTAGCTATGATTTGCAACCGTTAACTTTTTTTGTGGGCCATTTGTAAGGTAGTTGATTGATTGTATGGAACAATCAGTTTTCCCCATGAGCCATCTATGGTAAGGTCCACTTAGGTGCACGGTCTGGATCAACGGTTTAGGCTAACACGTGGACGGTGAGAGAGTGGCCATATCATATCAGTTCCCTCTCTATAGAGTTAATCTGAACGGATATGACGGTAACGGAAGGGAGGGGTTTTTTGTGTGATTGAGTAGATGCGGTTGGTTTGTTGTCCGAGGAATTTCATGCGTACGGTGGAGGATTACTCACATCAAATTTCATAAAATGCACACATGGATGAGATCCAAGCTAATCATCAGGTGGGCCATACAATTGCATTGACGTGGAACTTTCATCAAACACCTTGTAACTGTACATTATCTATGCACACATCTGGACCGCAGGATGAGCGAAATGACCTATTTTTGTAAGGTTGCAATTCAGTGGTTGGGTCGGGTGGGGGGTCAACCTGACCCCAAGAGGGTTCCAACCGCAACCTAACCTTAAGGACCCAAACAACTGACCTGAACTTGGGTTAGGTCAGTTGGGTTCGGGTAGACCTAACCTGTATAGATGCTCTATCTAAGAGATCAGGTCCATCCAATCACCAAGCAAGCCACACGTGTAAGTGAAGATGGCCAATTGTCTGCATGCAACATAAATGTAGCACACCTGATAATCAGATCGATATGATTTTTCATACAATAAATCCTAAGATTGGGACCTACCAGATGGATCTCACACCTTGGCCTGTCAATGGACCAGCCGGGCTTGACCTGCTCGGGCCATGCTTGGACCGCAATACTAGGCCCGAAGGCTGGACCCTTGCCCAAAATTTAATTCCTTTTATTAATCGGGCCAGCCGGGGCTGCGTATAAGGACCCGTCGGTCCAACCTAAAACCAGCCCATCTAGTCTAATGCATGATTGACCACGCTAAATGAACAGCCTAGATCTTTCACGCAGGATCAAGCTTAGGTGGCACTCGGATAAAGGGACATGCATAATCATCCCCAGCCTGGCCGAGCCCGTTTGTTTTGGCCCATCAAAGGCCCGGTCCAGAGTCGGGTCTTGGACAGATCTTAGCCCGGCCAGAATCCGGCCCGTTGATACCACTACTCACTCGTGTGCCAATTTCACACTTGCTCCAGACCACTTGGCGTTTCTCGATCCATATAGGAGATTTTTGGGGCTTGGAACATGTATCATAGGGCCCACCGTAATGAATGGTCCAGATCATCATCATATCCACGTTGAGCATGAGTTGGGTGAATGCGGATTGCGTCCTACCCCGCCCCGACAGTAATCCGTCCGGGCAGGACTCTGTGGGGCCCACCTTGATGTAAGTGTTTTATCGAGGCCGTTAAACGATTTTCTCATATCATTTTAAGACATGATCCAAAAAGTGAGGCAGGTCCAAGGATTTAGTGGACTACAAAGTGGGGATCGAACTTCCACCATTAAAAACTTCTTGAGAGCTGGAGAAGTTTTGGATCAAGCTGATATTTGTTTTTTCACTTCATCCACTTCTACATGACCTTATTAATAGGTTGGATGGTAAAAAAAACATCACGTTGGCCCTTAGAAAGGTTTCAACGGTGGGTGTCATTATCAGTGTATCTTCCTTTGGCGTGGTCCACTAGAGCTGTGGACTTGCCTTAGTTTTAGGATCATACCTTAAAATTATCTTAGAAAAGCAGTGAACGGTGTGGATAAAACACTTACATCCGGGCAGGGGTAGGACGCAATCCGACCTCGGTACCTGGAAAAGCTCTGTGGGCCGCACCATGATTGTGTGTTTTATCCACGTTGTCTATCCATTTTTCCATATCATTTTAGTTAATGAACCCACAAATGAGGTAGATCCACAGCTTAAATGGGCTACACCAAAGGAAACAATGGGGATAATAAAACCCATGGTTGAAACCTTCCCAGGGCCCTCAGCGATGCTTATTTTCCATCCGACCTGTCCATAAACTCACGTAAACCTAGCTGAAGTAAAAACACAAATATGATCCAACGCTTATGTGCTTCAAAGAAGTTTTCAACGGTAGGTGTTCAGTACCCACTGATTCATGTGTTATGGTCCACTTTAGCTTTGGATCTACTTCATTTTCGGCTCATACCTTAAAATAAGCTGACAAATTGGATGGACGGCGTGGATAAAACACACACACCATGATGGGGCCCACTGCTTTTCCAGTACCGATGTCGGTACTCGAGGGGTCACTACGAATCCTAGTCCGTGTTGGGGCAGAGATGTGAACACACGCCGCACTTGTAGCTGGACGTACATGTACGAACATGGTCACACGCGTGCTTTAAGAAAATGTACAAAATATATACATGCAACTCAAATTGGACCGTCCAAATTGCAGCCCCACTTCCGATTGACCATAAGGCTAAAGATTAAACTAAAATGATGTAATATCTTAGCTGATTAAACTAAAATTTTCAACGGTCCAAATTCAACTTAAATATTCTATTATTAGAAGTAAGGAGCATTGACTCGCTCTAATTTTTCTTTTGCCCAGCATATACAGTTTCCTATGACTTTAACGTTTTGATTTGACTTAACTGGGTGCCACATATGCAATCTGTGACCGGACGTGTATGAACTAGTACGCTCTACCAGAGTATCAAATAACATTCCTACTGCAGTTTGTGTTACTTTCAAGCTGGACAACAGGACAGATTTCAGTTACATTACTTTTTAGCTGGACTTGTAAAAGCTGTGACCGGAGTCCTCTGCCACAGGTGGGGTAGCCGGCTCCTCTGTGGAGCCCACCGTTTTGCGTGTGTGAGACATCCAATCCGTCCATCAGATTCAACACCGTGTTTTCACCGTACATGTCAAAAATTAGAAAGATCCAAAACTCGAGTGGGCGATTTCATGTGAAATATAGTAAAATCACACCTAAACATTCAGAATTTTTTAGATTACACCTTCGTTATGATAAGGCTATACAACTGTACACCTGTTTTTTTTTTTTTTTTTACTTAAGCTTCCAGGGTTTTTCAGCCTTGAAAATAGACAACTGATCAGTGATCATTACAGCGGGCAAAATAGAGCTCCATCTTTTCTGCCAACGTGTCAGGTGTGTAAGACATGGATACCATACAACGGTTGGAACCAAATCCGGTGGTAGACTCTTAAGGAGTTTCAACACCTGGTTGAGGGTTCGAGTACCCATAGGTGGTGAAATCCCACTACGGCGTGAGTGTGTGGTGGTGTGTGTGCGTGTGTTAAATAAAATTTAAAAATTTAAAATTTTAAAAATTTTAAAAATAAAAGTTAAAAAAAATAAAAAAAATAAAAAAATCCCAAAGAAGCCTAGACAAAATAGGAAGGGAAAGCTAAGGACGACCGTCAACTGGTATTTCAGATGATCTCACACATTGGTCTGTGTCAGTGTCTAAATTATTTGATCCAAAGGCCATATGTGAAGCTTAAACTATAATGCAATGTGTGGGCCCCACTGTTATTTGTGCATGATAACCAAATCCTACATCATGCGCATCGACTATTGTTCTTGTCCACACCCAAAACATCATCAGGGCCGAACAATTGAGATGGATCACCTACCATTAAAAAAAAAAAAAAAAAAAAATCCTTTCAGATTTTTGAGTGGGCCCCACCAATTCTGTTCTGAAGAAGTGGGGCCCACCGCATTTTGTGTATGCGGTCCAATTCTGCTTTGAAGAAGTGACCCCAGCCGGCATGAATGGGCACCTCAAAAAAGCCAGGTCATTCAAACGCCACACCACTCGGAACTTAAAAGAGGTTTAAGGAGTGATTTGAGACGGTGTGGCCCACATGAGAAAACGATGGACGGATTGGATGCCGTGAATACATCACGGTGGACCCCACACGCCATATTGTAGGTTAAGCCTAATTGATCCTTTGACTATTAAGTTCATCAATTAAGAAGAGCATAAAGAATAAAATCCATCCGTTGATTATCGACCAACTACACCACATTGATGGTTATAATTTCAATAGCTTTATAGCATTACGTGTTTGCCATTTGTCATGTCACCTGCCACCTGTCACTCTCAGGATTGCCATCTTAATTGAGATGGACACACACTTTCTTTCTCACTTCTCTTCTACTGATTGCATAAAACCGGTTGTAGGTTAATTTGGCATACAACCCACTTTCAAAGTCATTTAAACAAAAATAAAAATAATTAAAAAAAAAAAATCATAAATTTACCAGAACTGGCCAAGACCCAGCTAATCTTTACAAGCATCTGCCCTTTTGGACCATCTAATATTTTCAAAGGAATAAAAGAAAGGGGTCTTGCAATATACAACTGGTTGCAGGTAATTTCAGTAGCAAAAGATGATAATAGAAGTTCTAAAAGCAAGAATAAGAGAATGACTTTGGGTGATCTCTCTTCTCCTTTTGATATGAGACAAAATAGTAAATTGATATTATTGGACCCGACCTAGACGTCTTGGTTCAAAAGTTTGACACGGATCCTAAATGGGTTGGGTCTGGGTCAGGTTGGGTCAGAATCCTGTCAACTTCAACCTGACCCTCCCCAAACCAGACCCATATTTTAAAATGGGTTTCTATTGGAGTAGTTCGAAAATTGACCCGAACCCAATTCTTAGATGGGTCCCTTGACTCAACCGGACCCAACCCATCTGCTGCCCACCACCATTCAATTGTCCTACGCTATTCTGTGGTTACATGTGGAAAATAAAATAAAGGGTGCACTATCAATTACTTACCGGCTCCCATATTTTGAAAGAGTTTTGATATAATGTGGAGCCCAGCAACACTGCCACCATGCGGGGCTTTTTTTCAACCGTTGGATGATAAACATGTGGTCAATCCCACCGTGAATACACCACACGTTCTAAATCAGGCCAGTACCCTCATATGCGTTGAATTTGGACCGCTAGTTTTTTTTTTTTTTTTTTTTGAACTGGTCCATTTTCTCATACAAGTTTAGTCTGCCTGATCAAATAATGCTCGCAATGACCAGATGGATCACATAAATTCCATTCAATCGAACGGTGTTAACAGGCCCCGGATGGCACCTGTGCATTCTATCAAAACCGTATTTTTAAAACATTATGTAGTCGCCACGTGTTACCGTATAGTGCTCCCACGTGGCAATGTTGAGCCTTTGAAAGTATGTATTTCAATATAATGATTAATGATATATTAACATAATAGATAGATAGAGCATGTGCAAATGCATGTATGTATATAAGAGTAACTAAAAACCTAAAAACATGTACGGTCATGCAGTCTATACACAGATATTCTGTATACTACACTTATATACGTATTTGGAATATGAACCACTCCATGCATGCATTATGCATACACCCTCTCATATGATGTCCCATATGTTCCCGGGCTCCACCATGTACGGATCTCCAATCAGAAAACTCTCTGCCGAGAACTCCTCAGGGCCTGAAAATCCCCCGGAAGGAACGACAAGCGAGCTAGCAACCCCACATATGCTTCCCACCTCGCCCGAAGCTGGCAATTCCGGCGATGTCGTGGGTTTCACTGTCAAAACCGACGTACACAAAGGACCCATGCAGCCCCACCTTGTGATGCGGTCTGGGCAAGCGAACCTAGCCGCAATTGCCTTTATATCCGTCTTCGTGAGCACTGGTGGCATCCCACCGGGAAATTCCGGTCGCCTTTCTTCCGGGAAGTTGAAATCTCCCCCCGGGCCTCGTAGGCAATAGAGCGCTGCATCATAGGCGCGGGCCGCCTTCTCCCGGGTGTCGTAGGATCCGAGCCATATCCGAGACCGGGTCTTGGGGATCCGAATCTCAGACACCCATCTCCCCCATTTCCTCATTCGGATGCCCTTGAACCCTGTCGAGTTCTTCCTGCGCCGGAATTCGCCTTTCTCCGTCTTTTCCACAATGAAAACCATTGCTTGATGCGTCTATAAATTCAAAGCCTTGGTGGGCTTAATTAAGCTTAAGTACACTAAGTTTCGGATAAGTGTATTTAAGCTCTCTCTCTCTCTCTCTCTGAGTATGTGTAGGGTTGCCGGAATCTGACCCAGTGGCAGTGGTGGGGGTGTGGAATGGGATGGGCCAGGGTGGGGTATTTAAAGTTAAGGATGGAGGTTCTCCTGATGTGGATGGATAAGCAATGCAGCTCACGTGATAAGGAGGGGGAGCACGTGGGGATTGGTGGACGGGGCCACCTGACGTGATGGATCGCACGTGGCAATGGGGATGGGATCACGTCACTGGTTTTGGTGGCCCACCCGGCGGTGGGGAATCTCCAATATTCCCGTAGTGGCAAGCGGAGGTACACCGATTAGGGTGTACTCGTCTTCTAGTGTGTGTACAATGCATCTATTCCCAAATTGCCCCTGTCATTTTGAGGAATTTTCTTTGGGAGCCACTGCTTAGGCTCCTATTTCAATGTATGCACTTCTTACCAAAAGTAGACAATAGGGGTTCATTGATTAAAAAAGATGGGTGTGCATGCAAACAAAGGAAAGAGAATGCCCTGGCCCTGGCCCTGGCCCAGATTGTTTCGGGCCGATTTTTCTGGCCTGAAACAAATTGGGCTGGCTCTAGGTTTGACTAAAAAATTCCATAGGTTGGCCCAGCTAGGCCTTGCTTCATGAACCATGGTCCGAGCCTGACCTAGCCCAATTCCTTAGCCGGTGGGCTGTGCTTGGACTTGGGTCCTTAGCTCATGGATTGGATCTAGGCCAGTTGCAGCATCTTGAACCCAACAAGATGTGAACAGACGTGTCGAAAACGTGTGGAGGCATTGACGTAACGGATAACGCCAACAGAATAAGGTAAATATGAATGCCAACCGTCGATATGCGAGTACAGGTGGCGCTTCATTTTATCTGCCTGTTGCCCTTCATCATTATACCATGGCCCATCGTGGCAACAACGCGGGTGAAACGCTCTGCCGTGACATGCTATTTTGAGCTAGCGGATAGAAGAGAAGTTTGTTCTTATGGGGGGAGAAAACACCCCTAAAGATTCTGTAGATTTACTAAAATGGCAAAGTAATGAGTGAGATTTCCACATTTGTTACGAGTAGTAATCGCGATTAATTAAGGAAAACTCGTTAGTCTAAAGAGAGTGGAAGCGATGGCATGACAGATCTTTCTATGAAGACTTAAGCTAATCATCTCCCTCAAAGCTATATGAATTTTCTTGCAACTTCCATTGTGAGGTGTTGAATAAGCTTGTTTGGTGCAAGCGGATATCTCTCAGCAGCTCAAATCTCAGCTATTTTCCAAGTTCACCGAATTTGCTCCTATAAGGTAATCACATTTACTAGCAAGCATCGCAGCTTGTGATTTCAGTTATAAGTTCTTAGATCATGTAATGGATTTTTTCCATCTTGGTTCTTGGTTTTGGCTTTGGTAGACCAGACTTCTCCTCCTTTGTTGCCTCCCTTGTTTGGTGACTTGAATGTATTTTGCTTTATCTGCCAAATAAAAAGAACCCTTCCAGAAAGAGGATGCTTCAGGAATTTACTGCTCATATTCCTCTTATGGTTTTGCTCATCATCTCTGAGATCTCAAAATGCGTTTTAGCAATGAAAGACTATTGAAAAACCCTATCTTTTGATGCCTCAAGACTAGGGTGATAGCTCATCTGTAGAGGCTTATCCAACACAGGTAGTGGAATACATGCACTGCGCTCTGGACCATCCAAATCACGGGGTCCATCGTGGATGGAGCATAACCCAAATACACCACTGATCAGATGCAAAATGTCAATGATCTGGGCTGTTAAGATTCCAATCCCATGCACAGACATACATCCATCCTCTACTCTTCCATTTTCATAGCTCCTCGGCCTAAAAAATTGCAATTTTTTTTTTTTGCAAGCCTATGCTTTTTAGCCATTTCAATAGTTCTATTTACTATCTTCACTAATGAGTTGGAGTTTGATCAAACATTACAGAATCAGATGTTTTCTTTTTGTTCTCCGCTTCTGAAAAAACACCCATTGATCAGGTCTGTA
This sequence comes from Magnolia officinalis, assembly GCA_021015155.1. NCBI lineage: Eukaryota > Viridiplantae > Streptophyta > Magnoliopsida > Magnoliales > Magnoliaceae > Magnolia > Magnolia officinalis. The sequence continues at coordinate 63,187,522 of JAJHSJ010000015.1, read as the reverse complement.
CTGATTCAAACAACTTATTATCAATTTCATCATAGCATTGTTGCTGCTATTTGAGGTAAAGCGCTTTAGGAATCTGGGTTTGCCTGTCAGCCCAGTCAAAGGCTTTATACTTAGGAATCTGGGATGAAGCTTTCACATCCATTCAGACCACCTCAATCAAGTCCATTTAGTTCTTCCTCTTTTCTCATACAATCAAGGTTCTTGTAGCACACAGACCAACTAGGTCAATTAAATTAGCTCTCCATCATTTTAGCTCCTATAGGGCTAATTCTTAAGCCACTTTGGAGGACCTAGTTCATCTTTTAGCATTCCCGCACATCCATCTCAACAAGCTCAACCCTGTAATCCATGCCTGTGTCACCTTCTAGTTACCCAACGCGCTTTCCCCATGTAGCATAACGGTCAAATAGTTCATCGTCATCGTCATCGTCATCGTCTAAGCCTTATTCCAACGAAATGGGGTTGGCTACATGAATCCTTTTCCGCCATTCTACTCTATCAAAGGCCATAACTTCATTAGACCATAAGCCGTCAGGTCTTTTCGTACTAGCTCCACCCATGTCCTTTTGAGCTTTCCTCTTGTCCTTTTAGAGCCTCCAACTTGTATAAACTCACTCCTAACTGTGGCAGTTCTTGGACTCCGTTGCACATGACCAAGCCATCTAAATCTACTTCCACTGGTCTTGTTACCCATTCATGCTACTCCTAAATTCCCTCTAATGCATTTATTTGCAATTCTATCCTTGTCTCGCTACTCATCCATCTCAATATCCTTATTTCAGCCACCTTCTTCCTATGGACATGTTGTTCCTTAACTGCCCAACATTTTGTCCCATAAGGCATGACTGGTGTTATAGCCATCTATAAAATTTCCCTTTCCAGTCAAGTAGTTCTCCTTCAAAAATTTCCCTCACTGGTTATCAATTTTGAAGAAAATATATCAGAAATATAACATTTCTGCATACCTAAGTCTTCGAATTCCAAAAGATATAGATAACGAGATATGAACACCATCTCCAACAAGGCAAGTGGTATCCTCACACAATACTAAGTAAGACTTTTCAAATCCCATTTTGACATGGGCAATGGCATTCTCATTCACCTTCATCTTTTATAACTGATTTGTTTGTGAAGATTCAAAAGAAATCATCATAATCATCTAAGCCTTGCCCCAACTAATTGGGGTCATGAATTTTTTATCTGCCATTACACTCTATCAATGGCCATAAATTTAGTTAGACCATAGGTCATCGAGTCTTTACTACCTCCACCCACGTCCTTCTGGGCCTTCCCCTTGCCCTTTTAGAACCTTCAACTTGTACGAACTCACTTCTAATCGACGCAATTCTTGGTCTCCATTGCACATGACCAAACCATCCAAGTCTACTTCCCTTCATTTGTTACCTATTGGTGCTACTCCTAAATTCCCTAAGATGCATTTATTTCTAATTCTATCCTCCCTGTCTAGCCACTCATCCATCTCAATATCCTCATCTTAGCTATACTTATCTGATGGACAGGTTCGTTCCTTTAACTGCCCAACATTCTATCCCATAAAGCATGGCTGGTCTTATAACCATCTTATAAAATTTTCCTTTTCAGTTTGAGTGGCACACAAGGATCACATAAAACTCTGAAGGTACATATCCATTTCTTCCTCCCTGCTTGAATCTATGGGCAACATCCTTCTCAATCTCTCCACTCTCATGAATTATCGACCCAGATATCGAAAATGGTCATTTTGGGAAACTTCTTGGTTAGCAATCTTTTCTAATTCCTTGTTCTCACTTCCATAGTAACTAAAATGGCATTCCATATACTCGTCTTAGTTTGACTAATTTTAAATCCTCTAGATTCTAAAGCACCTCTCCATAAATCTAGCTTTGTGCTTACACCCTCCCTCATCTTGTCAATCAAAACTATGCCATCTACAAACAACATGCACCATCGGATCTTTTCCTGCAGGTGCCTCGTTAACCTGTCTATAACCAATGCAAAAAGGTATGGGCTCAATGCCAACCCTAGGTGGAAGCCTACAGTAATTGGGAATTCACCTGTCTCTCCACCAGTGGTCCTTGTATTTGTTAATGCTCCCTCATACATATCCTTAATCATGTCAATATATCCTCTTGAAACTCCTTTCTCTCTAAACACCCACCAGATTAGCTCTCTAGGGACCCTATCGTAAGCTTTCTGTTAGTCATTAAGACAATGTGAAGATCCCTCCGCCTCTCCCTATATTTCTCCATCAATTGTCTAAGAAAAAAAAAATCAACTGCACTGAATTGAATATCAAATAAACAAAACCAAGTCTGATTTCAACCATGTTTATCATGTTACAGGGAAGAAAACATGCATGCAGCGGCGGGAAGCTACAGCATGGCATGGTAACTTCAGTGATTTTTGTAACCAAGTCTTCTCAAGTCATATCCAGCATGCATGGCACTTCACCTGAAACGAGCAATCAGGGAACTGATGTATGGAAGAAACCAAGAGTTGATTTCAGATTGATAGAAATGTGGGAGCTGTATCATTCATGATAACAAAGCTAGAACAGATTGCAAGCCACATGGAAGAACTTTTAGGCTACAGAGAAATTACATTATAGAAAAGCATAAAATCCAATCAAATGCTCTCTTGATTTCAAAAATCTCAAGATAATGAGACTTTTCAAATATCTTGAGTTCAAAGATCTCAAGATAATGAGACTTTTCAAATATCTTGAGTTCAAAATTCTCAAGATAATGAGACTATTCAAATATCATTATGTATTATTATATTCTGACTTCATCATAGCATTCATTCAGCAATGTAAATCATATTAATCTTACATAGAAGATCCGTTCAGCCACATATTTTTCCCATAACAGCATTTGGTAAGATGCTCTTATTTTGTACTGCAGCATTATTTATATGGAAGATGTCTTGTGCCCCACTCTTGGAGGCGAGGTCTAAAAGTAGCCAGGTCAAGATGATGGAATGCTCTGTTTCTTTATAACCCAAGAAAAATAGATCTAGGTACTTGAAGCACCAACTGGTGGAAGGCACAAATTGCCACTGTGCACATTTAAACGATCCTGACTTTATACTTGAAACAGATATTATTTGGATAGTCCACAGGAACCCCCATTATGCATTGACCGGAATGGAGAAAGTTCACCAAGCCGGCTCTAAATGGAAAGTGAACTCAATGCTTCAAATATAATAATAGAGCAAAATGACCAGTTAACAAATTTCCCTTCCACTGAATACAAATATAGAAATTTCCAAAACGCACCGTAAAATATTGAATCAAGTATTGACCCTCTGAAAACTTTAAGCTGCTCCGACTTTACTACCTTTGTTTTCCACAGTATTATAGGCCCAAGCTACTGTAATTATCTCTATTTTCGCCAGGATCTGTGTCACGTACCTCTGTCCTTATTGTCATGGGGGAAATAAGCAACAGATCACAGTATGGAACTCAGGTCATTGATGATTTGAATTGTATACCTTCATTGTAAATGACATGATCCAGACACTACTGATAAGAAAATTTTACAGTCGCCACTCAATAGAATAAAGCATGCCCACTGGACATATGGATCATTCCACTTCCATCTATCATTCCGACACTATGGAGAGATGGGGCAACTGTTGAAGTTTCTCCAATTGGAAATGAAATAGTGGTTGGTATAAGAGATGAATAAACTCTCAAATCTTGTGACTCTCTATGAAAAGAACAGAACCCTTCCAATCTCAAAGGGGGCGGTGCACTATCAAATTGAATTACAATTCTTAGTCCAATGAAGTGGAAATAACGAAAATGTGATATTTTGTTCATAGGATAACCAAAATTTATTAGAGGAAGAAACAAAGATACAATGCCGGTGATGAGAGATCATCGGGTTAATACAACAAGGAATCCACCCCCCCAAAGAGTCTTCTAACCTGTCTATTGAGCAGTAAGTGAAAGCCAGAGAAACTCTAGTCCATTCAATAAAAAAGTTTCTTAGGTTTGAGGAAAACCTTGAAAGACGAGCATGAACTTTCTGTAAAAGATCTGCTTGTTCCAAATGGACCAATGTTACACAAAGCAAAAAAACAAAAGAAAATTGGAAATTACATCCTTAACCTAGTTGTGAAATCACCATCAGCCGAATCTTTTACAAAGGATGCCCATTCCACCACCAAAAGCTTTAGCCCTTTTTGTCACTTCACTTGCAGGGGTTTTGACTTTCAAAAGCATCTTCCATTTCTCTCCCCCCCATAACGCCCATGGTCCTGCTAGTAAGGCCAATCTCCAATACGCCCTTAGCCCAACGCCGTGCCAAGCATAGAGGAGACTTCTGATTGATTCCAGTATCACCCATGAGACATTAAATAATTCCATGATTGACATCCACATATTTGACATAAGGGCAGTGGATGAAAAGGTGATCAATTGATTTTGCATTCTCCATACACATCATGCATATGTTGGGCAGCACCAAGGATATTTTTTTTTAAACATTGTCTACCTCTACCACTCTTTTACGCCCAACAAACCAGGTGAATGCTGTCACTTTGGTGGTTACTCACGGCTTCCTTTTGCTTCCATGGGCCGAATCAAATTGTAGAAGGACCGGAACGAGAACCTCCCCAATTTATTCACCTCCCAAAACATTCTATCTTGAACTTCTTGGATCGGGGTGCCACATTTGAAGGTTTTTTCTGTGCATAACTCATTTGACATTGAATAGATTGAAGAACCTCCACCAAATACATTGGGAGAAGCAGCAATGCAAAAACAGATGATCAACCGACTCCATATTGCACAGACACAAGATGCATACATTAGCAAGAACCATTTGTCTGTTACTTAAAAATGTCAATAGTAAGAACCTTTTTTCCCCCAACTACCCATCTGAAAGCCAAGACACAAGGCAGAGCCAAATACTTCCAAATACGACGGATATGGTCCAGGACTCCTTGGCATGATTCAGCCCATACAATGGAATATTATGATTATACCAAGAAGCAACCTGCGTTACCATTTTCCCATAACTTTCTATCCGTATCCTCCTATCTCATAACCAAAATGTGATTTCCTTCTGCAGTATCCATATTGAACTGCAATTACTAGTCTAATGAGTGTAATAGCCAAATTGCAATACTCTTCTGTAGTATTCATAATGAGGGCGTGGGCTCCAAATTGCAAGTACAATACTTTCAAGTTGCACTTGAAAGGACTGTAATGTGATGAGGGTTAATGGCTCATTAAATTTTAGTTACTTCCTCTTAATTACATCGATGCTGGCAATTCAATTCACATATGCATACAAATGCAACCAAAAGGTTTAAATTCTTCCAAAAGTTCATGAATTTGACCCTACAGGTTATATGCGACTGCCTCAAAAAATTATGCACTCAAAAGCTTCAATGATGGCAAATAAGTTTTGAGTTTTAAGAGTACAGAAGATTTCTTGCTGAACCTCATTTGGACGAAGATGCAACTGCTTCAGATTTGACAGTTGAATCGACAGAAGGAGCTTTAGCTGATGGTGGGACATAGATTTGGGCTTTTTTCAGAATTTCAGCGACAATCCAACGTTTCCGTTTGCTCAATGGTCTAGAAGCATCCAACCTAACCTGAAAAAACAGTTCCCACAAATTAAAACCTATTTGACCAAGACACAGCCATGAAGTACCTAACACGACAACCACAGACTCAACATGTCTGCAAAGAGAAATGACAATATTGAAATTTTACAAAAAAAAAAAAGAAGAAGAAGAAGAAGAAGTTAATTACCAAAATAAAAAATCTAAATATTTGCATATAGATACAAAATATGAAAAAATAAAATTAAAATAAAAATAAAAATAAATGCATCTGCTAAATGCTGTTTGAGCAGTAAATCTTCCAAAATCACGTGTCATCCAAATTTTGGCAGGCTCCACACCCTCCATGTCAGATGTTGGGTGTTGTTTAGCAATGCTTTCAATGCAAAACAACAACATGCTGAAATTTCCCAACTTCGTGGAGAATATCCCACCAAACAAAAAGGGGCATCTTATGTGCAGGACATAGGGAATGGAAAAATTAGGATTACAATCCCAAATGTGGAAGATTTGTTGCTTTCAAACAGATAATCAATATTAACCAAAGCAAAATAAGTGACTTTCAACCCATGGCATGTGACTTTCACCTGCTATTCAGCTCTAGTGCTAATGTGTTCCATATGGCGGACATTTGAGCCATGAATAAGGTGGGCGTCACCATGAGGATACACCAGGCCAGTCCACTTATATTGTGCGTGATGTAGGACAAAGTCAAGGACAATCAAATGGATGGCTAGGATGGAAAGAGATTAAGCTAGAAAGTTTGATACAAGGGTCTAGTGCGCATTTTTTTTTTTTTTTTAAGTAACGAGAATATATTAAAAAAGGGAAAGGAACTACAAGGGGGCTGCTGAGATAGCAGAAGAAGAAGAAGAAGAAAAAAAAAAAGGAAAGGAAAGACTCATAAGCCAAGAAACAAGAGATCATCGTCACCAAGACCATTGATAGAACCCGCCCAATCTATGACGAGAGATTTGGCCCTAACCCACACCGAATGAACCGAAGAGTGATTGTCATTAAAACATCTGTCATTCCTTTCCTCCCACACAGACCACCATATTGCTAGCAGCGCCATACGCCAAATACGAGAACGGTTCTTACCTAGCTTTAGACCATGCCACGAAGAAAGCATATCAGAAGTGGATTTTGGGAGACACCCACTGATGTTGAATTTACTGAAGAATTCCCACCAAATTTGAGAAATAAACGAGCAATGAAGCAAGAGGTGGTCCACGGATTCGTTATTCTGCATGCAGCAAAGGCAAACATTAACCAACTGCATGCCTCTCTTCCTAAGATTATCAACAGTTAAAATCCTTTGCTTGCCCACCAACCAGCCAAAGCAGATGAATTTCGGGGGGGGCAGGGTATTTCCAGATGAAGGGAGCAGCCAGGGTAGACGTGGTGGGAGGAGAGGAAAGGAATGTGTAGAAGGATTTCACCGAAAAGGAGCTCATTTTGTCTAGAGGCCAAGTCAGGTAATCGCTACAGGCGTGATCGGAAGCCATCTTGGACAGACAATCAAGAAGACGAACATACTCATCGATCTCCCTATCATGAAGGTTTCGGATACACTGGATATCCCATGTGACGCTGCCGGCAGAAGTAACGTAACATCTATCCACCATGATACTCTTGATTGGGGCCAACCGGAAGATGTTAGGAAACGAACGGCGTAGAGGCTCATTACCAGCCCACTTGTCCTCCCAAAATCTGATGTTAGCTCCATTGCCCAGCTGGAATCTGATGTTATCTGTCATCGGTTTCTTGAAACGCAAAATCCCCTTCCAAATGTGAGATGCCCTATAAGAAGAGGAATCTTTGGTCCACCATCCCCCCTCTGAAAGACCATACTTCCCTTTGATAATAGAAGTCCAAAGAGCATCATTTTCCGTCCCCAATCTCCATGTCCATTTCCCTAAAAGGGCCCAGTTCATGATCTTCAAGTTTCTGATACTGCAACCCCCGTCTTGGAAGTGATTGCAGACTTCATGCCAGTCAAGAAGGTGGAATTTTTTCTGATTATCCTTCCCACACCATAGAAAGTCCCTGCGCAACTTGTCTATGCGATCCAAAATCGACGAAGGGCATCGAAGGAGCGACATAAAATATATCGGGAGGTTAGAGAGAGCAGATTTGATGAGGGTCATACGACCATGCTTTCCGTCAGGAATAAAAGGTTTTCCCTGATTATAGTTTCCAGCCATGCTTTCCATCATCATCCTTCTCAGTTTGCATTTCCGTTTGCATTTCCATCATCATCTGTCTCCTTCCAGCAACTCTGTCATGTTTGGAGATGAGAGATGAGAGAAGTCTACTTCTCAGGAATAAAAGGTCTAATGCGCATTATAGCTTCCGAAAGCCATAATTTTGTGACAGGTTATCCATTTCAGGCATACAATGTCTTTGGAAATCTATCAATGAGTTCTACATGCTACCCAATACCAAAGCCATTGGCCCTTGAACGGTTTCCAAAATAAGGTGGCTTTGGGGGTTAATTTTGAGTTTTAAGTTAAAGTTTACCGTTTTAGTAAGTTACGGGCTTACAGTTTTTGCTATTTATTAGGGTATAGGGTTTGAAGAGTCCTAAAATAGTTCAAAGCCCTTATTTCAGTCACGGGAAAGCGATTGAGTCAATTTAGAAGTAGCTTACTATTTTTAGTAAATTTACTATTTCGAGAAAGTTACAAATTTGGGATTTGGGGCTTACATAAGTCATTAAGGGCTTTGTAAAGAGACTTTATTCAAACTTTTTTCCATTATTCTCAATAATAAGTTTGTTTTTTTAAACCTTGTGGATTCAAGGTTCCTCGTAGATTGGATTTTCTTAGAGAACAAAGATGACGATCTCTCCCTCCACTCTCCACCACGCACCCGCTATGTCACTTGATTTTAGCACAAGGTCTTTCCTTGGGTCAATGGCTTCCAATAGCGGAGACCATCATATGATAATGTTCTATGGAATCAACCAGTGGCTGGGGTAGAGTTCATGGCTTTGCAGCAACCAATGCAGGAGCCTGGATGTGCAAGCAGTGTTTGTTCAGTTGACTAAGGCCATGGATTGCAAATATAAACGTGGCAACAAATGGCCCATGACTATCAAAGGGGCCCGTCACCTGCTAGTTTGAGGCCCAGCGGGTTCAACACCCATGCAAAATCATAGGCCACAACCTTGAAGGCAAGATTAACTCAAGGTGCCAGATTCTTTCCAGCAAATTAGATATTGAAGAAGATGTTTTTTCTTTTTTGAAAGGTGACAATTTTATTGATCAAGTGAAGCTAAAAACGGCCAAACCAATTATAAAGTGCTCCAAGAAAGAAAGGAAAATCTTGAGAATGAAGAAGAACAGTGGATATATGCAGATCAAGGACTGCCTCTTCATGAAGAAAAAGATGAGCAAACCTATGCAGATGAAGAAGTGCCTTTTGATGAATCTACTATCCAATTACTTGACAGATCCACAGATAGATCAATTGATCATGTATTTATGGTTGAACTAGAAAAGGTTCCAATTAAATTAGAAGATCAACTGATGAGTGGTCCAACAAAAACAATTGATGAATCTGCAAAAACAGATGACCGGATGGCCAAAGAGATTGGTACTTCCGTTAGGCTCCAAGCAGATCGGCATCCTTCTACCTTCTCAGCAATAACCAAAGTGCATAGAGTCTAAAGACGGTAGTGACAATGACAATAGTGTGGCTGGTCGACGTTAATCAAGAGCGACAAATCACAAATCCATTGTTTAAAAAAAGAAGAGGAAGTTGGCATCCCAAACGCAAAAGATTGCAAGGAAATGGTAGGTGAGATCTCATTTTCTAAAGTTTCATCATAAGTATAAAATTTCATTCTAGCATGTAGGCTTTGACCATCAATTGTGGCTAAAGAGGCAAAAGTTTAATTTTTCAAATGGAGGGGTCTGATGTAGGACAAAGTCAAGGACAATCACATGGATGGCTAGGATAGAAAGAAATCATGTTAGAAAGTTTAATTCAAAGATCTAGTTCAAGTCCTTATTTGGATCATGGGAAAGAGTTTTAAGTAAGATTAGAAGTAGTTTGCTATTTTTGGTAAATTTACTATTTTAGAGAAGTTTATTATTTCGGAAAACTTGTGAATTTAGGGTTATGATGCAGGCTTATTTGGGCCACGATCCATGGGCCAAGCCCAAGCCCAAAAGTTGGCCCATCAATAAGGAGGCCCAAGCCTCCTATTTAGGTGGTTAGCTAGTGAAATCAATCAACTAGTTATGAACAATCAATTAGTCAAATCCCTTTTATTTATTTTCAATATTTGTAATAAGCCATTGGTTGTCAATGACATCATGAATTTTCCTTATATGCATGTTTAAAAACTTATATAAGAGCATGGGATGAGTAGTGTCAAGGGACCTTTGAATTGAATCAAATTTCTGCAATTGTTTTCTCTATTTATTTGAGTTCTCGTGCTTAGATTGAGGGTACCTATGCTTAGGCGAATCCTTCCCATTAGCCAGCTGCGCTAGTTTGGTATCAGAGAAAAGTTCCAACAGATGGGTTGAAGTCTTGGATCAACAACAATCTCGATATTATTATGTTCAGGTTCTTTAATCATAAAATTCTACCTTTTTTTCCTTTATTCTCTTCATTGCATCCATCCCTCCTACCCCCATTCACCTTTTTTTTACAAAGCCCAAAAGTCCAATTGACAAGGGGAATCTCTACCGAATTTTGGCAACCATCTACCTCCATTCCAGCCATTAGCAATCTTCTATGTTAAATCAGAAACCCCCATATATTCTATCCATTACTTTCCAACATCATGATGTCTACCCATAACGTTAACCTCTATTAAGAGAGGCTTACCAATCAACGGCGAGATAATTGCATCACTGAGTTATTCACAAGGGTAGCTAGCCTGAAAATTTTTGTTGACCAAATATGTAGAGAACAACATGGTGAGCAACTAATCCTATTGGAGGTCCTGATGGTGGTCCAAATCCACAACAACCTCAAGAATTTGTCTATGACTTCATGCAATGGTTCTTTGCAGAGAGAACCACTAACACCATGATAGAGATGCCCGAGAAAGACGATATTACCAAGAAAGTACAGATTGAAGTTTCAGACTTCACAGGTCGTCTTGATGCAAAGGCTTTTGTTGATTAGACTACAATGCTGGAAGATTATTTTGTATGGTACGACATCAATGATGTTCAGCGGGTGGCCTTTGTCAAGGTCAAGTTGAAGGGACCAGTAAGAATCTGGTGGCGAAGCATTGACAACAACAATCTCATCATGGGTCGTCCTGCTATCACCAGGTGGGCTGATATGAGGGAGAAGTTGCAAAGTAAGTATATGCCTTCAAATTACATGAATACTCTTCTCCAGGAACTCCTTACGTTCAAACAGGGAACTTTATTGGTGGATGATTACACCGAAAAGTTCAATGAGCTTTCTGTCCCTTGAAAGCTTGTAGAGACAGACTATGTAACTGCTAACCGCTATCAAGCAGGGTTACGCCAAGAGTTCCAGCGCAAGATGGTCATGTATGATTTTGAGTCAGTTGATGATGTTCATCGGAAGGCTCGACGAGTTGAACAACAGCTGCAACAACATATTCTCCGACGCTTTGGTTCTCTAATTGGGGAACCTTCTATAAGAAAGGGTTCAAATAATCGGACTCCACCACGGGGCTACCAATCACCTCCCCACCCTTTTCAACCGCAGTCACAAATGTAGACTGCTCTTATAAGGCAACCTCAACCCTTGCAACATCATCCGCCACAGAATTCATACCAAAAGCAACCGACAGTGCAAGGACATGACATTAGGGGGCAATGTCCTAATCTTAGTCCTTCCCTCATCTACAAACAACATACACCATGGGATCTCTTTTTGAAAGCCTTGTCAACCATCCACGAACAATATGAAAAGGTACAAGCTCAATGCCCACCCCTACCATATCTCTTCCATTCTGGCACGACTGTACGCTCACATGTACAAGTACCAACATTAAGCTTGGCACAACTCTAAGATTCATTGCATAAATACGTGAACATGGTATTAAAGATTCATCCCATGGAGATTGGGGTTTACCTAGAGTGACCCCTCATAGCATGTTAACTTCCTCATTTGTGGGGCCCATTGTCTTAATTTCATCGGGCCATCTTACTCTGAGATGACACATTACCCTTGGTTGCATTGCTTTCTCATAGGCTACTAGATGCTACATGGTGTAGAGATAGGCCATGAGATCAATGTCACAAATTTTATTTTATTTTTTGTGAAGAGTGGATCAATGTCACAAATGATGGCGAGATTTTGATAATATCACAAAAAATACACTAAAGGATATTACCTCAATATTATCATGGTATTAACTCAACATCTAGTAAAAACTTTAAAATTTTGTTATATAAATATCTATTTTTAAGTTTTAATTTTAATTTTTTAAAAGATGTTTTAAATTTATTTATTAATTTAGAATAATATTTTCAAATATTTTTATTTTTGGTGAGATTTTCCTGATAATATCTCAAGAAGAACTTCAAATTTTGAAAATGTCCCGAGAAATTTCTGGGCCTAGAGATTGCCGAGAATGAGATTTGTCACTATGATTAGGATAACTACCTTTCTTACATCCCAATGAATGGAGGTAACCCCTTTCTAGAAAGGGGATTTTTTTGGAAAGGGTGAGAGAGCAGCAAAAGAATTCTCCAGAGTGAGAGAGAGAGAGAGAGAGAGAGAGAGAGAGAGAGAGATGCAAGGAGATTTGAGAATGAAACCTTTAGCATTTGGTGGAAGCTTTGTGAGAGCTACCAGCCTATCACTTGTTACGCACATCATCCTGGATAGTTTGGCATTCCAATGCCCATTGTATTTGCTTCTCTTTCTTCATACTCAGGGCATCTAAATATTTCCTACATGCACATGGTACCTATCATTCCTTTTTTGTACTTTAGGGAGCCAGTTGTAGCTTGCATACACACAATACTCGTCCTTTTTTGTTTTCTTGTCTCAATTGTATAAATGGAGATCTTGTAGTTGAGCATGTGTGCTCCAACATTCTTCCTTTTACTTCTTTATTACTTGTACATCTCCAAAGGCCAACTGAGACGTGACCTGTACGGCCTTCACGGGTTGAATCGTGGATAGGATAATAGCAACACCCCATCTTAAATAATAACCCATCTGCAAGACAAGGGTTTTCACGCAAGCCTTTGTGCAATTGTCCCTTCTTTTGACATCCTTTTTTTTCTTTTCTTGACTCCAGCCACACGCACACATTTGACCCTTTGCATAGGGTCACCTCGAACAATCATCCTCATAATAGTATAACAATAGCCCTGTCTTAACTATTTCCTGTGGGCTTTAGAAATCCTATTTCACTAACTATTTAACGTTCTATCCTTAATAAGTAGGTAAGCAAGCTTTCACATACCTTCTTACCATGTCAATAAATATCATTTACGTCTTCCCCTCATCCTCATCCTCTCAACCCTAATCAAAATTTCCCTTCTTATATGGGTCGTCTCCGGTTTTCACAGCACATGTCCAGACCATCTGAATTGGCCCGTAATTGTTTTCTCTAATATCGGGGCTACTATCAAACTACTTTGAATGACTCGATTCTTAATTATATCCTTTATTGTCTTCATACTCATCCATCTCAACATATTTACGAGATGCCCGTTGTCTACACCTTTTTGCCTCCTGATTGCCTGATACTCCATATAGCACTAGTCAGTTGACAGGCTGCCTTCTAAACTTCTCCTTGAGATTTAATGGCCTACAATGGATCACACAACTCTCAAGGCCCATTTCCACATCATCCACCCACCTCCAATTCTATTAGAAGCAACCTTGCCTGTAAGTCTCTCTCGAGTGTACCATGCTCTTTCTCATTTCAAGGAAAACGTTTGGGATGAAAAGGAAAGAATGGAGGGATCTGAATTGGACTATCGTTTTGAATTATAAAGGCAACATAATGAAATGAATCGCTCTTAAGGAATCTTTTTGTCATGGATTTGAACTAAAGCCTCACCTTTATAGTACTTCCTACTCAAATTACATTTCAAATCTCTTCTTGAATCAGCTAACTTTTAAACCTCTGGACTTTTTAGCCTTCTTCCTTATCTCCATCCCTGAATACTAGTGATTAATTGATCTATAGCAAGCCGAAAAGGTGGTGGCTTAACACCAACACTTGATGGAGGCCTAGCCACTATAGTTAACTAGTATGACTGACTGTAAGCCCATTCTCACTCTTATAAGAACACCCTCATACATGACTCTTTAACAATATCGATATATCTTCTTGCAACCCTTTCCTCATCACCCATTACATGATCTCTCCCCACATCTACAAAATCAAAAACCATATGAAAAGATATTATTACTCAATTTGTAGAGAAAACATCTACTACATTGAACGAAATACACAGTGTCCAATCAAGTTACTATTCATCTAGGATTCAACTTTTTCTTTATACGGTGGATAGTGGTTTGATTGTTGATGGGTTCCCACTAAATACAAACTGTTTGCAGCACGATATACATGTAAAATTCACCAATCAGATGGCAAGGATCATATGATGGGGGAGATATACATGGGGCATATCATCATAAGGCCATCCACATGAATGGCTTCAATCACGAGAGGTGCACGCTACGTGTACTGTTGCAGTATATCATTGCAGGCAATTTATAAAAAGAAATTGCAGGGAATTCAAAATGAGAGAGAGAGAGAGAGAGAGAGATACACGATCACCGATGTTGCAATCGTTGTTCTCGTCGTGGGCCATGAACTTGCTGGTCCTCTTGACGTAGCGATTGTACATCTTGTGATGGAAGAGATGATCCACAGCCACTACCACCGATTTCTGCATCTTGTTTGAAACCACCATCCCCACCACCGGTTTCATCTTCTTCTTCTTCTTCTTCTTCTTCTCCTCTCTCTCTCTAGAATAACTAGAAAGGATTTGGGGATTTTGAAAGAAGAGAACCCCGGAATTTGAGGTAGACCAAAACCAGACCCTACTAGACGCGGATTAGATACTGAGAAGTTGAGTAGCGAGTCGGCTACTGAAGTGACGTCACCAAGTTCTGTGGGCCCCACTATGATGTATGTGTCGTATCCACACCGTCCATCAATTTTGAGATATCATTTTAGAGCATGAGCCAAAGAATGAGTCAGATAAAAATCTGTAGTGTACCCCACCACAGAAAACAGTGGGGAGAGTGATTCCCACCGTTGAAACTATTCTAATGCCCACCTTAATGTTTATTTGAAATCCAACCAGTTCAAAAGTTAAAAAAGACATGAAATAAGGGAAAACACAAATATCAGCTTAATCTAAAACTTTTGTGGGCTTTAGAAGTTTTTAATGGTGGTCGTCACTCTCCCCACTGTTTTCTGTGCTGGGGTCTACTGGAGCTTTGGATTTAACTCATTCTTTTGATATTGCCCTAAAATGATCTCTCCAAATGGATGAAAGGTGTGGATACAAAACATACATCATGGTGGGGCCCACGGAACTTAGTGACGTCACTTCAGTAGCGAGTCTCGCTACTCAACCTGTCAGCAGCTAATCCGCGCCCGACCCTACTCACCTCCCATGGAAGATGATGATGACTCGGCTGAGAGGTTTAGGGTTTTCCTTTTACGGAATGTACAAACGTATTCACGAGCGTGAGATGAACGAGGAGAGCGGCCACGTGCCATGATGGCATATTTATTTGAGATCTGACCCATTCATCCCGTAAAGCGCAGTGTGAGTACGACCTGGCCCAAAGAAAATCAGAACCGCCGCTCATTTAGTAAAAAGATGGACGGTTGATATTTCTCCTGACCTTCCACTTTCTCCGTGCACCCGTTCCATATCAACTCAAGTCCATCTCTCATAAGTGGAGGTGGAGCCCACCAAATGAGCAGCCTAGACTTACCACACGTGTGCCATGATAAACACCTGCACTGAGAAACTGCGCATGGGGCGCATGTGTAACTCAGAAACCTTTAATCATGGGACCTAATCTATCTAGAGTGGGGATCCTCTGTTATCGGGTCAACAGGATTTTCCTGTTACCCTAGTGGTTTGGAGTCCGAAGCTTTTTTTTATTTTTTTTATTTTTTCAGTGAGTGTTGACGTGGACCAATGAATTTTAGGGTATTAGGAATTCTCTGTTAACCTGGTAACAGAGGATCCGGACTCATCTATCTTAGATTGATTCATTGATATCGATACGTGATTAACGGACATCCTGTTCAATTTAGACCATTGGCTTTGTGCACCAACCGTCCAACAATAACATTATTCCACTTTATTGCTTCTTTCATGATCCCGCTAATTACTTGTGCGGTTTCACATGGGTCCACATGTATGCTCCATATACAATTTCAATGAACTACTTGGTATAGTGCGGGTCGCAAACACTTTTATATCTAAGATAGACCAGAGAAGTCTCAATTAGAAGCAGAAGTCATCAAGACTGTCGTAACCTGAAAATAAGTATATCTCGTAAATCGAAATGAGTTACTCGACATATCATATATGATTTCGAGGTAGGACAATCTACTTTATCCAACCAACCCGACTATGCCAGGTTGCCCATGTCGAATTCACGAGTTCCATCATATCGACAGCTGAATTCCATATTTAGTTCCATTTTTACTATAAATAGTAGGTTTTAATTTGCCCATTGGGCTTTAAGAGTTGTGTCCAACACAAAAAGTGCTTAGAATAATTAGGAGAATAATATAGTTAAGCCACATAGAACACTTATGATAAAAGTAAATTTACTATTTATTTATAGTAAGTTACAAATTTTAAGAAGTTTTAGTTATAGTTTGATTATAATTTCTCTCTTATTGCTTGGTATTGTTGTGAACTCATTTATTTCAATTAATTAACCAAATTTCGAATTTATTAAAATTTATTTCTATATTCTTGCTTTTTTTCTTTGTGGACTCCAAAAGTCTCTACGAGGAATCTAGAGAAGCACTATGGATTTGGAGTAATTATCCTCGAAGAAAACGGTGATCGAACTCATCACATTCATCCCTGTATTAATTACTGTACCTTGACAAACTATCCAAATTTCTTGGTTGTTTTTTTCTTTCTTTAGCTTTTTTCATGTCTAGTACCTACGTGTAAGGGCAAGTGTATCTACTATATAACGCATAGCTCTCCACATTTTACCACCATAAATTATTAATATAAATATGCATAAATTAACTTTTTTATTGTAAAATGAAATAAATTGCCATTGCATTTGCAATCAGGTACCAAAAAAAATTCTGAAATTACTGAACTGTTTTTTGTACGCATTCACTCACATCCCACACACTCGCATCAGAGTGGACTTTTACCACGACCGGTACTCGAGCTCATGTTGATAAGTCTGACATTGATGCATGACCAACGGTCTTTCAATGTACTAAACATGTGAATAGACTACTACCATTGGCTCTCTTTCCATGGACCCTGTGTTGGGATTTGTGGAGATAAACATCAAAGGTATTGTTGGTTCAGAGCACATTTGTGAAAAGTGTAATTTCACTATTTCATATAGAGTTTTATATAGGCATTTTGAATGATATATACTGCGTCACGAGAGAGAGTTGTTGTTGTATTGAAAGTTATTTTTTCTTTTTTCTTTTTTTTTCTTTTTTTTCTCCTAAGCATTATGGATGAATTTGAATTTGTAGAAATACAGACAAAAAAAACTATATAAATCTATACGTCATGAGCCGTATTTTCTCCTTATTTTTTCTTTTGATTTTTTTTAATGCATAAATCTAGTTAGTCTTTTCTAGACCGATAAACTTGCACAAAGAACAAACAAGGAAGACCCTAGCTCACGTAGGGGACCCTCTAATGCCTAAATAAATTATGGGATTGGGGTTTCAGTTGAATGGAAGACTCAGGGTTAGAGATTGTCCATACCTTTCACTATTAGGAGTACTTTTATTTATAGATGGGGAGACGGTAGTGTTAGACAACTCACATACCTTGTATAACTAGTATACCTTATATAGTTTATTTCCATAGGTAGAGGAATCTGAGTTTATTATTTTCTTTGTATAGATGGTTGTAATCTCTATATATTCAATTCCATTGGGTTGTCTCAAATACAGAAAACCTTTTGGCTTCACAGTTTACATGGTATCAGAACCCTACTGATCCAAATCCAGCCACCCCATCGTCACCGGCACCACCACCTGTCAGATCCGACCAACCCTGCGTCCGATCATCATCTCTGTTGCGTCAGGTCTCATCCCTGCTATATCCGGCCCCGTCCCTGCTGCGTCTGGCCACCCTCTGATCGATTCTGCGTCGTCCGGCCACCCCCTGCTCGATTTTCCTGCTCCAGATCCAGAGCCTCTACTTGATTTTCCTGCTCTAGATAAAGATTTAACGCCCCTACTCGATTTTCCAGATCCAGATCCAGCGCCCCTACTCAATTTTCCAAATCCATATCAAGATCCAGCGCCCCCTGTTGCCTCTGTTGTTGATTAGTTCCGATCTCTCTTTTCCAGATCCAGAGCTCCTATTCCTGTTACTATTCTGCCAGATACGGAAACTGCAATCCCTTGGGTATCTCCTGCTATATGGTACTTCTACGATATTCTTTTGCTGCAACTTTTTGCTTACTTTACATTACTTCAAATCAATGGACAAGAACTCATCACGTACAGAGGCCCCACGTTTTAGTTTTGATGGTATCGACTATTCTCTATGGGTCATCCGTTTTCATAACTTCCTCAAGGGTCGTGGTTTGTGGGGACTAATTGATGGATCTGTTACTATCCTCACTTCCACAGATGCCGACAAATTAGCTGATTAGGAAATGAATAATGGACGGATTATTACCTAGATTCTCGATTCCGTCGATCGGTCCATTACTGTTTGCCTTACACCTCATCGCACTGCTAAGGCAATGTGGAAGCATCTCCAGACAATTTATCAACAGAGTAATGTGGCCCAATTATACCGCCTGGAACATGATCTCATTAACCTTATTCAGGGTGACGACAGTATTCAATCATTTTACTCCAAAATTATCGCAATTTGGACTGAGATGACTATGATGGATCCAACATTTCCTCATGACTTTAAGATATTCCAAACTATAAGCGAGAGTACGCAAGTTCGATAGTTTCTCATGAAGCTGCGTTTGGAATTTGAGCATTGTCGGGCTGCTCTCTTGAACCGTATCCCTACTCCTTCATTGAATTCGATTATTAATGATTTATTGGCTGAATAACAGCGACTGAAATTAAAGTTCTCTCTCTTCCTTCCTCTGGAAAATTGAGTAGGGGCGCTGGATCTGGATCTGGAAAATCGAGTAGGGGCATTGGATCTTTATCTAGAGCAGGAAAATCCAGATCAAGATCCAGCGCCCCCTGTTGCCTCTGTTATTGATTAGTTCCGATCTCTCTTTTCCAGATCCAGAGCTCCTATTGCTGTTACTATTCTGCCAGATACAGAAACTGCAATCCCTTGGGTATCTCCTGTTATATGGTACTTCTACGATATTCTTTTGCTGCAACTTTTTGCTTACTTTACATTACTTCAAATAATGGACAAGAACTCATTACGTACAGAGGCCCCACGTTTTAGTTTTGATGGTATCGACTATTCTCTATGGGTCATCCGTTTTCATAACTTCCTCAAGGGTCGTGGTTTGTGGGGACTAATTGATGGATCTGTTACTATCCTCACTTCCACAGATGCCGACAAATTAGCTGATTAGGAAATGAATAATGGACGGATTATTACTTAGATTCTCGATTCCGTCGATCGGTCCATTACTGTTTGCCTCACACCTCATCGCACTGCTAAGGCAATGTGGGAGCATCTCCAGACAATTTATCAACAGAGTAATGTGGCCCAATTATACCGCCTGGAACATGATCTCATTAACCTTATTCAGGGTGACGACAGTATTCAATCATTTTACTCCAAAATTATCGCAATTTGGACTGAGATGACTATGATGGATCCAACATTTCCTCATGACTTTAAGATATTCCAAACTATACGCGAGAGTACGCAAGTTCGACAGTTTCTCATGAAGCTGCGTTTGGAATTTGAGCATTGTCGGGCTGCTCTCTTGAACCGTATCCCTACTCCTTCATTGAATTCGGTTATTAATGATTTATTGGCTGAATAACAGCGACTGAAATTAAAGTTCTCTCTCTTCCTTCCTCAACTCTGGAATCATCTGATATGGTGTTTGCTGTGTTCACCACTACACTAATACGTGGTTCCACTCCTTTGACTTGTCGCGGCTGCAACAAGGTGGGTCATGTTGTCGATCAATGTAAATAATGGTGCGTTTATTGTTGACGGACTGGTCATGGCGTAGAAAACCTTTTCCCGTTTGGTAGGGACGAGTTATAGTAGGATTCGGACTCCTTGTTGGGTAGGAGGATCTTTCTGGATCTTTGGCTAAAATCTCGAGTAGATTCGTATTGGAGTCGGTCTCCTAGATCTTTAGCTGAAATTGCGGATAGACGTAGTTGAAGTCAGGTCGGATCCAATAGATGGCGGGTCTTGTTGACCTAAATAATTGTTCTCTTGGCGCGTGGTCGACCAATGACTATTCTGACCTAGTGTTGAGAGATCGAGCTCGACCTTTCTTTTCACTTGGTCGAGGAGATGATGGTTATACCGCAGGGTTGCCCCTGCTACTATTTGAAGCGCTGACCTTGCTTGCATTGGTTGGTCGGTCTACTTTTCCCATAACAATTTAGATGTTGATATTGTATTGTGTGGCTGGGAAAGGATCTTTCTCCCAACAGCCTACAAGATCCTTAGGAAGGCCATGAAAAAGATTGTGTGGGGCCAACATGATCACTACACAACCATTCTTTAAACGAGGCATTGTGGTGTATGCAAGTAATCAAGATTTCAATTCATGATATCATTTTTTGTCTAACTATTAAGGCGGCTTATGTTAGGACATCGGCCCAATAATAAGGTGGACCTAAACCTAATGCAAGACATAGTAAAAGAAATTACAGGAACGGGAGCTACATTGTTAATACTCCGCAGGGATGTTCTCTTTCCAGTCTCTTCATATGCCCTCTGCATATGGTGGCACCCTTTCCCTAGAGCTTTGCAAGAAAACATCGGGCCTTTAAAAGTGGGCCATCTTTCATGATCCAAACTATTTGAATTGAATGAGGCTCAAGAGCATATAGATAAAAGAGTAGCATTTGTAACTGGATTTCATCCAAGTGTTTTTATATTTCTCTTACCTTAAGTATCATTAGTTAATAAATAAAACATTTTTTTTTATATAATTACATTAATTGACTATTTTTCCCCATTTAGTTGGGTCTACGTTAGGAACTTAGATCAGAATTGATGAACGGGTCCAAGTCGGGCTGGGTAGATTCCAAGAGGCCCCAAGCCCCATCTATCTATTAATTCCTAGCCACAGATTTCCTAGAGATCAAACCTTGTGGGGCCATCCTGATGTATATGTTTTATCAACACTGTTCATCCATTTTTCCAGATCATTTTATGGCATGAGCTCAAAAGTGAGACACAAATAAAGCTTAAGTAGTCCACACCATAGGAAATTGTGGGAATTGAATGCATACCATTGAAAGCTTTATTATAGGCTACAGAAGTTTTGGATAAGGCTTATATTTGCTTTTTCCTTCTTCCAAGTCTATGTGACCCCATGGACATGTTGGATGGGAAATAATCATCTTAGTGGGCCCAGGAATGCTTCAACATTGGATTCAATATCCCCACTTTTTCCTCCGGTGTGGTCCACTTCAGCTCTGAATCTACCTCATTTTTGGGTTTATGCCCTAAAATGATATGGAAAAACAGATAAACGGCATAGATTTAAAAAAAAACATACATCATGTGGCCCCACAGAGTCGAGTCACCTGATACCTCGTAAATCTTGTCCAACATTCGGGCCCAATACTGTGGTCGGGTCCAATCACCCATTGGATCGACCCGAGCCTTTTGCATTTGTAAGTAATGTCTAGAAACGGCAAGAAAATTCCAAACGTGGCTTTTGTAATTTACACATAAAAAAATGAGTGGCATTTAAGTAAATTGAGAAAATGGTTTATCTATGTTATGTCCGTTATCCGCTCCCGCTCTCCTTTTGTAGAGAGAGAGGAAGAAGAAGAGAACCTGGAATCTATAAAAGCAGGTACGAAGAGCTCCGAAAGAATCCCATTCACTTCCTTTTTCTTCCCATTTCTAGGGTTCCGAGAAAACGCTCTTTGTTCCCCCACAGTTTTCTTCGCGAGAGATTTCACAGCTGTTTTTTCGCAGAAATTTCATGGCGTTTCAGCCAAGGGAAGTTTGGATGGAGGAGGAACGGATTTTTGTAGGGTTTTGGATGGATTTTTGTCTCTGAAATTAGTAGAATTCAGGGATTTCCATGTTCTATCTGCCCATTTTTGTGGTTTAATGCACTCATTTTGAGGATCCTGATGACGAATTTCTTGGATTTTAACGATAATGGTTTTGAATTGATTTTATTGAGGAAATTAGTATTCCTTGAGGCTGAGAAATGCTATCCTGCAATTTCTTTCTGGTAAATGTAGAGTTTGGAGAGGCTGAAAATGTGGCACTTCATTCATGTTCTTAATGAGCAATTCCATGGTCTTATGTGAAAATTTTATTTTCTTTACTCGGAGCAGATTTAAAAGGAAATTTCCATCATATGGTACGTTGAATTCTATGGTTTTGATGAGTACTGGAAAGAGAAGGTTGAATGGGTTGGTTCCACATGCGAAGAAGAATGACCATGAGAGGAAGAGAAGTTGGTGGCAGAAATTTTTTTTGGATGATGATGGGAATTGGTTCGGTTTGAGGGAAGATGACGTACTGGAGGATCCTAAGGGCTCAGATGGAGAGGAAGTGCCAGAGGAGGAAAGGTTTGAAGCTTGGAAGAGGAGGGCGGAAGCAATTTCTGAGTTGCGGGAAGCGCAGGAAGATGCAAAGAATGCGGAGAGTCGAGAGTGGGAGGATTGGATCTGGGAGGGACCATCTAGTGTAGATAATACTTCCTTTGACAAAGATTGGGTGGACGGATTCGAGGAACAGGATCACGAGATCCCTATGGATCCAAGACAGATAGTGCCTGAGAAGGATGTGGCTGGTGCTATAAGAGATCTCGTCCTTGGAAATTATGAGGATGAATTGCTATATGAAGACAGGGTTTTTAGGTTTGCCTCCTCGAGTTCGGTAAGTGTTTTAGAACTTCTCAAAACTCTTGCTAAAAATGGATTTCGTATATATTTTTATCATGTAGCTCTAGCTTGGTGTTATATTCAAATGTTTCAATGTGTTCCATTCTAGCGATTTGGGTTATGGATACAGACTACATTCAGTTCATATGCAGCTACGATTTGTCTATGATGCAAAGTACAAGGATAGACATCAAGTGTATTGTATGAACTATTATGCATGAAGGCCTATTCTAGCTGTGCCTGATTTTAGTCTCATAAGTATGTTTTTGTGCTGGCATGGTGCCTATGTTTTGTGCTCAATTTTTTGGGTATACCTATCAATAGAGAGACATACCATATCCAAATGGAAAGAAAATTTTCATTACTGAACTGGAATAGATAGAAGTGGGGAAAACAGTACACATGGACCAAGATCTCCAATTTAGTCTCATCTATCATTTGAAAAAAATATTAGATGTTCTAACCTTTCGAATTCTTTTCTTCCTCTTGCCATCTGGAGAAGATCATATAGTATGAGGAAATGATAAAAGCTGATCTCCAAAAACTGTGTGATAAAATGGCAAGAGAGGGATAATATTTCCACTTAAACCTGTGTTTCCTATTTAACTTGCATTGCATTATCTAATCTTATACTGATTTGCTTCTTTTTGTTTTGAAAGTTTACTGATTTGCTTCTAATTCATGAAAATTTATCAAAAGTTTAGTATGCCATACAACTCATTAGGACCACCTTGGGGCCTGTTTGGGCGACACAAAACCCATTTATTTCTCATTTTTCCCAGCGGGTGACAGACCTGTCAGAACCTGTTGGGAACTCAGCCTATGGTTCAGATTCTCCAACTACCATGGCCCACAAGAAGAACAGAGAGGCGTGATTTTAGGGCTTGGATAGTTTCAGAGCATGGTGCACCTCATGGAGGGTTTAAACCTTCCAGATGTTTTTCATCTAGGCACTGTAACGTGGCATATTTGTTTGATTTATCTGATGTCTTATTTTAGATTTATCTAATGTTTTATTTTCATTTTCTTAATCTCATTGAAACGATTGTTGACCACCACATCCTCAGTCTCGTTTCCAACTTCATCCATTTGCTATCAACATTATGTATGACCTGTTATGTGGCCTAATCATTTGAAATATCTTGGGACTCCTTCGCGTTGCTTTATGCTTTGGGTGTGTGTTGCTATTGAAATAGAAGATACGAGATGATAAGCAATTTTCATGGTTTGTGTTACTTTCAGGCAAAATTCTTGGCATTGTTGGTCATTGTACCATGGGCTTTAGATTTTGTGGTTCATGACTACGTTTTCATGCCATTTTTGGACAGGTAAATATTTTTATTAAAAAAAAAAAGCTCCTTGTAGCTTAAGGGTTTTCCTTTGTTTGTTCAATGCTAGTGCTCAAAACGTGGATGTGTCATCTCATTGAATCTTTGCATGCCTTCACATAGTTTGACCAAGATGAAGATAGTTCTGTTGTGGTCGATGCAAAAGAATCAATGCTTATGTGCACAGTTACTGTCTTTAGGAATTCACTTAATGCATTGAATAGTTACACAAACACACTTGAAGCATTAAGGTTCTAAGTTTGCATAAAATCACTTTTGATGTCATGAACAGGTATGTGAAGACCGTGCCACTTGCAGCTGAGATGCTTGATGTAAGAAGATCTCAAAAACTTGAGATGATAAAGACCCTAGAAGTTGAGAAAGCAAGATTCCGTTTTGAAGCAGAGATTGGTAAATCTCCTCCTCTTTCTGATGAGGAGGCTTGGTTGGAGTTGCGGCGTAAAGCGTAAGATGAAGATCACTTAATATCATATTCCTGCAAATTTTATCTTTGGATGTTAAATCCATGTCCTTAGAAGATGATGACGACAACCACCACCACCACAGCCCTACTTTGCTTGCTTGCCCTTTGGGTCATGCATGTGATAGTTTTGCTTGGGTTGAATATGTGGTGAGGCTGGAGTTGTCAATGGGCCCAGTTGGCCCTTAAATCTGTCAGACCTGGCCCGCTTTATGCCAGGTTTGGACCGGTGTATCAGGTCCAAGGGCCAGCCCGAGCCTAAAATTCAAGCCTGTCATTAATCGAGCTGAGCTCAGGCTGTGTTCGGTGCAGTCATGCCCATTTAGGGCTTTTCAGGGTATCTCCACAATATCACATGCACACACACATATCTTAAGATATTTCTTTCTTTCTTAAATGAGGAACACGACTTGTGCTCAAACTGGCCTGGTTTTTGGCCCACTATATGTGCATGGTTAGCATAACTGATGAACAACTTGGATCTTGCACAAAAATGGGTTGGGCTTGGGCTTAGATGGCCTTAATCACCTTGGGCTGGGCTCAGGCCTGTCTGTTTTGGCCCATAATGAGCACATGCCAAGCTCAGGCTAGATTTTACATCACGGGTTGGTCTTAGACAGACCCCGGACTAGCCCAAACATGGCCTGTTGGCATCCCTAGGTGGGATTGTCTTGGCATGTGAGTGCTATTAGTTTGAGTCCCTTCCGCATTCCAAGAACCCAGGTAAAAGTGGTTGATGTTGGTGGGTAGTTGATTGCAAGACTTTTACCAATCTACCATATAAAAGCCAACCCCAAATTGCTGGGAGATAGTTAAAATGGTGATGATGATTCTATTATTTATACCTCTTCTCCACTTGTTCTATTATGGTAATTAATTTCTTTATACAATGTGTGTGATTTTATGGTTTCTGCTAGTGTCTTTTCATTATTGCCTTGCTTCATGGTCGATTCTTTTCATTGCTAGGTTCCTTTTCTTCTTATTTTTTGGTTTTCTAGTGCATGATGCAGGACAATTAATCACTTGCTCTAAAAGCTCGAACTATTAGAGCATGGCGAATTAATCCTTTTATCTCATAGCCCAGGCCCCACATCTCATGGGTTAGGACCTCGGCCGAACCCCCCTCGTGGGCCCCAAATCACATGGGTACCGCCTCACACGGGCCGCCCACCTCGAGTGTGTCCCCCGCATCCCACAGGCTACCCCACTCGAGTCCGGTGTGAAATGCACATTAATCACCCCCGGTGAGGAGTCTCGAACACGAGACCTCCCCCGTGGGCCCCGCCCACCCCAAGTGTGCCCTTGCATCCCACAGGCGACCCTGCTCGAGCCCGGTGTAAAAATGCCCTTGCATTAGTGCAAGTGTGCAACCTCATCTATTTGTGATTTTGATACTTCTCTTTGCAACCTAGGCTTGCCGCAACTGGCAGTGATCTGTGCTTCATCTTGTAGCATGAAACAAATTAATGCTTTATGCAATCTTATATGAAGATTTTGAATTTATTGAAATCTGTAAATTTACTATATGGTTGGTACATTTAATTATGACTCATGCTTCCTTGGATTGATTCTGATCATTCCTTCTTGTTTTGGGTTACTTTACCAGGTTAGAGTTGAGAGATGAATGGAGGTTAGACAACAGGAGAGCATTTGCTAATATTTTCTCCGATATGATTTTTGGGATTGCATTGTTCTTTCTTGTATACTTCAATCAAAGCAAAGTGAGTTTGTCATCTCACTTCATATACCCTTGTTTTGTCACTTTGTATAAGATGTTTATCTTTCTTGGTCACTCTAAAGGAGCAAGACTTCTTTTTTTTTTTACCCACGCACACATACCCCCACACACTCACGCCACAGTGGAATTTCACCACCTATGGGTACTCAAACCCTTGACCAAGTGTTGAAACTCCTGAGAGTCTACCACCGGAGCAAGAGTAAGGACCCAAAGGAGCAAGACTTTAGATGCATTCTTTTGTCTTTATACACTTTATCATTATCTAGTGATGATTTTTGCACATCAAATGGTTTCTTATTGACTATGTGGTCTACGTCTTCATACACATGGACAAATGACATGCTTGTCCTAGAGGCAATAACTCATATCTCCTCAAGATGTTGGAACATCAAGATGGAGGATTGCGATGTTAGTTGTTCTTTGCTTGTTATGGCTGTAGAGGAACAATCGTGTTTTTGTGATCTTAGGAGTTCCTAGCTTGGGGTGTGTAATAGGGTTGCTTTGCATATCAGGGAGTGGGCTTCCTGAAGGTTTTCAGCAGTTTTGTTTGTTGTTCTTCTTGTTGTGTTGTTTTCTTTGATTGTTGGCTGTTGACCCTAATAAAGTTGCTTCATCTTTCCAAAAAAAAAAAACTCATCTCTCAAATACAACGGACATCTTCCACTTCTTTGAGCAGACAACAGAAGAGATAGCATTCAGCAATGGATACCACATGGGCCTAGATTACAAAGTGAGGAGCCATCAAAGTTCAATTTCCAAACCCTAGTCAACAGACATTTTCGGAGACCTTTGATTTTAATTTCAACTCTTTGACATTTGTAACCATTCACCAAGGACCAAATTGGCTCATTCGATGACATCATTTTTAATCTTTTTCAGGACATTCTCTACTCACAGTTCAAAATTCCGACTCTTCCTTCTTCTCAAATCTCCCTATATGTAGAAAAAGGAAGAATGCACCACTCAATCCTCCTTTTCTTGAAAAGACCTTAAACCCAACTTTGAAAGACCTCTCCAAACTTCTCTTGAAAGATATTGAACCAAAAAAAGCTTAAGAAAGTGTCCCCAAATAGAATTATCAGTCAAATTGTTTACGAAGCAAGGTTTCCTCGTCCATCCCATGCATGAAACAGATAAGTGCTTTTTTTTTTTCTTTTTTCTTTTTTTTTCTTTTTTTTTTCTGGATTGTTATAGATGCATATCATCATCATCATAGCCTTTTCTCCCTGCAATTTGGGTACAAATTTTAAATGGAATTTTTATGATTGGTTTCCAACCAGACATCAACCATCCTCTTTTTACCTGGGCTCTTGAAACCAAACATGGCAGAGGCTTGCATTAACACCACTCACAAGTTCACACCCAGTATGGTCCCACCCAGTGCACATGAATGCCCCAAAGGGTAAGCAAGGAAGTAGGCAGTGTCATGGAGGGGTGTGTGTGTGTATGTGTGTGTGTGTGTGTGCATATATGGATTTCTTTATCTTTTTCCTTGGATATTTGGTTTGCTTGGGCATGTAGTCTCTAACTTAAGATTGGGATGACCCTGCTCCCTTTAGTTAAGTGATTGACATAAATTCCTTTTGTGAATGCTTCTAAGTTTGGCATGGGACAGTTCTTCCATACCATGTTATTGGTTGACCATCTATGGAGGTCATTGGGCTTCAATTTATGAAGCTATTTGAATAGAAAAAAATATGCCAGATCGAACGAACTAACAAACATAGAGCCATCATCATCATCTAAGCCTTATCAGAGCTGATTTAGGCTGGTTACATGAATCCTTTTCTGCCATTCCACTCTATCAAGGGCCATAAGGTAGACAGGTCCAAAAAACAAGCAGTGCAGCAACCAGAAGAGAGACCCTAAAACAATTCCCAAGAAGCCAACCTTTTTATTGCAGATGTTCTTTATTTGATGGTGCAGATGCATGCTTGTTTTTATTTTACATAGCATGCTTATGTCAGATCTGCACATTCAATATGTTACTCCATTTGTTTTTTGGGTCCAAATTCGGCATTTTTATGTTCAACCACACGAGCACTTATGTATAAGCAACCAGCTTATTGAAGATATGGACCTGTTTTGTGTTCTTTGCAGACTTACGATGTATTGCTAAGTATTTTGGCTATTACAGATATTTTCTAGATGAATATATCTCTGCCTTAGACAAAATCATTCTGAAGTACCTCTTGTTGTCAGCCTGAGGTTTTGTTGTTTTTAGTGTACACATGGTGTTCAATAGACAGCATGCCAGATATATTTTCTTTCCACCATTTGTTACTGCCAACAATTGTGTCTGCATGGATTTCATCCCATTTTTTTCATTCTTTCAGGTAGCTTTGCTGAAATTTACAGGATACAAGTTAATAAATAATATTTCAGATACTGGCAAGGCATTTCTTATTATTCTTGTTACAGACATTTTTTTGGGGTAAGATCTTTTTTTTTTTTTGGCTGGTGTCAGCTCGTACATGTCCTTGTGATTATATAACCTTTTGTATCTTTTTTTTATCATTTCTATGAGCCTAGAACTTATTACATTTATTTCTTTAGAAGAAAGTTCTGTACGCCAAGTAATGCGATGCCAACTCAATGCTACAATTGATATTTTACTCCTCTTTATCAATTGAAGGCTAAATATATAAATAAAAGGAACATGACAAGATGGCAAAAGACCAAGACTAGTCCAAGGCATTGAACTACAAGATGGACCATCGATTGTTAACTACAACCAAAGAGCAGTATGCTGAGCGAAGCTCAACATGGCTAGCACAGCTACAATACCAGAGAGCTTTGAAAATGAACACAAGCAATCTCCTTAGTTCTTCCCTTTTATTCTTCTTCTCAGTTATTTATTTATTTTTCCTTGTTCTCTAATCCCAGCAAATATTTTCTCTATCTTCTCATTTCCATTTTTTTTCTTGCAATTTTTCATCAACTAAGCTATTTTCAATCAACTTAATTGAGTTGATCTGGGAATTCCTAACAGCCAAAGGCTAATTTTGTAGTTGATTATGACATTCTAGTCATTGCTTTATGTAAGGGTCATGCATCAGCACCTGACAAAAAATGTTTCATACTTACTACAACCTTTTATCCCCCCATTTTGGACAAAAATATGTTGCCTATATGAATATGCAGGTCATCTAATATACAGTTTGAAATTCGTGCCCCTCATTTGACCTCAAAACTCAAAAATGAGACCAGGCAAAAGTGACCAGTTATTGTGCAATAAAATAAAAGGACTTAATGAAGGATAGGAGCCCCAGCAATAAGACCACAGTATTGTATTGTTTTATGGTATGGAAGGATGTTCAAACATAACTGGCACCTGTATTCTGTCAATTTGAAGAAACAGAATGCTAACGAGGAACCGCGGACATGTTATGGATTGACATCCATATGTCTAGGTAGTCTTATGAAACACACACACACACAGCAACGCACGTTTCTAGTACTGCAAGCATAATTCTCCACCACCTTGGTTCTCCATCACGGTAACACAGTAGCATTCTTTTCAAACATCCACCATCCAGTGCTGATTTTAAAAACCGTCAATGGAATTCTTGAACTTTGTGATTTCAATATTGCATGTTCTTGAGGTTGTTCTGCTGGCTGATCAACAAGTCGTTGCTGTTGACATGAAACTGGAAATGTGCATGAGTGTTTCTTGATGAGGTGGCATTCGGCCCACTTACAGTTAGTCCATTACTAAAAATTAGATTAGAAGTTACCTAGTTGAAATACATATGGTACAAGTGAAGAATGATTTTACCTTTCAAATAAAAAGTGAAGAATGATTCAGCATTTGCATTCTATACTATGGCCTGACAACCAACTCTTAAAACCATTAACACACTTCCGTTACTTACTCCCCACATGAATGTATTCTCTCTATATTAATATACACTTCAAGATTTATAGTGAAAACTGACTCTAATCAAATGTCCTTTTAAAGTGGGCATTCTCCATAAAAGCCTTTCTATTTGCTTTATTTAGCTTATAAATAGTACATGTACATCTGTAGATGTGCATAAGATTCAAAGGCATTCATAATTTCCACTTTGAAATGAATTTACTTCTTCTTCACATGGATATTGATCTCTCCAAATTTGCATGAATGAACATTTGCAGGTACCATTCTGAATCTGGTTGGCAGACTTTGATAGAAATAATTCTGGAGCATTACGGGTTTGAAATTGATGAGGCTGCAGTAACAATATTTGTTTGCTTCATTCCAGTTGTTATTGACGCATGTGTGAAACTTTGGGTATGTTCTACAATTATTTCACACCTTCATGCAGATTGGTGTTCGTGTGAAAATGTACATAGGGGGTTGACACCAAGGACAGCCAACTCAAAAATAGAATTAACTATTAATTAATTGGTTTGAAATAACATGTAGGCCCATACAACCAATGGGGATTCAAGAAAGGCCTCTTTATAGTAGTGATAGAGGTTCTAAAGTGCTCCAAATGCTCCTCAATTTTCATCCAAAAATCTCTCCAACCAATTCCCCTTTCATATAGAAAGCCAAATTTTGAGTGGTCTCTCTATGTGAAAGAGACTTTCCACAAGTGTGTCGCACACATGGGCTACCTTTGTAGCAGAGCAGATGGCCACTAAAAGCTAGAAAAAAAAAATGAAATAATGATAATAATAATAATAAGCATAGGTGACAGGTGTGACTGCTTGTGGGTACCACCTTAGAAATTCCCATGCCAAGAAAATGATGAGAATGAGATTTTATCACTATGGTGCTAGGTCTGGAGACCAGCAAACTCAACAGCCTCAAAATTAGGTGGGCCAAACTTAGAAAGCAGCATCAGGACCTGTTTCGTGGGAACATAAAGGTTGTCAGTGTGGGGGTTGCAGGATCTGGAGAGCAGTGACCAACCTCACCAAACAGGCACAAGTGCAACTACACTAAACAGGGGATTTGGTTGTCTTAAATAGATGAACCCCCCCTCTTTACAAAACATACCTCAAACACCCAGAAACCTTTAGGATATAACAATTAAGGCCTAAATTTCATTTGAGACCCAATCTCAACTTTTGTCTCGATTTAGATGCATGACCCACCAGATTGGTCCAGCAGTTGACCAATCTGATCATAACCCACTTTGGGCTGCATGTGCATTGAATCTTCACTTTCTATACTTTGCATGCGCAAGCCCTGGTGCACTGTTTTATGCATTTTAATCATGCATAGATGGACTCGTTCATTGTCATGTGTACAAGTGTAACCGCACGGATGCTCTTGTACATATGGATGATGCCATTTTCTAGACATTGCTTGTAACAATTTATTCAACTTGCAGTTATTCAAATTCCTTCCGAAATTATCCCCAAAGGTGGCAAATATCTTCCGAGAAATGAAGCGTCATTAGCAAGGTTCTTGTCTGGATTTTGTACAATCATCCAAAAAATCAGTAGACCAGGTTTGTATTCGATAACTTAACCATTTTCACTGTTCTTTGTCATATTTCCTGCTGCATTTATGCAACTGGCTATGAAATTTTGAATAATGAAAGATGGTTGTCCAGGTGCCCGGCCTTGCTGACGTGTAGCCCATTGATGAGAGTCCAATGCCATTCTCTATTTTTCTTCACAGGTATTATTCCTTGTATATGAACTTGAAAACATCTATACTAAATTTTTGTATGCATGAGCTATTTATTACATGATATATACTGGGGAATCCTCAATCACGCATTAATAAACCCCTTTTTGAGAAAGATGTATTATTTTTTGGTATCACTTTTTAAAAAATCATGCCAGATTGGCACTTCCAATGATATAATCTGTGTATCTATTGTTAAATTTATTTATAGCAAAGGATCAGTTATTTAACACAGTCATCTAAGTTAGTTATCAAGTGCATAACTTCTTTACATATGACACACATGCATTAGATCTGGACGTTCATTTGCTGGTCCTACAATTAATGGTACACTGGCTGGATGGACTCAGACGCTAACAGGACCTTTAAGAATTATGGTGGATAGCAACATATATTAAATAAAAATAAATAAATAAATCCCACCAGCAATCCACATTCAACTGGAAATGTCCTCCTTATGCAGCCCGGAGACTAGAGGCCCATTTGGATGCAATTCCACAAAAGCCAAATGGAGTTTCCTGCAAACCCCTTTTCCATTGGTCAACATTTTGATTGACTCAACGAAAACCAATCCAGTTGGTTTTCGGCAAGTGGGCTTTTTAGCACTAATTTGATTAGTGGGATATGATACCTAGTCTATAAAAGTGCATCCAAACTTAGATGCGAACTGGGGTTTAGCTCAAAATGGTGTTTTGGCGTAAAAAAAATCCCTAGGATTGTCCAACCAGTGGAATTTTTTAGGTATTGATGATATAGGGCTCAGCAATCTGGATCTCATATCTGCATGATGCATCCAAGGAGATTAACTAAGTAGGTTTTAACTGGAGCTGTCATATGGGGACTGATTATCGACAACCATCTGTAGGTTAGCTTCACCTACAACCAATTTTTATTTTTTAGAAGTATTTTCCGTTGAAAATACATGCAACGTTTTAAAGAGAATTAAGTGGAACAAAAAATTTCTGAAGGCCAGAAAATGAATCGTGCCATACTTAATGTTATAAGTACTAAGTTGTCTTTGGCTGAACCAATAGTACAATACCACACTCTTCTTCCTATTTCATTTGGAACTTTTGACTGAGCACCAGGTGGGTCCCACCACGTAGATGATTACTTGGAAGCCAGGCGTTTACTACGCTGAATATTAGTTAAACAGTCCATTCTTCAGTATGTGTGCCTCACCTGATGAATTGAACGGCCTTATTTTGTGCCTGCTCATATCAAAGATGGGACCCACCTGATGAATTGAACGGCCTGATTTTGTGACTGCTCATATCAAAGATGGGACCCACCTGATTCACCGGTCAGATTTTTAATAATACTTTCTGCTTTTTTGCTTCTGCAAAATAGTTAGATTTCTAGGTAAGTCATCAAGCCCTCCATCCTATCTTTGTACACGTGATGTGCATGGTTGGATCTGGATCATTCATTGTTTGGGCCCTGCCATGAACTAAACAATATCCCAAAAAATGACACCGATTGAATGATCCTACTAACTTATTGGAGTTGGTCCCTCTGGTCTGAAATGGACGTGTACTGTAGTTACGATACTAACCTTCCCAGACTAGTGCACATCCAATCGGACGGTCAAAATTAAAAGCTGTAAATGATGTAAAATGAGAAAAAAATTTATGTCCATTCGTTAGTGGTCACAAATAATCCAACCACTCGGATTCTGTGGATGTGGCGTATTTGACTGAGCCACAGCCCTTCCCTTTTGTTTCGTCAGGGATACAAAATCAGAGAGCGGATTGCATGTGTGGGGTCCATATAGATGTCCGTGACAAATCCACTCCGTCCATCTGTTTTGAAACACCACGATAGGACAGGATTCTAAAAAACAGGCATATCCAAAACTCATGTGGGCTATAACACACGAAACAGTAGGGATTGATCGGCGGACTGTGAAAGAAGTTTTTTTATCAGGATAATATTTGTTCCTACAGTTTATCTGAGTGGTAATAATTCTACGAACAGTTTGGATGGCAAATTGGCAATATAAACATCATGGTCAGCTCCAGGATCGTTTCAACGGTGGATGTTGTTGTTCCCACTGTTTTGTTGGTATGGACCACCTGAGTATTGGATCTGCCTGATTTTTAGAAACCTGTCCTGTTGTGGTTTTCGAAAACAGATGGACGGTGTGGATATATCACGGATAACGCTGCTCTGCTGTTGTTAATGATAAAACGGTGTATATGCCATCAAATCACGATTTAATTGTGATCATCGGGTGGGCCACATGACCCTAGAAAGTTTTTAATGGTGGGCGTTCAATCACCACTGTTTCCTGTTGTGTGTTCCACCTTAGACTTTTATCTGCCTATTTTTTGGGCTCATGACCTAAAATGAACTGGCAAAATGGACGGACGGTGTGGATTAAAAACATACATCATGGTGGAGCCCACAAAGCACCGACAAGTAGCGACAGTATTAACACCGAAAGAGCAGGCCGTTTGCTACCTGCTCCTCAAGTGCACCTAGAAATTTACCACTGTACGACCCATTTACCGGTTTAAGACCACTTCTTTTTACCTCTCAAGAATAAGCCTCAGATGTACGGACGGCTTGCCAAAGGTCGAAAATGCCCCTACTTTTTTCCTTCAAGCGGATCGGTGGTCTCGAAGGGAAGCGCTTACGCTCCACAAACTCCGCGTTGTACGAACGGTTCAAAAGATACAAAAGTTACATGGGCCAGACAGTTATGTATTTATTATATCCACAGCGTTCATCCATATTTTGAGATCATTTCGGAGCATTATCATTATAAAAAAAAAAATCATATCCAAAGATCAACTGGACCACACCACAAAGGGCAGCTGAGAATTGATTTTCACCGTTGAAACTTTTGTAGAACCCACCGTAACATTTATTTTCCATCCAATCTATTCACAAGGTCACCAAGACCTGGATGAAGAGGAAAAACAAATTTCATAATGATTCAAAACTTCTATGACCCTAAAAGGGTTTCAACTATAGACATTAAAAGCAGCATGATAATGTCATATGCTACGGTAATACCTATTTCTACGGATTATACCCGTAGTCATAGATATCATAATTCGTTGTCATACAGGATTGTCCGGGGTGAGCCGCCGAACTGGCTCCCCCCGCCCCCCTGCCAATTGCTAGCTTGTCCGACGGGGCCACGCCCATCAGGAGGTCCTTATAGCTACGGATTATAACCGTAGCCATAGATGAACTAATGCAGAAGCAATCTATGCATTTTTATTTTTATTTTTTACATGGAGAACTTTATTCTACCTACAATTTTCTCTAGTACATATTTATATAAATATGTATAATAAGCATATCAAAAAAAAAAAAAAATTCTCTCTTTTCTTCATTTATTTCTTTATTCATTTAACAAAAATATCTTCTAAACTAAAATTAGTTACTTGACATACCCAATATGATTTTGTGGTAGGAGAAGCTACTTTAGCCAACCAACCTGGTTATTTTCCAAGATTCCATCAGGTCGATGGTCGAAAATTCATTTCATTCACTTCGCAGTCAATTTCATTCATTTCATTTACTTCGCGATCAATTCCATGCATTTCACGGTCAATCCCAGCAATTCCCCTTCACTTCACGATCAATTCCCTTCACTTCATGGTCAATTATGTGCATTTCACGGTCAATTCCCTTCATTTCACGGTCAATTCCATGCATTTCACGGTCAATTCCCTTTACTTCACGGTCAATTCAATGCATGTCACGGTCAATTCCCTTTACTTCAAGGTCAATTCCCTTTACTTCACGGTCAATTCAATGCATTTCACGGTCAATTCCCTTCACTTTACGGTCATTTCCGGCGATTCCCCTTCACTTCACGGTCAATTTTCTTTACTTCATGGTCAATTCAATACATTTCATGGTCAATCCCTTCACTTCACGGTCATTTCCATGCATTTCACGGTCAATTCCGACGATTCCCCTTCACTTCACGGTCAATTTCATGCATTTCACGGTCAATTCCCTTTACTTCACGGCCAATTCAATGCATTTCATGATCAATTCCCTTCACTTCACGGTCATTTCCATGTATTTCACGGTCAATTCCGGCGATTCCCCTTCACTTCACGGTCAATTCAATGTATTTCACGGTCAATTCCCTTTACTTCACGTGAAATTGAGCGAGTCTAACATAAAATTGAGCAAGCCTAACGTGAATTGACCTTAAAATGCATTGAAATGACCGTGAAGTAAAGGGAATTGAAAGTGAAATGCATTGAATTAACCGTAAAGTAAAGGGAATTGACCATGAAATGCATGGAATTGACCGTGAAGTACTGAAGGGGAATCGCCGGAATTGACCGTGAAATGCATGGAATTGACCGTGAAGTGAAGGGGAATCGCCAGAATTGACCGTAAAATGCATGGAATTGACCCTGAAATGAAGGGAATTTACCGTGAAATGCATTGAAATGATCGTGAAGTAAAGGGAATTGACCGTGAAATGCATTGAATTGACCGTGAAGTAACCGTGAAGTGAAGGGGAATCGTCCTGAATTGACCGTGAAATGCATGGAATTGACCGTGAAATGAAGGGTATTGACTGTGAAATGCATTGAATTGACCGTGAAGTGAAGGGGAATCGCAGGAATTGACCGTGAAATGCGTGGAATTGACCGTGAAATGAAGGGAATTGACCGTGAAATGCATTGAATTGACTGTGAAGTAAAGGGAATTGACTATGAAATGCATTGAATTGACCGTGAAGTGAAGGGGAATTGTCGGAATTGACCGTGAAATGCATGAAAATGACCGTGAAGTGTAACGTTCTGGATTTTCACTGTTTTGAATTTTCAAAATTTCTTAAAATTTTTTTAATGAAATTAACTTATATTATCACTTACTGACTATTAGCACTCAATGTTAATTTATACACGGGTGGAACCAGTGAAAAACCGCACAAGTCCGACTAATCAACCGTAGGAAGCCAACGAATCCACCCGATCGCTTGAACACTAAGTTTAGGCCCATGATTTACTCATATAGGACCCAAATCTAATCGACCCATCACTAACTAATCAAGACAATCATAACTAAATTAAAGATCTAACTGAAGCCGAGTTGGATAAGGCCCGGATCTTGACTAATAGACCAAATCAACCCCGTTACTCTTTTAGCCTAAAACTGATGGTTTAGAGTAATCATGACCAAATCTCTACTTTCACTAGTTATAAATAGGCTACACTATAAATATAATTAATCAAAACCCTAATCATTGCCCACGAGAAATCTCAATACCTAATTCATTTCATAAATGCCCCGATTTTTCGAACAAACTCTATACTGCTCGTTGGTGGGCCATTAGTTCCAAAACTATAGAATAATGTCTGTATTACTGGGCTTGACGTCCATCGCGGGATTCGGACCTGGGTACTGTCCAGAACCGCTTAACTTGAGCCAAAAGACGAGTGCATGAGAAGTGCAAATACCCTAAGGGAATAAGCTGAAACTTATGTGAATTGCGTCGTCCACTCTTATGCAAAGTTAAGGAATTCGGACCGTCGGTTTACGACTAAACTTCACACGTGGAGTAAGGATATTGCTCTGCTCATATCCGTATAGCCGCGGCCCCGATCGACTATCGATGACCATTGAACAGACTCCTAATCATATCTGCCAAGACCCTACATGATAGGTCCCCCCTATATTCCATGAAATGAATTAATGTTGTTTATTTGTTCTTCAACATGATTGGGTTTGATTTATGTGTGGCATGTTCATCCCATGTATGATTTAAATTCCATGACATGATTGAGTGTTGTTTACTTGCCCTTCAACATGATTAGGCTTGATATGGTATGGTATATTCATCTCATATGCGATCCTAGTATAACCTTTCATGTGGTATGCATGATTGCATTAATCCTTGTTGTATGTTTGCACTATGAATGGTGTATAGCTCTAGATCTCTTCAGTAACCCCACTCAACACGCACACACATTAATTTCATATTTTCGTTAGTAGTTGCATTGTAGAAAATCTGAATTTTTATGTTTAATGTATGAGTGCATGACTTTACTAGTGTTAGAAGGCGAATCCAAAATTGTTGGAATATTATTAAATGTCATAAACTCTTGGGTTGGTCAGGGAACTGAAGTCAGAGAAGGTGGTCCCGTTCGTAGGACCATCCTGCTGCTAAACCAGCGGATTTGGGTGGATGCGAATGGGCGACAGTAGTTAGACTACATGGGTCACTTGTACTCAATGTCGTCCGTCAGCGCTCACTTGAACTCGCACGGTCTAGTTCGCTTACTGACCAACCATGTTTGTTAGTCATGTCTGCTCACACCAGTATGAAACCTGGAACACACTTCAACTACTGAAGCCTATTGATAACCATTTGAAACCGACCAACTGACTCGAGAGCCGGGCATAGTGGAATGGGACATTGTGTCCAAGCTGTCGGCCTACGCTGGGGTGACGAGCCTCCCCGTAGTGACTGCGAGTGATCCCTCTTTTCAACACTCCCCATGTGCTTGAAATCAGGGATGGAAAACCCGATGAGATCAAGGATCGCGGGGTCATGGCCTCGCACCTCGCAACCAGTTGAGGGCAATGATACGTGGAGTGTACCAGTTTTTCCAATCTGCTGGATGAACGGAATTAACTAAATACTCAACTAACATTATTCACGCATCGCATTAGCCAAGATTTGGCGACTCGACAATTGATGTCGCAATGAATGAGTGTTGATCATGCGCGATCGTTAGACGAAGTCGCTCGAGGGAGTGTTGTTATGAGGTCATGCATCATATCATAATATATGCACATGCATTAACAAGACTATTTAAGGATCTGTGAATGCATGTCTTTCATTAAATTCATCATATAATTGATGCTTGTTGTAACTTAAGGCTAATAGAAACCACTGAGTTAGCTATTCACTCTCACTCTGGGACAGTGTTTTAAAACATCAAACAGACCTTTTGCTAGATGCAGGTGAGGTGAAGCTCGACGAGCTGAGCGGAGTGAGCATGGATAAGGAAGAGGAGCTTCCCTGCTTCCAGACTTTCAGCGGATCCTTTTAGTTTGAGTTCGGGCTACCGCGTGGTATGGGACAAGCCTCTAGTCGCTTTGGGTCATGTATGGGTGAGACTAGTTTCCTATTTAGATGACTTAAGATTTGTGGTTTAGATATTTTTATATTTAGTGGCACTTGATACTGCTTTATGACTTACTTATGCTGAATGTCTTGCTAAACTCTTCATTGTTTATGAGATCATCCAAATGTAATTAAAATTTGAAGTCCATTAGGGCACCCATGGCACCTTAGAACTTGGGAGCCGAGTTCCTACATGGCCCCTAAAAACTCGGGGTGTTACATGAAGTGAAGGGAATTGACTGTGAAGTGAAGGGAATTGACCGTGAAATGCATGGAATTGACTGTGAAATGAAGGGAATTGACCATGAAATGCATTGAAATGACCGTGAAGTAAAGGGAATTGACCGTGAAATGCATGAAATTAACTGTGAAGTGAAGGAGAATCGTCGGAATTGACTGTGAAATGCATGGAATTGACCGTGAAATGAAGGGAATTGACCGTGAAATGCATTGAATTGACCGTGAAGTGAAGGGAATTGATCGTGAAGTGAAGGAGAATCGCCGGAATTGACTGTGAAATGCATGGAATTGACCGTGAAATGAAGGGAATTGACCGTGAAATGCATTGAATTGACCGTGAAGTAAAGGGAATTGACCGTGAAATGCATTGAATTGACCGTGAAGTGAAGGGGAATCACGGGAATTATCCGTAAAATGCATGGAAATGACCGTGAAGTGAAGGGAATTGACTGTGAAATGCATTGAATTGACCGTGAAGTAAGGGGAATTAACCATGAAATGCGTGGAATTGACCGTGAAGTGAAGAGGAATCGCCGGAATTAACCGTGAAATGCATGAAATTGCCATGAAATGAAGGGAATTGACCGTGAAATGAAGGGAATTGACCGTGAAATGCATGGAATTGATCGTGAAGTGACGGAGAATCGCTAGGATTGACCATGAAATGCATGGAATTGATCGCGAAGTAAATGAAATGAATGAAATTGACCGCGAACTGATTAAAATTGACTGCGAAGTGAATGAAATGGATTTTCGACCATCGACTTGATGGAATCTTGGAAAACAACTAGGTTGGTTGGCTAAAGTAGCTTCTCCTACCCCAAAATCATAAAGGGTACGTGAAGTAACTAATTTTGGTTTAGAAGATATTCTTGTTAAATGAATAAAGAAATAAATGAAAAAAAGAGAGAAAAAAATTGTATATGCTTATATATATAAATATGTACTAGAGAAAATTGTAGGTAGAATAAAGTTCTCCATGTAAATTTAAAATATAAAAAAATGCACAGATTGGAGCCGCGGCAGTCCGTCCATGACTACGGCTATAATCCATAGCCATAGGGGCAGCCAGATGGACACGTGAGGTAACTAATTTTGGTTTAGAAGATATTCTTGTTAAGTGAATAAAGAAATAAATGAAAAAAAAAAAAAAGAGAGAGAAGAGAGAAAAAAAAATTGTATATGCTTATATATATAAATATGTACTAGAGAAAATTGTAGGTAGAATAAAGTTCTCCATGTAAATTAAAAATAAAAAAATTTGCACAGAGTGGAGCCACGGTAGTCCGCCTATGGCTACGGCTATAATCCGTAGCCATAGGGGCAACCAGATGGACACAACCTCACCGAACAGGCCAGCAATCGGGGGGGGGGGGGGGGGACCAGTTCGGAGAGTCCACCCCGG
This sequence comes from Magnolia officinalis, assembly GCA_021015155.1. Lineage (NCBI taxonomy): Eukaryota > Viridiplantae > Streptophyta > Magnoliopsida > Magnoliales > Magnoliaceae > Magnolia > Magnolia officinalis. The sequence goes on along the minus strand of JAJHSJ010000015.1, from coordinate 63,146,792 downwards.
ATGGTCTTCTATAGATACGGATTATGGTATATATGGCTACAATTATAATCCGCAGTAATAGATATGATTGTACCTTCCAGAAATTACATTTCTGAAGAAGCAGGGGCATTTTCCAACTTCGGCAAGTCGTCCGTACAAATGGGGCTTATTCTGGTGAGGTAAAAAGAAGTGGGCTTTAACAGGTAAATGGGTCGTACAGTGGTATATTTGTCTGGAAAAAAAACTGACGGCTAGAGTAAGTTTGAGAAATGCTCTAATGCTCTGGGAACACTATAAGTTATAGTGCTCTTAGTTGCATTGGGACACTTGGACAGTCCATCCGATCAATCTGAACCGTCCATTATGTGAAGAACACTTTTCATGGGCTAATACAAAAATCACATTGACGGATGATCTCATCCATTCTTGATTTGGCCTTTTTTCTTTTACCCGTCCTTCTTACAAGCCATCGATGGGAAGGTTAAGATTGCCTAACAAAAGTGATTCTTCACAAACATAAACAATCCATGATGTCCCCTGACAAACAGATGGATCAAATTGTTGATTGGAACTATTTTGTATAAATGATCTTGACCATCCATGTTTAAGACCATTGATCAAATGGTTAGTTTTTGTCCGATCAGCATTACGTTTTTATGTTAGCCCATGAAATGTGCGTTGGACCTGATGAACAGTCTAGATCAATGGATTGGACTAAGGTCACCATAACTTATTTCTCGTAAGTATTATAAAACATCCATTAGAAGTGGAATTATCTTATTTTTGTAATAAGTGGAGCCCACCCAATGGAAAGCTGAGATCTTATACGTGATGGGCATGGGCCGCTGGGCTGAGCAAACGTCCTGGGCATGAGTCAACTAACCTATATCTATCAATGCATATAGACATCCACCAAAGTCTGGTTGAAGAACCATCTCATGCAGAAAGCATGATTAACTTGAATTATCATCTAACCTTTACTTAATCACAACCACTAATCCTAAATACAATCAGGCCCACCTCTATTAAAACCCTTCGCATTCTCTTTACATCTCCCAAACACTCACATGATGGGAGAACAAGAACATGAAACCTTTGTACAAGAAGAAGAAGAATACATCTTTCAAAGCCAATTCCCGGCAGTCCCGGTGCCCGACAACCTAACGCTGCCAGAATTCGTCCTCCAAGAAGCTGAGCTGTTCGCCAACAAGGTGGCGCTCGTCGAGGCCGTCACCGGAAAGGAGTACACATACAAGCAAGTGCACCATGACACTCAAAGGTTCGCTAAGGCGTTAAGGTCACTGGGCCTAAAGAAGGGATGTGTGGTTGTGGTGGCCCTTCCTAATGTGGTCGAGTATGCAGTCATCGTCCTTGGGATAATGTCGGCCGGAGGAGTGTTTTCGGGGGCCAATCCACAGGCACATGCCACCGAGATACAAAAGCAAGTCGAAGATGCCGACGCTAAGCTAATTGTCACCAACGGTTCGAGCTACGACAAGGTAAGTGGGCCATTTACATTGTTCATTTGTTTTTGGACCGTGGTTTAGTATGGTCTGTTACAATTCCATAACTGTGACATTGGTTTTCTATGGTCAGGACAGGTAAGCCCATTCATTTAAAAACTGGGCCTTTGTTTCAGGCCCAAGAACAACACCCAACTGTCATAAGGGGCCGTTTGGATGACCTAGATATTTCAATGACTTGGTATATTCAATTACTGTAATTGCTGGGAATTACCATCACTGTGGTTGGATAACATCTAGAAGTAGATGTGGCCGTCTTTGGCAGTGCTTGGGCTGTGTCCTTGGGTCAGTGATGAATGACCACGCCCAGTCCAATCAGTGGGCCACCATTATATGAAAAGATTGACTGGTTTAAGAACACTTGTGAGTAGTTCCATGTATAGTTTAATAGCACACTTGGATCCAATGGTCATGTTTCAATGATGAAAACCATTTATACGACGGACTCCGACTGTCGTAATAGATGGAGAGGACTAGCACAAGACGGACTAGGACCAACCACTGTCCAACCCTAGCCTGAGCCCATTGCCACCCGTATTGGCCAAACTACAAAAAAAAGTGTCCGATCATTGATCTAAACCATGTAAATTTTGAACAGGTGAAGGGGCTGAATCTTCCAATCATAGTGGTGGGCGATGATCGTGTCGCAGGCGCAAGTTATTGGGATGATCTGTTGGCCGCAGCCGAACGTGCAGGCCCAGACATGGTCGATGATGCAGTGAACCAAAACGACTTGTGTGCACTACCCTACTCATCAGGCACGACCGGGACATCCAAGGGCGTGATGCTGACCCACCGAAACTTAGTGGCTAACCTGTGCTCTTCCCTCTTCAGCGTGGGCCCTGATATGGTGGGCCAATTCACTACACTTGGCCTGATGCCATTTTTTCACATCTATGGAATCACTGGGATTTGTTGTGCCACTCTCAGGAACAAAGGGAAAGTAGTCGTTATGGGAAGGTTTGAATTGAGGACCTTTCTCAGTGCATTGATCACACATGAGGTGAATTTCGCACCAATCGTGCCGCCGATCATGCTGGCCTTGGTCAAGAATCCGATCGTTGAGGAATTCGATCTTCAGCAGCTCAAACTCAAGGCAGTCATGACGGCTGCTGCTCCGCTGGCACCCGATCTACTAAGGGCTTTTGAGGAGAAGTTCCCTGGGGTCCAGGTCCAGGAGGTAATCCAATTCACGTTCAGCTGACGAACTTTACATGTGGGCCCACCTTCTGGTTCTGTATGGTGGGCCTCATGGGAAATGCTCAAACATAATCCCAAATGCCCAGTTGGACTTTCTAAATTCTAATTGCCCATATTCATTGGATCCTAGGATCGTATGGGAGGGGCGATACTGGGTCAAGGCCCATCCCCTTAACGAGGCCTACCAGATCAACGGATTAGATAACTGAAAGACGGACCCCACTTGTATCATACCCATCATTTGATGGGACATGTTACAGTTCCGAGCCATTCATCAGGTAGTGTATGCTGTGAACATGCCTTGAACAAAAATAAATAATATTGGTCCATTGATCACACTTGTATGAGAAAAACGGGTGGTTAGAATAAGAAAGTCCAATTCCATTGGTACATGGCATGTTAATGGGACGCTCTATCTAAAGAACGGCAGAGATGAATTACACGTGTGTGTGTGTGTGCGCTTTTTTATATAATGTGAAATGAGGGTGATGTTTTTTCATGAAAGTAGGCATATGGGCTGACAGAACACAGCTGCATAACACTGAGTCATGGAGACCCAAAGCAAGGGCGTGGCTCAGCAAAGAAAAACTCGGTTGGGTTCATTCTCCCAAACTTGGAAATTAAGTTCATCCATCCAGACACGGGCCGATCTCTTCCTAGGAACTCACCTGGTGAACTCTGTGTCCGAAGCCAGTGCGTCATGCTCGGTATGCTCTTCTCACATTCCATTCGTGGGTTCCCATATTTCTACATCAATCCAAACCATCCAAATTGTCAGCCCCATAATAAGATTCTGATCAGATGATCCTAAACCCTAACCAGTGGGCCATGACTTTTTTCCCCACTTTAGCTGTCCATTTGATGGCCACAAAATTGAGAGGTAGGAGGAACATCTGCTTGGTATTGCTTTTTGGGTTTTAGTGATCTGGATGGACCCCGTAATCTGAACGGTTTAGATTCGATACGTTGACTAGTAATTCATTGTAATTGTCGACGAAGGAACACTAATGGAAACTTATCTTGTGGAGAAGGTTACTACAAAAATAAAGAAGAAACAGATCGGACCATCGACTCCAAAGGCTGGCTACACACCGGAGATATTGGCTACATAGACGATGATGGGGACATTTTCATTGTGGACCGTATCAAGGAGCTGATCAAGTACAAAGGTTTCCAGGTCAGTTTTTAACTGTGTTGAAAGTAGTTAAAAGATCTTGATCACTGGTCATTCGACATTTCAAACGAAAATGTATGAATGGCCCAGATCAGCGGGCCGGTGAAATTTGTACCAAGAAAAAGAAAAAGATGTCTCATTCAGGTGGCCCTGGTGATAAAACTGTCGTGTCCAAACTGCTGGGCCACGAGATCGATTGAAAGTTGAGATTTGAGTCAATTTCAACTCAAAACACTTACACGGCTATGATTCTTTGTTGTAGGTGGCGCCTGCAGAGCTGGAGGCCATCCTACTCTCTCATCCTTCCATCGAAGATGCAGCTGTCTTTCCGTAAGTTATCTTTTACCATTCATCAAAGAATATAAAGACCATGTTTGGATAACCCCTACTTTAATCACGAAAAAATGACAAGAGAGAAAACTAGCAATGGAAGTATGATGATTGAGATTTGGAGCACATATCATCAACGCAAAATGAGAGCGAAAGGAAACCAGCAACCCAGTCATTTCCACTCCATTAACTAGTGATTGCAAATCAAATTGATAGTGCATCCAAACACACCGCTAGTGAAATCATGGTACATTGAAATATTCCTTGATTCTTCTGATTTGGATTGCAGATTGCCCGATGAAGAAGCCGGGGAAATCCCAGCTGCGTGCGTGGTGATGAGCCGAAATGCAACGGAGAGTGAGGAAGACATGATGAAGTATGTGGCATCCAATGTAGCTACATACAAGAGGGTGAGAGTGGTGCACTTTGTAGACAAAATCCCAAAGTCACCTTCAGGAAAGATTATGAGAAGGCTGCTTAGGGAGAATATGGTGAAAAGGTTGGGCACCACCTCTCACCAGGTTGCCCATATTGGCTGAGGTTTTTGCTATCTTTAGAAATGGATTCTTGACCTAAAAACTTTTATAAATCTATCTTTGATGTTTCTCAGCTTATATCATAATCTAATGGTGTTAGCCTCTCCCCACCTGAATTATTGGCTACATGATATTTCCTTTCTTTCCTTCTCTTTTCCTACAAAGTCGCTGGATACCAAGACAGGTCAGGGTCTTGCCTTTTTTAACACGGTTAAGTCCCGGATCGGGGTCAGTGTCAGGTCCGTCAACTTGGAACTGGTTAAAAATAGATCAAGTCGGGCTTATTTACTTTTAATATCAATATTATAATTTACATGTATTGATTGGTCTAGCAAAGGAATGAGATTTTCTAAGCCACAATATACACCAATGTGTAAGCGTGGGCAATGAGCATCCCAATCCATGAATTGGGTGGGAGTAACATGGTCTTTGATGGGTTCGGTCTTCAAGAATGGGACTAGGACGGACCCAAACCAAAACTTGGATACAAAGACCTGATGGGTAACCCACGGATACCCGAACCCTACCAAATCCGATTCCGGTCTTCAAGAATGGGATAGTTCCAACTCAAACCTAACCCGTCCATAGCCCTGCCTGGACCTACATGGAAAAAAAAAAAAAAAAAAAGCATGCATGGGAGAAAATTGAGGGCTTGATTCGGTAGTGACCCCTCCAGTACCCACCTCGGTACTGGTCCATGCTGGATACGGTACTGGTCCATGCTGGATAAGCTGTGGGCACCACCATGATGTATGAGTTCTATCCATGCCGTTAGGACCAACTCAAACCTGACCCGTCCATAGCCCTGCCTGGACTTACATGAAAAAAAGCAAGCATGGGAGAAATTTGAGGGCTTGATTCAGTAGTGACCCCTCCAGTGCCCGCCTCGGTACTGGTCCATGCTGGATAAGCTGTGGGCACCACCATGATGTATGAGTTCTATCCATGCCGTTAGGACCAACTCAAACCTGACCCGTCCATAGCCCTGCCTGGACCTACATGAAAAAAAGCAAGCATGGGAGAAATTTGAGGGCTTGATTCAGTAGTGACCCCTCCAGTGCCCACCTCGGTACTGGTCCATGCTGGATAAGCTGTGGGCACCACCATGATGTATGTGTTCTATCCATGCCGTCAGTCCCAACTTGAATGTCAGCTGATAGGGACCTGCAAGTCTGCTATTATTGCTATTACAATAAAGCCTACCAAGTCCAATGTTTACATCCATTTCAATGAATTGTCACACTATTGTCCGTCTATTGGTGCGTACAACATAAAGCCGCCAAGATGGTAGGCCCCACCCAGATGCACTGGGGATAAGATTCAAGTTGATCAATGGAATGAATGTGCATGTGCAGCAACCTACCTGATAAGTGGATCAGCCTGAATTTCAGGTGCAAATGATCTTCAATGTCCTTTGCTGTCGGGCCCAACTTGTCAGCAGCTTTCCATGTGGTGTGTGAATAATGGACAATGATCATAACTCAACGGACCACTTAGATGGATTTAAACACTACATGTTCTTGTACATGGGCAGGCACACATGATAATCTGATAATGAAGATATTTGCTAATATAATGGAAAAGTCAGGTGGGTCCCCAATTGATAAGAATTATGACCCTCATCAACAAATTTACATTTTGCTTATTTCATCTGATATGACTACTTATGAAACCAGTCCTCACACATGCCATCACTGACCGAGTTGTGTGATCTGGGCAGATCATCATGTGGACCCCCTTGTGTACAATATTGTACAAAAATAAGGCCACTAGAGTAATATGAAGGATGCCATCAGTGCCACCCATTAGTTTCGAAATTTTCCCATAATTACTAGCCTGGTTGCGATCAAAGCAAGAAACCATTGCTACCAACCAAAGCGCCAAGGCCTGATTACATGCTACAACACAAAATGAGTATTTTGCTGGTTGGGAACAACTCTGCTCATGGAACGCAACTTTTCATCGACCCAACCAAAAAAAAAAAAATCACTCCCGGAGATGAAAACCACAATTTTTAGATTCAACGACCATATGATCAACCAACAAATGGGTTAAGCACAAAAAAAAAAAAAAAAAAAAAAAAAAAAAAAAAAAAAAAAAAAATCACTCCCGGAGATGAAAACCACAATTTTTAGATTCAACGACCATATGATCAACCAACAAATGGGTTAAGCACAAAAAAATAATAATAATAATAATAAAATAAAAAAAATAAAAAAGCAACAAATGTTTCAACATCTATTTGCTGTAAATTAGAAAATTAGACCATGGAAATAAACACGCACCTTCTAATAAGCTGTGCTAAATCCAACCCAGAGAAGCATCTTCTAAACAGTTCAACATGAAAAAACCTTTTTTCAAGTAACTTTCAAATATTTTGGCTAATATAATTAAGAGCACATGGAAACAATACACTAACTGAATAGACAAGTCTAATTGAAACCAGAAAGTTCAAGCCAGGACAATACGGTTACCCCACAACTCCTATCTATAACCATAACCAGCAAAAAGCTGATATCAAAGGTCTAAGCATTATACTACTAAATACTAACATAGATAGGATTTCAAATATCACAAAAAAAAAAAAAAAGGTCTACCTGAAAGCAACCCAAGAGAACCAACCTGTAAGACATCGCCTGGCTGACGTATAACCAGTTCCGAAATTGAACCGGCTGACATATAACCAGTTCTAACAAAAACAATCCATAAAGACCGTAAACACCCAAAATTCCAGTAGCAAACCGGCTAAACAAGGTTTGTTGGTAATATGACAACTTGACAAGGATCATGAGAAGGCGGAGTAACTCGACAACAGCAGCAACACGACGACACATGACTGACTTTTTCAGAGACCCACATGTGTGCAACGCCGACGACGACTCTGGACCTTCTCAACCCTTAAAAGGGGTTCTAGTACTCACTGGAACAGTAGACAATGGCGACAAATCAATGGATGCACCAAAATATGAACAAAATTAATTTCTTCATGAAGCATGAAAGAACTGTTGCAAGTTTGTCATGTGTAAAAAGAACTCTTGCAGCTAGGAAAACATGTTGCCTCATATTTTTACCAAGTTTGTCACTAGTACATGTACAGAATGAAATAGAAAACCACAATATTAGGTGACAAATAGATGAATGAATAAGATATGTCCCATGACAAACCTTGTCGTCGTCATCAGATTTCTGCCCTGGGGACGTGTTCGAGTCAGATGGCTTCTCTGCACCACAGTTTTGTCTGTTACACTTGGTCCTGAATGGATAGTTTATGTTATTACACTTCTCGCACTTCCAGCTACCCTCTGGCATTTTTGTTTCTGCAAGACCCACCAGGGAATGACAATAGAGATTAAGAATTCAAATGAACTTTTATTGATAGCAAATTCAAACCAACTTATAAATATTCTTCACAGAAAGATACATACTGGAACCTTTTGAATTCTCAGACTTCGAGGCCTGTGTCAAAATGAACAAAGCATCTCCATGAGAAACAAAGATAACACAGAACATGTCTTGCTAAAAGCATTAATGAATGCTAAGTAGCTATCTCATAAAGCAAGAGAGACATCGGTTGAGTCACACATGTAACTTGTTTTTCAAACTCCTAAAGAATAAATCAAGCTTTTCTTCCTATCTTGTAAAACATGAGCTGCTCTTAAAAATACAACTTATGGTTCCACTAGATTCTTCTTAGTTTTGATGGTTGGGCAGGTCAGACTCAAGCATGCACTGACTTGAAAAGCCACTTTTCCAGCTCCTCAATTCATAACCCTTCTGGCAATTTTGTCTCGACTTTCATCGGTTTCCCAAGAGTTCCAATGCTGAGCACTGCAGCCAGTGAGTTTGCAATTTCTTTGTAAAATTGCAACATTTAGTTCATTAATTATAAGTTGAAAGTTTTGTAACACTAATGGCATATTTTCTAAAGGTATTTGCAAGGTATTTGATAACAGTAATGTTGGCCGTAATAGCTAGCCTAATAGCCGTTACAATACGGGCCGTAACGGCCATCATGGCCGTGTAACAGTCAAAAAAAATTGAAAGGAAAAATGTGCCAGCCTTTTTTTTAAAAGGAAAATAAACATTTATTAAAGAAAGAAAAGCCAAAAGTATACAAAAACCAAATGCTAGCAAACTGGGGCCCAACAACCTCAGCAGCCACACCCCACGCCAAAGCCCAACACAGGCCCAGGACTGGATAAACCCAAGGCAATGCAAACAGACTACAAAGCCAATCAGCTAGGAGGCCCAATCTGGCATATCCATTTTCGCCTTCCTAAAGGCCTACAGGCGGAGTCACAACAATTCCTACAACAGCGGTTGTTCCGCTCTCCCCAAATTGCCCATAGACCAGCTAGCAGGCCTCCACTTCCCTCTGCCATTCTTCCCAGCTCCACCCCCATGCCGTGCCTTGAAGAAGCCCTCTATATTGCCCAGAGCCACCCAATTGACTGCAAAAAGGGCCCAAATCCTTCCCACACCACCCTAACCAAGGGTCAGTGGACGAACAGATGATCCACTGTTTCCTGTTCATGGAGGCGCAGGCTGCAAGCGTTAATGATAATCATCAACCTTTTCTGTAAGTTATCGATGGGGAGCAGTTGAGCACCTTCCTTTTACCAACCAGCCACGAGAAGGTGACGACTTTGGGAGGGGCACTGTAATGCCACAGATGAATATGGCTGCTCAACCTAGCCACTGAGAGCAGAGCAATCAGCTCAAAGAAAGAGTGAACCGAGGACCTCCCACTCTTGCCCTTTCGCCACACCATTTCATCCCTCTCGCTAGCTGAGGGGCAAATTATGGAGCCTAGCCAGAAGCTCGGAAAATTTGTCCGCCTCCTCGTGCCATTATCAAGGACAGATGTATCGGCCCCTTTTTTGAAAAAAGATATGCATCAGTCCATAATGGGCCATTTTTTTTTTCAAATTGGGCATTACGACCTTGTATCACGTAATCGTCACCACCTTTACCCTTACGTAACGGCCGTGACGTAACAGTTTTTAATACCATTCTGCAATTTCTTTTCTTTTTTTCTTTCTTTTTTGAAAGATATCCACTGTGTGAATTCTCTTGGTTCAAAGCCAATGAATCAATAATATATGATAAATTAACCTTCAAAAGATCTGATTACCCAGCATTTTAAACCCGTTGTGCATTTTCTACTTAAAAGCAGTTCCTGTTAAAATCTACAGATGACAGTCTAGTCTATGAATAGTTTTTTTTTCTTCAGGTTTTAAGATTTTTTCTTTTCTGAGCAACCAAAAAAAAATAAAAAAAAAACTCAAACTCAGGTCTTCATCAAATCCTGATTGAGTAATGAGTTTCTCAACATAAGTTAAAACCATACAATACACCTATCGAAAGATCAACACCTCAAATTAAAGCTACACTATCAGCAACATCATCAATGAGTTAAATCCAGAACCAATTCCAATTGCACTGGGGTACACTACTAAGAAAACATCGATTTTATCCAGAAAGAACATTAATTAATTGAACATAATAAAGTAGTTCAAACCTGAGTCCCCGGCTTTGGTGTATTACACTTCCTCATGTTACAAACAGTTCTAAAAGAGAAGTTAACATTTCCACAATTAGGGCAGGTCCAGTCACTGTCACGCCCTGCATCTAGGTAAGGCAAATGTGGAAAGAATGAATAGGCAAGGCAAATGTGAAAAGAACGAATAGGCAAGGAAAATTAGGAAAGAATGAAACGGCAGAGACATTAACATCTAAGTAGCAGCATAAGCTTGCTTCACTTAGAGATGTGCAACAGCTTAAGTTAGGCATACCTGCACCCTTCTTCTGATGGTTCTCATTTGGAAATGCTCCCGGCCTTGCACCCTACAGCAGAATTTCAGCCAAGAATTTAATTGCTTTTTTTAAAGAAGGCAAAAGCCAGTTGTAACTTCAAAGGATTACAAATTGTTTGAAGGTCAAGTGCAGGACCAAGCATTTATAGCACATCTACACTGCAACACGACCTCCAAACACCACTGAAAGCATAATCTCAAACAGTTCAAATCAAATGCACATCATGATATACCATGGCAGCGTGGCCCATAGGCAAACCCAAGCCATATCTGTCCATCAGAGGGGGCATGCCATACATCCCACCTGAAGATGCACATTAGCAGTTGTCAACATAACAGTCCACAAAGATATAACTGACAAGGAAAGGTAGGATGATAGCCCTATAGATGAGCGATAGGATAGGGAGGACCCCTTCCAGTTCCAATTAGGGAACGAGCACATTAGTAGTGGTTGAAACTTTTTACCAGTAAGTATATGGTAGGAACATAGTAGATAGAAAAGTCAATTAGATAGTCATGGCTTGTTCTAGGTCCCATTGAAGTTGGGGTATGAAAAGTTGCAAGGAGTTCTAGTAGAGAGAAAATCAATAATTTACAGGACAGTGTAAAAGATTTTTTTTCCTTCTTTTATAAATCATAAAACAAAAATGATATATTTCTTTCTTTCTTTTCTATTTGCTTTTTTTTTTTTTTTTTTTGCTTTTCTAGTGCTATTCACAAACTTTCAATTAGAATAAAAGAATAAATAAAGCCAAAAAAAAAAAAACTGTTACCTGATCCCAACATGGATCCACTGGAATAAGGTGACGGGCCAGATAGATGCAGTGGTCCATACGGGCTGCCAACAGAAAGGCGGCTACCGTAGTCATAATGATAACCCGTGCCTCCAGAAAATGGAAGATCATACGGTTGCAGTGATGCTCCATTAAAAAGAGAAGAACCATATGGAGGTGCACCAAGGTACATTGAAGAAGGAGCACCACTACCCATATAAGCAGCTGATGAAGTGTAAACTGGAGGAGCTTGCAAAGGCTTCACAGCAGGCTTCTGGAAAGACTCGATCATCAAAAATCACTCAGAAGTGAACAAAAACCAAAAGAAACCACTACATAGTTATGCAAAATCAAGTATAATGCTTACAAGTAGTGTAAGATCCCAATCAAACAAGGTATTTGACGTACATAGCAATTTATGTGCGGCTTACATGTACTAAAAACATACAGATCCACATGATTTATGTATGATCCACAATATCGGTTCCCGAACCATGGAAGCTAAAACAGACCATGCTTCAAACGACTAGGCTTTGTATTAGTTCCATCACAGATGGTAACTAGTGTACTGACGAAAAAAGAAAGTGGAGAGGCTATGTTTTTGTGTTCCCCTCAACTTTAAAACACACACATACACATTGGATAGCATTCTCAGTGAGCAAAACAAGTGGAGATGATATTACCTCTGTGCATGCTCATGTGCGCACATGCATTAGAAAGATGTAAGGGGAACACAAATATATCATTGTTCCTCTCAAACTTTTCAACACACGCATGCACACCCACACATGCACGCCCATGTGCACACAAACAATTGGAAATGATGCATTTGTGTATTTCCCTAAAACTTCTATCACCCCCACCCAAAACACACACACAAAGTTGATGTCAAAATTTTAATAAAGACACGGCAACACACACCTGCACGCATGAGCCAGGGATGCCCTGAAACTTTTAATACACATACACACGCCCATGCATGCGCACACACAGAACTGCACTCAAACTTTTACTGGACACATAGGAGAGAGAGAGAGAGAGAGAGAGAGAGAGAGAGAGAGAGCTAAGAACGGATGGGCACATAATAAAACCCATTCTCAAGAAAACTTCCTCTTTATTTTAACAAAGAATTTGTGATTTCTTTAGTTGATTCAAGACTTCTAATGAATGATTCTACAATGATCAGATGCATGTAGTAAAGTGGTAGCATTTTATGGAAGAACAGCAAGGCCAACATTTTCTACAATAGAAACTCATAATCCTTCAGCCAAATTTGTGTCGAGTTCACAATTCACATGCATGGGTCTTGCTCTAATTTGCTCTCATGGAAGTTGAATTTACAATGACATTGAAGGTATCAATGAGCACAAATATACATTAGCCCCCATGCATGGAGTACTATCAAATTTAATGATGTTGCCACACCATAATAATAATAATAATAATAATAATAATTTGAAAACCCTGGTGAACAATATCACTAGCATAGCAGGGGGTGTCACTCCATCACATTGTGCAAATGACCAACAGTCATGTCGATCAATTACTTAATCCACACACCACTATCTCACCGTATAATAGTTTCTATGGTGTAAAGGGAGAGGAAGTTAGCAACTTACTGCTAAATTTTTTTAAAATTTTTTTGAGAGGTAACTGAAATTTTATTGAGAGGCTGCAAAAGCAGGAAAAATACAAAGATCAAGACTTATTGCTAAAATGTTTCAATAATACAAAGCCATTTAGCTTGTGCAAGACCTTTTTGCTCATACATGTTAGCATATTACTACTTGTAGACCTTTTGGAACATTATATGATTGTTCAATTATCATATATCAAAAAATAACCACGTGAATGACTTACCGAGTTATGATCAGCTGGCCTAGACTGGGTACAATTCCGCATGTTGCAGGTAGTTCTGAATGAGAAATTTACATTACCACAGCTGGGACATGTCCAATCATCTTCGCGGCGACTCCCTACAGTGAACAGAAATCAACAAATAGGTCGATCCATGAGCAATGAAAAACTTCAACAATAAATAAGCAACATAAAGCCACAATTTCATGTTAGCATTAATCATTATGGTGGGCCACATGCGACACATGTGATGATGGATAGGGACAGTTTCGTTAGACCGTTGCACATACAGTGGGCCCTACTAAAAAGTGGCTGTACACGTCCATTGCAGGGTTGAAATGTATCTTAACTCCTTTCATGTGAGGGGTTTTAAGGAAACGTGATTCAGCATATAAGCACAAAAGGGGAGAACTGTGGGAGAATTTGTCACCGAGAAGAATTTGGAAATCCACAACCGATATGGAACCCCGTCTCAGTCCCCAAATCCCCTGAAGATCCATTGTACAAAATTACGAATCCATCCGACTAGGAGTACATAAGGCCGGGTGAGGGAGCCGTGAAAGACAACTCCCGTCATCATCTTCTTCAAGCGAGTATTAAACAACCAGGGAAAACACATAAAAGATCTTTTGTGGTTATTCTCTTCATGGGCCAACACATGATTATCCAGTAAAATGGACAACATTTCAATCCTTACAATTGCATTCTAAATACTAACATCACCATTTGAAGCTGAAAACTGCCACCTCTTTCTTCCATAACCACTCTTTTTTTTTATATTTTTTTTCCATAACCAGTTAACTTGGGTTTCTTAATAAATGCAAACTTCATCTCCAAGTTATGTGCCAAATATAGCGAACAGTTACTAAAATCTAGTGATTAGATATGATGAATTAAATGAGAGGAAAGCCGTTGGCTACTCCCAAGATGAGAGGGCGTACAGCCTATATGTTTACAGAGGGTTGCTGCGGGTACAAGAAAGGCTGCGGGCTACACAAGGGGTGGGTGAGAGAGTTTGAGTGGGTAAAATCTAAGCAGTTGACGGACTTTTTGAGAGTAAAATCTAGATGACATGTTGCTAACCAGTAACACATTTCCAAATTACCAAATAATGCCTTCAGATGTGCTTTTAATATTAAGTTCTCTGGTTTTGGAAAACTAAGGTATGTTGTCTACAAACCATTTACATATTTAAAGTCTTTCCATAGTAAAGTATTTCATTAGGAATCCATTTGCATATGTAAATAATTTACTGTGTAAGTAGTTTACCACGTTTGTGTTTTGGACTATTTTTCGCATGTAAGTGATTTTCCTACATTTGTTTCTGTTCCTGCATACAGGTGTGGAAATCTATTTGTGTCCAGAGGATGTGCACGAAAATAGATATAATCTGTTTATACATCCATAGTGTGGGGGCCTCTTGGCAACCCATCCTTATCAAAACACTCTGATTGGATTCTCCAAGCAATCCAATCTATGGATATTGAAATGGACAATTCATATTGATTACGCAAAATTGTTTGATCATTAACATATTATATATATCGCCCATCATGTGGAGCCCACCTTTGCTCTCCCATCCCTCTCAAATCACATTTGATCAGATGATCCCAACCATCCTATTAGTGGTTCCAAAAAGGGACGATGCATAAGCATTTACGTGGGTTGTCCATCATGTGGGACCAACCTTCAATTGCCCATCCCTTTCAAATCACTTCGATTGGATGATATAAACAATCAATCAGTGGTTTAGGACGTGGACAGCCATACTAGACACATTCATGTAAGCCACCCATCATTCGGGGCCCACCTCTGATTGCCCATCCCTCCCAAATCACTTTGATCAGATGAACTAGCTATCCAATTAGAGGTTAGAGAAATGGACAACCAGTGTTGAGGTAATAAAACCAACAGGGGCAATTTACATAAGATTGTGTTTTCTCATAGGGGCGTGTGAAAATTTTTAGGCCATTTACATAGGAAAATAGGTAGGCATGAAAACGCTTACATATGAATGTCCACGTAGACGAGCATAAGCCAATCAAGTTTCCATATGTAGATATGAATTTACGTATGAAAATGCGTGCAAACAAACATCCCCTTGTGGTGTAGGTAAAATGCTATTCACATTACATATAATTGAGATGAAGCTTCCAAACCACCATAAGGGGAGGGGTCCATGCATACATTTTGACAAACACGATGATCATCCATTACCCATTTCCAATTTAGAGATGATTGGGAACATTAACTAACTTAAACCCTTCTGACACACTAACCCAATTTACCAAATCTATTTTAGTTTTTGCTGCCCCATTAAAAAAATTTAAAAAAAAAAAAAAAAAAAAAAAAAAAACACACACACACACACATAGACACATAGACCAAGCAATTGTCACCCTGCTTCCTTACTTCTAGATGAAATTTGAAGGACACTACCTTTCTTTTAGGTTCACATTTTAGAATTCAATAAAACCCAAACCAGCCTTAATAACCATTACCCCTTCCTAACCTTAAGAGGAGGTTGGGAACATGGACTCCCTTGAACCCTTCCAAAATGCCAAGCCAATTTACCAAATCCATGTTAGCTTTTGCCACCAAAAAAAAAAAGAAGCATAGGCGTAAGGACTTGTCACCTTGCTTCCTTATTTCTAGACGAATTGAAGGGCACTGCCTTTCTTTTAGGTTGACCTTTTGAAATTTAATAAAACCCAAACTAGCCTTAACAAAGCCCACCCACCCAAAAGTCTCTCTCTTCGCTCTTGTACATGTTGGTTGCACATTGAGATGACAATTCAGTGCACAGCGTGATTCCCTAGTAGGTCCAATTCAAAACATGTAGGGGTTTTATTAGCATCCCAACTTTATGGAGATGTTAGCAACATCCCCAAACTTTTTGAATGCCATGTGGGACGCCCAATCATCAATAGGGATGGTTCGTTTCAATAGTACCATTGGGGGCAAGCCATGGTGCAAGAATCATGCCAATCGGATGATCCTAAACCTTTGAATAGGGCCAGCTTGTTACAATCATCTGTTATTACAAGCCACGAATCACGTGGTTAGAATCATCACACCAAAGTGCTACTCTGGAATCATAAGCAATACAAAGTGGGATCCATCATAGATGTTTCAAGATGATAATTGGACCTATTATGTTTCTCCACTCAATCTTGACCATCCATTTTCTATGCCATTGATCAGAATTCAGGATCTTCTGATTGGTGTGATTTTTGCATCATGGGTTGCCCCTAGTTGCATCAATGAATGGACGGTTCAAATCAATGACAGGTCATGCCACGTGCCATTTAAAATATATGAGGCCATTGCTAACATCCCCATGAAGGAGGGAACATTCGCAAAACCCAACCAAAACAAAAACAAAACAAAAAAAAGCATTGGAGGCTTCATGTTCTTGCTGCCCAAGACGACTAACATTTTAGTAGTTCATCCTTAATTCATTATGGCACCCATCCTCGATATCATGAAAATAAAACCGGCATTTTACAATGGTAATTGCTAAAGTGTAATAATCAAATGGTGTTCAACAAAAGAAAGTGGTGTACCATCAGTTCGAGCACGCTTAGCTGCAGAAGAGTTCCGATTATCCACCTGCAAAAGCAATCACTCTCCACGCATAAGATATAAGAACTCGCCATTTTCCATTCAAACATTGATATGGAGGAAATACAGCCAGAAAATAATAACAGTGCATGTGGATGCATCTGTTGAATTGAATTGCAGTAACTAATCTGATTAAGTCAAAATATCTAAAAAACAGTTCCCTTCCATGAGAATTCATATTGGGTCTAGTCTCCATATTGCAATTATGAACTTTTGAGTTGAACTTGAAAGAAACAAAAATGCAATTTGAGGCCTCTTCCTCATTATTAAACTAGCAAACATAATTTATTTTATCAATTCCTCTTCTATGATTTGAATGCACAAAATTCAATCCATTTATGCATCCAGTCGAAGCATAAACTAATTTATTTTTAAAAAAAAAACCTTAGACACCTGGGGAAAAATTCTCAATAAATGGTGAGCCATTTGGAAATTTGGAACAACTAATTCAGTTTCAAGATATATAATAACATAGAAACAAACTGACATCAGAATGTGATGCAATTGAACACCAGTACCAATGACCCTTGATGCAGCCAAAAGGCCACACAAGCTGGTTGATTGAAACATGATGACCGGATCCACAGTTTGATGATAAATCTGATGAGATCAACGGTCAGCTTGCGTTGTGGGGCTGGTGGGATCGATTGAGTGGCTCCAAAGCTCATACTATTTAGAGTTTTTAGGATTAGATTTGCTCATGGTTTCTTTAATAATTTTCCTTTTGCATTTTCATCACTCTATTGGTGTGATCATTTTGGGCACCAAATGATGTCAAAATGGCACAAGATGGCCCCATTAGATAGCCTATTGGGTAAGCTTTCAAACAAGAACAAGATCATGCAATTCCAACATTATTTGAATGAGTCATTCCCAATTTACAAAAGGCCCATAGGGTTGTGATAGAATTTAAAAGTATTTGCCTTT
This sequence comes from Magnolia officinalis, assembly GCA_021015155.1. Classification (NCBI taxonomy): domain Eukaryota; kingdom Viridiplantae; phylum Streptophyta; class Magnoliopsida; order Magnoliales; family Magnoliaceae; genus Magnolia; species Magnolia officinalis. Next base: position 63,129,053 of record JAJHSJ010000015.1, on the reverse strand, counting down.
TCATAAATTAGGGCTTTCTTTCTTTTATCGTGAGACTAGATAAGGCCCTCTTTAGTGGAAGTGTGGTATGATGGCCTTTTGAAAATTTTTTGGTATTTCTTTGATTTAGAAGAAAGATTTAAGAGGCGCTTTTGTGATTTATAGTTCTTGACTAGAGGACCGTGGGTTCTCCCCACAATCATTAGGTTCTTGTTCTTTGATCCATTTGCATCCTTTGGGTTGCATACTTGCATTACCCCTTGAAATGGTGTGATCTCCTGGTCATCGAGAAATAACTTGTGAAAAGTGAATAGAATGAATGTAATTATCTCATTAACCACATGAAACTATGATAAGAAGAAAGTGGGATGTATCAAATACTTCAGTGAGACATTGTAAATGGCTAAGATGGTCCCAAACATGGAATGCAGGCCCACTTGGCGAATGTCCCATCTGACTAATCCATCTTTTCCCCAAAATATGTAGTGAAAACATACAGATGCTTCAGATTCCTAATTTGCACAGATATCATGATGAAAGCTGTGATAAAAATAATTTGTGATTTCTACTCTTGGTAGAATTTCCAAAAATCAGAAAACAGTACTGGTGTGGATACAAACAGCTTTTTCTTTCCGATACAACACATATTTTATGAACTTCTGCAGCTAGTAGAAGTTCCGAAATCACGAATATTTTTCTTCACTCCTAAAATGGTCATGAGCAATCTTAAAAGTATTGTCCGAAACTGGAATTTCCCATGAATGATAAAACTTTATTGGCCCGAAAGAGCCCATTATAGGGGCGATAGGGCTGTGCATATGTGGTGAATGATACAATACCCGATAAACCGATTCAAAACCTTGGTCACGAGCCAAACACAACCTAAACTATGAAAGCGCTGATTAATTATACATGAGCTAATGATGCAACCAAATGGCCACACAACCCGATTGATCAAGATTTGAAGAAAATGGCCAAATCTCATGCGCGCATGCTCCGCACGTGTGATTAAGAAAATGCCCACTTTCCTTTTTAGCTCATCTCTACTTTCCATTTTTAGGCAAATCTCTACATTAGGAAATAACCCCACTTTCTATTTCTTTTCTTCTTCTTTTTATGACGACAAGGTGCCCCTGCCCCTTTAAAGTGAGACTATTCCTTGCGGATGCATGCAATCACCCGCCAACCACATGCATTGGATAATCCATGGGAAGAGGAATCGAACTCGTAGCTATGGGGAGCAAACCCATGACTGAAGCGGTTCGCCCAAACCCAGGACAAGTTTTCTTTTAAATCTCTACATTGGGTAACTTCCTTTGATATCTTTATATTAGGCAAGAAGTAATCTTAGATTCTTTTTATTTAAGTAATTTCTTATTTAGGTAGTTTCCTATTTTCATATCTTTGCTAGCTAGGAGTTCTATTTTTAGATTACATAGCTTTTATTGCAGATTATAAGAGATGGTTATAAATAAGGCTTATGGCCTATGGAATAAGACAAGTTGATTGATATTTTCTTTGAGTAATTCTCATATTTCTCTACGGTAGTTGTCAAAAGGGGGGAAGTGATCCCTAGTTCAAGACTTGAGGACTATTGAGCTGGCTCATAGCCATGCATTCGCAGTTTCTAGCATTCAGCTACAACATTGTTGGGTCCTTTCCCACAATCTCTTTCTTCTTTTCTTTGACCTATTTGCTTTTCCTTTCGGGTTTGCATTAGCTAACCTCGCCATGAGAAGCCACCAAATAAAGGAATTTCTCCAATAAATTTATTATTTTAAAAAAATGATAAGATTTCTCAGTTGGGCAAACCAAAAAGATTACAATACAGTAAAAACAACAGCAAAAAGCAGTGAATACACTTTTCTATTAAAAATCCACGCAATTCCTGAAATTACTCGAGTAAATCAGGAATGTATTGGGGTTTTAAAAAAGAAAAATAGCAAACATTCCTTATGCAATAAGGAAGTTCAACAAGATGATGCCACCGTATGAGTATAATGGCTCGTTTGGCGGCGTGTATTTTGAGGGATTTGTGGGGATTTCATTTTTTGGTTGTTTGGTGGCAATGATTTTGAGGATTTGGATTTTTTAGAAATCAAAATCCCCCAAAAGAGCCTTTTCTGCATTCCCTCCTCAAAGCTGTTTTGCATAATCTACTCAAATCCACGGGTTGTAAGATCGACTGGATTCGGATTCCACGGGATTTAAAAACCACGCTGCCAAACAAGCCCTAAAAGAGAGATATAGAGATGCGGAGGAGAGAAGAAGAGAACCTGAGACATGGTGATTTCAAAATACAGAGCTCTTGCTTCGAATCGATGAAGCGGTTTTCTGTCGCTGAGTGGATGGAGAGAAGAAGAGCGAAAGTCAGCTGCGTAGGGTTTTTATCCGATCTAGGGTTTCGGACGGGAAAGAATCATACATCGACCGTGGATAACTATAACTGTACTCGGGTCTTTGAGGTTTGGTAGAATACATACCCTGTGTCGGCAATTTAGCCTTTCCATATTGGGGTGATCCTTTCAATGATCCAAGCCGTTTATATGATGGCCCTCACCTTCGATGATGGATGATCTTATATCAATGTATTTCAACCCTTTGATTATTTGGCTTCTTTCATTCGAGTGTGGACGGTCTGCTAACATTTGAAAGATCAAGGGTTAAAATGTTTTAATCCGATCTTTGTATCCCACACATCGACAGTGAGGCCCACCATATCAACGGTTGGGCTCGTCGAAAAGAAAAGGGCCGAGCCGGAAGTAACCTTGGGTTCCAAAAGTCGGATGGTCCATAGATGTGAGGATCCCGAATAGCGCAGTAGCATTCACTTATTAACCATCCCGTATATGGCCAGCGCTGACACCCAGTTTCATAGCACAAGTGAGTAAAAGATATATCGTTTCAACGCTGAGGTCTTAGCATCGATTCCCTGAGTGTTGTTTGGATTCACGTATTTTTTATATTCGGGTATGTTCATGCATAGAATGAATGGTTTTCAGAATACATCCAAATCAGGGCGAGACAAATCAGTGTTTGGATTGGAGATATTACGGAGAATAGTATACATATCAACGTTTGGATAGGAGGTATTATGTCTGCGCACATAACACCAAGAAAAGTAATCTCATTGGGCACTCCGAATTTCCATTTCTACATTCTAGAGGAGACATCTAACGCTTCATCTGCGTAGCCATGCATAACAAGTCCTAATATCATGGCATTCCAAGAAACTACATTTTTCTGATTCATTGCATCAAAGGCTCGATGTGCTTTATCAATTGCTCCACATTTTGAATACATATCAATCAAAGATTTTGACATCGAAATGATGCGATCAAATCCAGTACCATTGATCCGAGAATGGACCCATCTTCCAAAATCCAAATCACCCAAATCTGAATAAGCAGAAAGGATGATGACTAATGTGGCTTCATCTGGTTCAAATCTGCTTCTCTACATTCTCGAGAACAACCTCAGTGCTTTGTTGCATTGGCCACAATGGACATAGCTATCGATGATGGTATTCCACGACACCAAATCCAGTCTAGATATTTCTTCAAACAACTGACGTGCATTGTCAAGGTCATGGAGCAGGCCATACATGTGAATAAGCGTGTTCCTGACATAGACATGAGAATCCAGGTGATGTTTCATAGTAGACCAGTGAACCTGCTTGCCCAATTTAAGCGCTTTCAGCTGCACGCATATCTTGAGCAAGAAAGAGAAGGTGAAGTTATCAGGCACCTCACACTTGTCCACCATCCGCTTGTAGAAAAGAAAAGCTTTGCGAGGTTGGTTTGCCTTCCCATATCCTCTTATCATGGTGTTCCAGAGAAACCCATCTAGATATTCGATCTATTCGAAGACTGAAACTGCGTAATCCATTGATCCGTCCTCCGAAACTGTGCAGAATGAGATGATCCGACCAGACACGAAGATGTTCTTACCAAAGCCAGTCTGTATGATCTGGGCATGTATTTGGTTCAAATCCATTATGGTAGAACATGTTTTGAAGAGAGGGGAAATACAGTATGGCGCCGTCATTCGGCTGTAGTGACGGGAGGTGTGAAATCTGATAACATAATACTGCGATTTCGAATTTCTGGTAACGGAGGGAAATCGCGCGCATGGGATACCGTCCATTATATGCTCCGATCCAAATGTTGTGTATTTGGAATATTTGGGAATATTCACTTCTAATACAATACACCGCCCTCTAATACGCGAATCCAAACAGGCCTTAACAGTGAAGTATGATCTGACAATGAGTATACTAACAAGCTAGCCAAATATATATATATATGGTGCAATTTTAGTAACATAGTTGATAATTAGATTCTCTAAAATATCATTAGTGTACTTCTGTTGGTGGTTTGGCAGTTTTGTAACATTTTTATTTACTTGTGCCATTCTCTTAGCTTAAAAAAAAATAATAATAAAAAAATAAAAATCAATAAAAATACTTTACACAAATTTAATGGATTAGCAAAACAAAGGGACTTTGAAATACCAAAAACTTTTAATTTTATTTACCACCCATTTCATTCACTACCCGCCTAGGCCCACCCAGCTCATATTCTCCTGTTGTCTCTTGTTTTCGTTAGTTATGATATGTTAAGCAATTTTCTATTCACTATTTAAAAATATATTACTTGTCAAGCTAAACTTGTTTAGTTGTAAAATGAGAGAGGGGAGGAAGTTGAGTTTTTTTTTTTCATTTTTCCTCTCCTCATCTTTTTTTATCCTATTCTTTCGCCCACTACAACCCCATGTGTGCTATGTTGTAATACGTGCTAAAGTAAGAAACACATTATTTTATGATGGTTATAAGTATGGCTAGTAGCAGGCAAGTCCAGGTTTAAAATGTATCGCATAGTCGACTTACTTTTAAGTGAGCCAAGTGCCCGGGGCTCGACCAAATGAAACTTAATGAGAACCGAAGCCTACCAATCCTAGGTTGGGATGAAGAAAAATGAAGAGACGTGTGAGGTTACTCGTGAAGTTATCCTCCTCATAAATGATATCAAGTACACATGAATATATATAAAAGGAAGATGAAGGGATACATGCACGGTTGTTTGTTAAATTATCTTCTATAAAAATAATATTATATATATAATGTTTGCGGCATGCATGACACATTCCATGTTATCCAATGAGAAGTCACCATGTGTTAGCACTCTTGTATGAATGGCAAGAGGCGATCATACTCACACTACATGGTTTCAACGATTCTCATCTCTCCACAACAAGTAGCCTACCAAAAGCAAGGTGGCTTAAAGTCATACAAACATCTACCAAAAAAGAAGGATATCATTCAAAGTACACTTGACTGGTGCACAAGTGACATATGTGACCCATTTGTGTACCGAAAAAGTTTTCAAAGTCCTATTGATGATGGATTATTTGCAATTTTACTTACACACCCACAAACTGCCTTAAATTAGAAACATATTGATACCGAAAATGAAAATTTTCCTCTAAGTAATTGATAAAATTTTGAAGGCATGAATAAATTATGAACAAATAACAAATAGTACATCTCAAATTATAAGCAAATTATGTATGATGGCGTAATACAAGAATGATTCCAAATATTGATGCCAGTTGCTCAGTTGAATATTCAAGTAGAATCATATGCGGCCACCACCTCCTATAAGCCGATGAAAGTAAAGCTCAACAAGGAGCTATGTGCCATCGCTACACACAATCAAATTCTCTACAACGTGATATTGTTTATCACTAGTTTTGCTTATCAGTTTTATACATTTCACTTCCATCCAACCATACTATTGTAATTTTAGAGCTGTTATATTAGATTCGGCTTACTACTGTATAATGTTATCATTGTGGTTTGCTTTGAGAGTAAGTTAAATATCCACAACCACTGTCATGAATCTTAGATCATCGAGTTTTACTTAATAGATCACCAGTTGCATTCCGTTGACTTCACACCACAACAGTCCAATCTTTTCGATTGTCATTTTGGCAACGCAAGTAGTTGTACACATTTATTTTCTTTTGTGCTTATTGTACTACTTTTTCATTCAAATAAAATCAATGATCAACTTTTGTTTTTATAAATATTGTTAGTCTTGTATTGTAATGCCCTGAAAGTCGGGGGTCGAGCATAAGCTCCACTCCCGAGTTCCAACGCATCACTTATGCAATATAGATAATGATGATTAAATGTTGTCCGTGTTAGTGCATTAAACATGAGTGAGATTACACCAAAACAACATATCATACTCCAGAGACAGTTAAATTACGCAAGCGGAAGAACTGTGATAGATATATAAAGTATATAAATTGTTGTAAGTCTCCAGAGTATGAACATGTTACCAGGTTAAACATATACAAGTATACTTCCCAAAATAGACCAAAAATAAATATACATGTGTGTTTCAAAAAGACAAAATAGCACGGATAATGACATCTAGTAAACATCCCAGAAGTCTCCGTCGATCAGGCCACAACTCACATGAACCCGCCTAAAAACTGCATGAAAGAGAATGTCTCCTCGTCATCCTCATAGTCCGACTCCGCCTCGTAGGCATCACCACCACCTGCAACTAAGATAGAGTCTGGTTGGTGTTTAAAACACCGTCCCGGAACGTGGGAGTGAGTGATAAACTCAGTGGAACAATAAAGCAAAGGTTAACAAGTTATCAATTCAATCAAGCAGTACAACAAACATGTCTTAGATACTCTTATTAATGCAAGAATGATATGCGATAATGATGCATGCCCTCGCCTACACTCCCTCAGCGTCTTCATCTCACGGCGTGCATGACAAACTCCCGAAAGTGCTCTTCTTCACCAAAGCACATGCAGTGCGGTGCATACTCATGTTAGTCAATACTTAATTACATTGATTCATACAGCAGTATTGGGAAGCCAAGGTACCTCCCTTGTATTATTTGCCCAAACAATTATCCATTCTAGGGTCGTCAGTCCTAGTAAATCTCATACGATGTTGCGGTCCTAGGTCGCCACAGAGGGCTCGTCACCTGATCAGTGTAAGCCTAGTTTATACTCTAGTGGCTACGGAAAGGCTCGTTGCCTCAACGCAGTCTCAGAGTATGCTCGAGGTTACTACAAAGGACTCGTCACCTGATCAGTGTAAGCCGACAGCTCGAATACAATGTCCCATACCACCATATCCGGCTCACGAGTCTGTGTTGCTCACTGGATACTACGGGGAGGCTCGTCACCCCAGCGTAGGCCGACAGCTCGACCACGATGTCCCATACCACTATGCCTGGCTCATGAGTCTTAGCGGATCGAGGTACCATAGTTAATAGGGCTTCTCACTGGTGAGTTTGGTATATTAGATTCAAGCAGTAACGTCCATACATGGTGAACATATATCGAGTTAATCGGGTTACTTGACAAGCTCGACTGGTACGAGCGCACATCGAGTTAATCGATATGAAGTGCGTAAGCACTCCGTGTGGCCTAACCACTGTCGACAACCAAAGTACGGCTCAGATTCATTGGACACGTCTTGTGCGGCGAAGCAAACTCATCCACCAAATCAGGATCCATTACCGATTGCATGGACTACATCGTAGCCCCAAACACACTTCAAATAAGATAGGAATACATGTGTTAGTCCAAAACAGCATGTAGCAACCAACTTAAATATAAGTTTCATTTGAGCATTTCAACAAACACATAGTGTACATATTAGCATACATAGGCATTCAACCATAAAGCATGTAGTAATAATATAGGAAACTATAACCATAATTAATGGAAATGAGAATCCTATCTCAACACCCTCGTTACATGCATTTCAACAGGTATTTCATCATTGAGGCATTTTATCAAACATGTAGGCTACACATTTCAACATACACAGATTAGACTAGATATAACATATATCCTGGCAAGCTCTTTTACAAAAGAGTCGCCACGTACTCAACAAGCATATATTCATCATTAATAATCATGGCAAGCACAAATCCAAATTCCCTATTCATTCAGCCATTTTAATAAACACTTAGACTACACACTATAACATATGTAACGCATGTTAGCGATGATGGGCGTTAGGGCAATTCCTTTCACCAAGGAGTTGTCATACACATAACAACCATATATACACGACGAATAATCATGGCAACCGCGAATCCAAAAAACATACGTATTCGATTATTTCAACAAATACATAGAATACGTTATACTTAACATAGTTCATACGTATTCGTAAAGCGAAACAAACATCACGTTTTGCATGTGAAATGACACCCACGTCAGTAATAAATCATTAATCGACATTGAAAGTCTTGAAAACCATAACCTAAACGTATATAGTCCGCACCTTTCGCCAGTAAACTCGTAATGGATTCAGTTTAAACACTCTCGCCTTGTAAACTAGACTTTGAATACCTAATCAATGAAACAGGTTAGCTATTTCACCGATCTGCGTATTTAGATTCCTAAAACAGGTTAGAGTTAGAATTTCTTACCTGAAAACAAAACTAGAATCGCTGAAGTAGCGACACGGTAGCGTGGATTCGGTACGTTGAACGGCAGGGAGGAATCCCTGTAACAAAACCCAGACTTCCCTCACTTCTTCTCTCTCTTTCCTTCTCTTTCTTTTCTTTTCTCTCCCTAGGGTTTGCAAATTCGTGTGGGAGAGAGACTGAGGGTTTTAAGCCCTTATATAGTCTTAGATGTAAGCCCAATGGCCCCAAGGCCATGGTATACGTATATTATAACCAAAATCCGTTTGTTTCGGCTCAACGGATCACTTCCGAAGCCCCCTTTTCTGAGTGCGGTCGGACTTAAGCTCTCTGACCTTGGATCCAGGTCCAGTTAAGTTTTCAGTCCGATCGGATTTACAGATTGGCCATGGCGGACCAGTTTCAGTTTAATGGTCACCGGTGCTCGATTAGGGCCACAAGTGTACTGACATGTGTTTGAAATTTTTCTTGATCCGAGAGTGTAATTCGGTCAGATTCTGACAGTCTGAATCCTTAGATTCGGTCCGCAAGTGAGACGACTCAATTCAATTAAGTCTCAGTTCATTTTCAAAAGATATTCACATTTCTCACACACTTCACTCCGGGCTCAAGTTGTGCGTTTCTGGATACTGTTAGGACTTGATTTCCGAGATGATTGTCAAGCCCAGCAAGGCGGTCATAACCGTATAGTTTTGTAGTAATCGGACTTTTAACGCGCGGTCCAGGTCCGATACGGAGTTTCGGTGTGCTTCCGAGAGCAACTGAGATTAGAGATTGATCCTAAGTTTTAAGGTAATGTAGCGGTAATGATTCTGCATGTTTTGGATCTTGCAGATCATATTTAAAGTGATTAGTGTTAATTTCACAGGTACTATAGTTTAGCACTAGCTAATTCTCACCTAATTTCTAAAGGATTTGGTCCTGAGTGATTTCTACCTGAAGTGAAACTCGGGTCTTCATACGGATATTTTCGAGACGTTACATGTATCAATTCAACGAAAAACCCGATACGATGTCACTGTTAGAATAAAACAAATCCTTAACTCAATGCAACAAAAATCACATTTAGAATGACTAACCCATGTCTTTTAAAATTTGTTAATCATGGTAATAACTGGTGGCTAAATAATCATATTAACATTCATAAGTTTGATCATAGTTTGGCTAATTTGACGATTGGGGTTACAAGTGTTCAATCGTTTCGAGTTAAGTACGGCTCGGGCACTCCTGACACTATTTATAATCGCACATGTTTGACCAAATTCGAGGCATTTTTTACACATGTGCCTATGTGTCTATATTGGACAACAGCATATAGTAGGGTCATTAATTGATTGGTCCAACCGATGGGCTTTTATACTGAGCAAATATTTGGGTCAAATTTAGACTTTTAAGTGCGTGGAACGAGCTTATGCTTAGATTTAAAAGCCTAAACAACATTGGGCTAAGCTTAAGCTTTCCCCAATCTGACCTATATCTTCACTACATTTACATACATGATAGGATTTGCTAATGTCCACACTCTCTAAACCTCTTAAATGACACTCGTGTGTGATTTATTATGGATTTATCATTCAATCATTCTTATAACCAGGGGCAGGTCATAGTTAGAGCTGGGCAGAATTCGACCCGATCCGACGGATCTGAAAGCCAGGATCAGGTCGGATCGAGTAGGCCCGCTCAGATCCAACCGTACATCGAGTCGAGTTCGGATCAGTGGCAAATCCAGACCGATCCGATCCGATCCGATCCGCATGACGTTTATTCAACACCGTTTCTTGTAATGTTGTCCACCTAAGATTGGAATATACCTCATTTTTTGTTTAATACCATAAAATGATACAGAAAAATAGATGGACGACATGGATGAAATAAATACATCATGGTGGGGTCCACAGAGCACCGACCACCAGCCATAGGCTGGTAGCAGGGGGAGTAGCCAATCCATCTCCTCATAAGTCGGTCGTCTCAAGTCTCGGCCGGTGCCTCGAGCACCGGCTCTGAGCTCTAACTTCTAACACCTGTCCTAACACCCTGAGACGCGAGGAAGTGGATGGGCAGGTGTACCATGCACCATATGGCGCATTGACGTCAATAAGTTATGTGGGTCCCATGAGGTATGTGTTATATCCAAACTGTCCATCCATTTGGCGGGCTTGCCTTAAGGCTTGAGCCAAAAAATAAGACATATCTAAAGATCAAGTGGACCACAACGCAAAAAGCAATGGGGGGGTTGAACGTCTACCATTGAAACTCTTTTAGGGGTCACAGAAGTTTTGGATCAATATGAAATTTGTTTTCCCTTTTCATTCATGTAGTTGTGACCTTATTAACATATTGGATGGAAAATAAACGTCATGGTGGGCCCTATGAATATTTAAATGGTGAAAATCATATTTTTTTTGTTTTTATTATATATTTTTCAAATAAATAAAAATAAAATAGAAGACTTGATCTGAACCGTACCCAACTCGATCTGACTCGATTCTGGTCAGGCCAACAGTGCAACGGATCGGATCGAGTCAAATGACCCAAACTCAGTCCCGGATCAGATCGAGTTCGGGTTAGTTCTTTGAAATTTTCGGACCAAGTTAAGTTGGACCCAATCCGGTTCGACTCGACTCCATGCCCACTTGTAGCCATAGTGCAAGAATCACGCCAATCACACAATAACAACCTTTATAATAAGTCCAATTTGTTACAATTGTCTATTGCTTACAAGACATTGAAGTTATTATTGTCAGACTTTTAAAAGTCTTCAATGTCTGGGGCTGCTCGACCGGTCGAGAGGCTGGCTCGACTGGTCGAGGGTCCACTCGACCGGTCGAGCACCACTCAACTCAAAGTCCACCGTGCTTCTTATTTGGGTGTCCGGGGCACTCGACTAGTTGAGGGGGTCCCTCGACCAATCAAGGCTCCGGCTCGACTAGTCGAGGTTACGCAGATTTTGTGCGGACTGCGTAAATTTGAGGCGGTTTTGTAAGGGTGTAAAAGGGAAGTTGCTTAAACTATAAATAAGGGTCCCTAGGGCTATTTTAAAGTATTCTGAGGCTTCCTAAATGTATTCTAAAGGGTTTTAGGGTTATCAAAGGGTGTAGCAAGGGTGAGATTCGAGGTTGTTCGAATCAGGTAAGTCATCTCTCTTTGTGATTTCTATTTTCATAGTGAAGAATTATCGCTTTGTGCCGTGGTTTTTTTCCCGAATGGGTTTTCCACGTTAATTCTTTGTGTTCTCTTGTGTGTGCTTGGTGCCATTGGATTGCTATCCTAGATTTAGATCTGTGTGATTCTGGAGCCCAAATCCGCAACAAGTGGTATCAGAGCAATCGTTGGGGTACAAATATGAATATGAAGGATTAGTAATAATGACAAGCACTAGGTATGATATTGAGAAGTACTCAAAGAAATATAATTTTGAGTTATGGAATATCAAGATGATGAGTTCCTTAATCAAGCAAGGCAAAGATAATGCTCTTGAGGAGCGAAAGTCTATTATGACTGATGATGAAAGGAATACTCTTGATCAGAAGGCTTTATCATCGATCCATTTATGTCTCACGGATGAAGTTCTCTACAACGTCATGAGAGAGAAAATTGTAGCTAAGTTATGAGCGAAGTTAGAGGATGTTTATGCGAAAAAATTCTCTGAAAATTGCCAACACTTGAAGCGGCGGTGGTATAACTTCAAGATGGCAGAGGGTAAAGATCTGGAGGCTCACATCAACGACTTTAATAAATTAGTTTGTAAATTGCTGGATATGGAGAAAGTTATGAAAGATGAAGAACAAGCATGTATGTTGCTGAATTCTCTTCCGGCGTCTTATGAGTCATTCATGGATACAATGTGCTCCACAAATAAAACCCTGAGTGTCAACACCATTATCTCAGCCCTTCAAGGGAAGGCTATGAGAAAGCTTAATGTCGACATGTGGATATCTTTTGATCCACTGGTTACAAAGGGTAGGAAATTTGAACAAGGTACAGATTCTTCAGATTATAAATCTAAATCCAATGGAAAGGGCAAGGGAAAGGTAAAGTGCTGGAACTGTGGGAAGGAAGGACATGTGAAGAAGGATTGTGAGAATCCTAAATCAAATAGAGAAGATTCTGAAGCTTCGTACAGGGAGGCCAATGCTGCCATGTCAGATGAATCGAGTGGATGTGATGGTAATGTTTCGTCTGTGTCTACGATCAGGCGGCCATACGATGATCGTAAGGACGAGTGTATACTAGACACAGGAGCATCTTTTCACGTGACTCCTCATCGGAGTTGGTTCACCAGTTACATGGAGTGCGATGGTGGACAAGTGTTTATGGGCAATGACTTTGCCTGTAATGTTGTGGTTGTTGGTTCGATGCACATCAAGATGGTTGATGGGGTGGAGCGTACCTTGACTGATGTCAAACACATTCTTGATTTAAAGAATAATTTGATTTCTCTTGGTGTACTTGAGGCAACGAGCTGAAAGTTCACAGGTATTAATGGTGCTCTTAATGTATCTAAGGGGGCACGAGTAATCATGAAAGCGTAACGACTCGGTAACATGTACAGGTTGATCAGGAGCACTTCAAAAGGTGGAGCTGCAGTGGATGCAGAGGATTCCACCTCTGCACATGTGTGGTATGTTGGACATGGCCACATGAGCTGGTAGGGCAAAAAGGCTGAGACGCGCGGACAAGGATACAAAGCAAGTGGAGCACCCACCCGCGAGAATAATCATACAACATAATCGCATGATATCGGCGAGGTATATGAATGGCTCCAATATCACAGGGGATTCGTCTTCTATTCAGATAGCTCTATGTGAGCCAAGTGCTGAGAAATGGAAGGTGACTATGGGTGATGTGATGGACTCGTTGTACTAAACTGACATATGAGAGCTGGTGGAGCTTCCAGTGGGCCGGAAAGCGGTTGGATGCAAGTAGATCTTTAGGAGGATACAATATAGATACAGAGCGAGGTTGGTAGCAAAGAGTTATGCTTAGAGAGAAGGGATTAACTTTTCAGAGATATTTGCGCCGACGGTATAGCAAGTGTCCATTAAATCCACGATTGGCGCTGGTTGACCAATGTGATCTTAAGCTGGAATGATGGGTGTGGAGTTTATACTTCTGTAAGGGAAATTATAAGAGCAGATTTACATGAAACAACTAGAGTGGTTTGAAATTAAAGGGGTTGATAAAAAAAATCTTTGCAAGAGGTCGTGGTTTGACCTGTCGCTCGGGCAGTAGTTTGATTCCTTCATGATGACATGTAGATCGTCAATTATGGCACGTCTGAAATCAATGTACTGAAGACTCGATTAAGTGATACATTCAAGATGAAGGATCAGAGGGTTGCAAAGATAGTTCTTGGCATTGAGACTGAAAGAGGAGTAGACTTTGGTTATCTCAGGTAGAATACCTTTGGTAGGTATTGATCAAGGAAGTGATGGACCATGTAAAGTCGGAGAGTGTTCCCTAAGTGTCTCTCCTCAAGTTTTCCTCTGGACGTGTCCCAGAATAGATGAGGAAAAACAGGACATCTTATGAGCCTTATTCGAATGCGGTTGGTGGTGTATGTCATGGTTTGGATTAGACCGATTATTTCACAGGCTATCAGTGTTGTAAACAAGTACCCCGGCAAACAATATTGGGTAGCGGTGAGATGTTAAGAAGATTACGTCTTTCATTTTGAGAAGACAAGAGCAAAGGTGGTTGAGCACGTGGATTTTGATCCGACAGACATGCTCACCTAGATCATTCTTGTAGAGAAGTTCAAGTTGTGTGTAACTTCTATGGGCTTGGTGATGGCATAAAAAAAAAGGACGAGGTGTGCACAAGAAGCTATGATGCAGAGATAAGAGAAGAGGGCAGCAAGATACACAATTGAAGATTGAGGATTTGGTGGAGATTGTCGTCAGACTTTTAAAAGTCTTTAATGTTTGAGGCTGCTCAATTGGTCGAAAGGCTGGCTTGATTGGTCTAGGGTCCACTCGACCGGTCGAGCACCACTCGACTCAAAGTCCAGCGTGCTTCCTATTTGGGTGTCTGGGGCATTCGACCGGTCAAGGAGGTCCCTCAACCAGTCGAGGCCTCAACTCGACTAGTCGAGGTTACACAGATTCTAGCGAGGATTTGGTGCGGATTGCGTAAATTTGAGGCGGTTTCGCAAGGGTGCGAGAGGGAAGTTGCCTAAACTATAAATAGGGGTCCCTAAGGCTATTCTAAAGTATTCCAAGGCTCCTAAAGCTATTCTAAAGGGTTATAGGGTTATCAAAGGGTGTAGTAAGGGATGAGATTCGAGGTTGTTTGAATCGAGTAAGTCCTCTCTCTTTGTAATTTCTATTTTCATAGTGAAGATCTGTCGCTTTGTGCCGTGATTTTTTTCCGAAAAGATTTTTCACGTTAAATCTTTGTGTTCTCTTGTGTGTGTTTGGTGCCATTGGATTGCTATCCTAGATCTAGATCTGTATGATTCCGCAACCCAAATCCGCAACAGTTATATCCAAGCACTCAAACTAAGCTAGGGAATTGTTTGAGATCGTATGATGCCTTCATCAATCCAAGTACTTACAAAAAAAATAATTCCTAAAGGTTGAAATCCCAATGGCAAACTAATATAATTTTTTGAATTTTATTTTCATAAGTTACTTTCATAAGATATTCTTAACACTTAGTTGATGAAGTGGCCACACTAGACAAGCAACAATAGAAATAAGGATGCGAATATTATTTCCTTCAACTTAAGATCAAGCGCAAAGGTGTCACGTAGTTGGGAGAAGGTGTTCCATTGCATGTGAACAAATTTCAGGTGAACAAAGATCTATTTGGCCAAGTCCAAACACGTCATTGGTGGACCCAAGGCATTTGGGCTGATATAATCAATGTCACTTCATAAACTCATTAGTCAACCATTTCATGCTGGAAGAATAACTTTAGAAATGCAATAGGCATGGATAAGAACACATCAATGTATGGTGATCACTGGCTAAAGGACAAAAGAAGTTTTGATTCCAAGAGCACAAAACCAATATTCCATTTACATGTGAAGTCCTTTCGCCTTAAAAAGCTGTGTGAATAAAAAGCCACGAAAAAAAAAACAAAAAACAAAAAACAAAAAACAATTTCCTTAGAAAGTTATTGCCTTGACCTAATCTGTATACACAAAATCACTTGAATTGTGATAGAACAAAAACCCTTCAAAAATCACAAATGACTTGACCCGAGTCCACGGCAGGCTTGCACATCTATTCCTAAATTGTTGACATGGGTTGTGATGCATTGTCCAAATAGGTTGAAATTTGTAACATGAGAGACGAGCAGGTAAAGTGATATCTGGGCAGTGGGATTCCAAGTTTAGACCCATTTCATCACAAGCATGGTTAAGAGACCATGTGACTTGGAACTGACTGGTTTAGTCATGAGTTGAGTTGTATTGGACAAGTTGGAGTGACGTGGCTGAGCTCTTTCTCTCAAAACATAAAGAAAAAAATAAGTATAAAAATATTTAAAAATTAAATTTTATCTAAATTAGTTTTAAGATAAAAGAATGGTTGCCTTATTATTTTTAATAAACAATAAATATTTAATAAAATATTCATCCAAGTATCACATCATCCCATCCCAATAATAGACACTGTTAGATTTTTGGTAGAATTAGAAATACAGTGAATGCATGTATTTTATCCACATTGTTTATGTGACACTTGAGTTATATATGGCTATATGCGACCGGCATAAGTTATAAATCTAGTTTGTTGATGACAATTCTATATATGGTCTACCAAATGCAGGTTTCACTTCATTCGATGTTTTTTTTAAGGAAGATTTAAATCCTAATTTAAAATTAAACTGTCGGAATATAACAGTATTTCCAGACATAAAATCCTTATATAATAATGATGTTAATTTCAACTAATGCAATTCCATGCTAATTAATACCGGGGTTCAATCAGGTCTTTGGATTTTTTAAGAGAATGGACTTCTTTAAATAAGTATGGGAAAAGTTAGAAAATCTGTTTTAATTATTTGGATTTTCCATTAGCTGAGTAAATTATTTTCAGAAAAAAGTATAATGATTTTTTCAGAGAATATAAAAATTAATTAAAAGTGTGAACAAAATGCGCTATTTTGGACGATAAAAATGGAGAAAAAAAATCACTTTTTTTAAAATATTTTTCAACTAAACGACTGTCACAAACACTTCTCCTATTAAAATCCTTTTTACATGAGTACGGTCCAGCATGCATTCATTGTGGTCCACATGCACAATGCATGATCAGTGTTTTCCACATTTGACTAATGCAACGAACATGTGATCGTGTCTGCCAACTGGTGAAGTTTTTGCGTGGACCGTTGATATCTTCTGTTTTGGATCGTCTATATTTCATTGCCTGAATTGATGGTCAGGATGAACCTTTCTGCAGACAGGACGCGGATTGCGACATGCCTCCGCCCGGACGGTGATCCGTCCAGGCAGGGCTACGTGGGGCGCAAAGTGATGTAAGTGTTTTATCCACACGGTTCATAAATTTTCACATTTTAATGTATAATACAAAAAAATGAGGCAGGTCCAAGCTTAAGTAGACCACAAAGTGGGGTATTTAACTTTCACCATTAAAAGTTTCTTGGGAGCTGGAGAACTTCTGAATCAAGCTGATATTTGTGTTTTCACGTTATCAACGTTGCATGACATTATTAATAGGTTGGATGGTAAAAAAAAAACATCATGGTGGCCCTTAAAAGGTTTCAAAGGTGAGAATCATTATCACTGCAGCTTCCTTTGATGGGGTCTACTGGAGCTCTGGATCTGCTTATTTTTTTGTCTCATAACTTACATCACTATGGGTCCCACGGAGCCCTGCTCGGATGGTAACGTCCGGGCGTGGGTAGGACGCAATTCACGTCCTGGCAGATAGGATACGGATTGCGTCCTACCCCTGCCCGGAGGGTAATCCGTCCAGGCAAGGCTATGTGGCCCCACCGTGATCTAAGTGTTTTATCCACGCAATTAAATTCTTTTTTCAGATAATTTTAACCGTTTGTGAGTGTTACCTTAACCGTTTGTGGCCTAGCTTGATATATTTTATGTATATCCGCGCTGTTCATCTGTTTTTTTCATCACATTTTAGGATGATATTCCAATACTTAAGAAGGTCCAAATCTCAGGTGGACCATACCACGATAAACAGTGATTAATGACCATTATTTTTTTGGTGGGCCACAGAAGTTTGGATCAATAAAATCTCTGTATTTTCCCTTCATTCAGATATTTTTGACATTATCAACAGGTTTGATTGAAAATAACATTAGGAAAACCTTACGATGGGCTCTTTGAAAATTTTAATGGTGAAGCACTCAATCACAACTGTTTCCTACGGTGTGGTCCAGTGGAGATTTTTACCAATATAAATTTTGGTATAATTTCCTAAAATGTTCTGGAGAAACGGATGAACGGCGTCGATGTAAAAAAAATCAAGGTGGGCCTCACGGTAAGGGTAACACCGCAATGCTTGCCAGATCAGAAAAGAGAACTGATCAGACACGTTCACACAGGCAGGGTACCATGACAATGGTGCCATACCATGTTTTTCCCGCTAATATACCATTTTTGTGCAGGACACCAGTACATGTAAAACGGTAGGTCCTACCATCAAGATCATCTGCAATGGAAATCACTTCTTTCCCAAGGTCAGGTAGGCCACACCGTTAAAATAAATGGAGCAACGGTGATCTGATGCAACGTAAATTGTGGCCCACCTATTCATCGTATCAAATTATTTTTAAGAAAAGAGATCTTATAGTGGGTCCTACTGATTCTGACGGTACTGATTTCCTATACGGTCAGCATGTTGGCGGGAGAGATTGCAGCGTACCGAAAGTTGTGGTACAGTTGCCTGTATGTGACCAGTTCTGGACCGGAAGATAACTCGGTAATCGGAATCTCACTAACCCCAGACGGTATTATAAGGAGCTTATCCAAAGGGTTTGTACATATACACTGGTTTTCAGTTTGCCCAAGTGGGCCCCGAAATTCAGTGATCTGAACCGTTGATGTAGTGGCTTCCAGCGTGATGGCCCACGAAGAGAATTTCGCAGATTGGAGAGTACATAAAAATACATTTGACATCAATGGTCCGCATCAGCCAAGCGAGTCGCATATTCGACGGTTTAGATCTGCCACCATGGAAGAATTTTGGCCAACAAGGAGCCATCCATGTTGTCACCCCATCACATCAACGGCTTCGATCGAAATAAAATCCATCCCGATTCCAGAAATTTCCATGGCTCTGTCCATCTCTCACCGACTCCCGTTGAAAGGTTTGCACAATACATCTCGATGTATTGCTATAGTTTACTTTGGGGCCTTTATCCGTTGAATTCAGGGCCATATTTCCATAATCGAAACCATTTATGCTACGGTCCTCATCGTGGATGGTGATATACAGAAAAAACAAATAAATGGAAGATCATATCAATGGCCTGAAAACAATAGTTAAGTGAGACGGTCCATATTATACAAAAGAGAGTTCAATGATCAAAAGATGAAAATAGTCCGATTTGAGATTTTGTTTTGGCATTATCCATTAACAGTGAGGCCCATATATAAACGGTGTGGATCATTGCAACATGACTCCACGTCCAAACCATTGGTACGTAGGGATCTACATAGACGTTGCCTTTTAAAATTGGGATTTTGCGTCCTATAGACCCAGCGTATTACTTACTTTTTTTATTGGATCTGAAAAAAAATTTTAAGCACCAAAATAGACCTTTATTTATAGAGAAGAGCTAATAAAAATGAAAATATCCTTACTTTTTTCAACAACTTTATCCTATTAGATAGATGCATTTTCGTCAAAAAAAAGAAAAAAAAAAACATCCTTACCTTAAAAATCACTTTTGATGAGACATATTGAATTATGGTAACGGCGGACTTTATCCTTTAGATCTGTGTCATTTTCCAATGATCCAAGCCACTTATACCTCGGACATCACCTAGTATGATTGAAAATCTCAAAATAATAGCTTCTATTGAAATATGTCAACCAGATCTTCATTTGTCTATTTCTTCTTTAAATATGGACCGTCTCGATGAACATTAAAAAGTCATATGATTGAAATATTTTAGCTTGAGATTTTTTCGTGAATAGCTAATCAACGGTTAGGATCCTCACATAAAAGTTTGATTTATTGAGAAAAGGCCTCGGTACAACTGCTAATGCTCCCACATAGGGTTGAAAGTTGGGCGGGTTCAACCTGACCAACCCGTGACCGACCCGACATTGGGTTGGGCTCGGGCAGGATATTTCGGGTCCGATCTTAAGCTTGGGCTATACAAATACTAACCCAATAAAACTTGGGTTGGGCTCGGGTTGAGGTCTTGGGTTGCCCGATCCAATCCGAACCCGATCAATATATAAGTTACTTATAAATTATAATTGAGTATGGATCGTTTGTGTCAAAGGCACACTAATGACGCCGAGTCTCATTTATCCACGTCATTTTCAAGGATTCAAGCTAACTAGATATATCAGATTTCTCTCTCCCAAATAGACTTTATGCTATGCTACATGACTTTTAAAGGAGTAGTCTTATATTTAAGCTTGTTTTTTAAAGAAAAAAATGAAGTTCTTTATAATGAATAATCACATATATAATTAATAAAATTATAGATATAAAAAATAAGTCCTATATTGAAATATAATAAACTAATGTAATAACGAAAATATTAGCATGTATATACCCGACCAACCCGATCAACCCGACCGAGCCCGCATGGGTTGAAAATTCTCCACCCAAGATTGGGTTGGGTTGGGTTAGGGTTGAGGTATAGGAACCTTGGGTTGGGTTAGGGTTGAGTACGGACCCGACCCGACCCGACCCGACCCAACCCAACCCAACCCAACCCAACCCAACCCAACTTTCAGCCCTACTCCCACGTATCTTATTTCAATGCGTCAGGACTCAGGGCGTGTTCTAGCAAATCTTAAATTACAGTTACAATTGCTATGTTAAAAAAAAGAAGAAAAAAAAGCTGAAAGTCTACTCGCGCAAAAGGCATTGCAGTGCTACTGCTACCTATACGTTTGTTCGAGTATATCCCGAGGTATTGCAATAAGATACGTGGGACTCTAGCCCTTGGATTTAGGCCCTTTTCACTTACACAAACCGTCTATTTGATAGGGATCCACTTGGATGGGAGATGCCGGAAATAACTTTCGAATTGAATATCTCAACCCTTTGATTATTTAAAGATTCTGATGACCGTTTATCTTCAAAGAAAAAGAGCCAAAATCTAAAAGTAGAAATGATCAAACGAGAGCTTTTTTTCGTCGATTTTCCACATCCAAAGCGAGACTCGGTCACATAAACGGTTTGGATCATTGGAAGATGACCTAGTTTCAAGGGCCAAAGTCCCAAAGTATGGTATTACAATACTCTCGGATGTATCCGATCATTGTAAGTTTGTAAGTTTGTAAGGCATGCAAGAGATCTAAGCCGCGTTTCACACGGAAGTCGTAGGATTCGATCGATGCTCTCCTTCGAAAGGAAACCGCTTGGAGCAAGGAAAGTACGCATTCGATATAAACCGTCGGAATGTGATGATCGATACTCGGGCATTTGGAAATCGTACACGTGTCATGTGTTCACCAAATTAAACCGTCCAGATTTTGTGATCCACGGTAGGTACTTTACCATCCAAAATTCAGATATATTGAACAATCTTAACGTCTGATCAGTAGCAATTTGTTTTTTAAAGTAGGACCGTTGATCTTGCCCGTTTCGACTGTCCATTAAAAGTCCATCAGCCAGTTTTTACGAGCCAACTAAGATACGGCCCATAATTTGAACGGTTTACTTTCAGTCATTCGTATATTAACTTCACGATTTCTTAGTGAAAGTGTATCAACCATCCAAACCGTTCATATACGATGGCCTCGACATGGAGGGAGACACCCAAAGGACTAACTCTTTGATTGGAAATTCCC
This sequence comes from Magnolia officinalis, assembly GCA_021015155.1. NCBI lineage: Eukaryota > Viridiplantae > Streptophyta > Magnoliopsida > Magnoliales > Magnoliaceae > Magnolia > Magnolia officinalis. The sequence goes on along the minus strand of JAJHSJ010000015.1, from coordinate 63,107,626 downwards.
ATCCGTTGATCACCTGACTCCTTTTTTACTGTCTCCTTGTTCGCTTTCATGTGGGCCAATTTACAAATCTTTGCGATTTTTCGAGTATACACCTGGCCAGATCAACGGTTTGGATCATTTCAGAGATGTACCAACACGTCCGTGGAAGAGATGGAAATCGCGGCACTAGTTGCACGCGAAGAATGGACGCGGATTGCACGCGATCCCCATCGCGGGAAGCTCCTGCGGTATGAAGCTTGGTGGGGCCCACCGTTAGTTTTGTTAAATCCACCCCGTCCGTCGGTTTTTCCCTCTCGTGTTTGAACATGAGGCAGATCCAAAACTCAAGTGGGCCACAAGAAAAAATTGGAAGGGAATGCCTACGGTTGAAACCTTCCCTTGTCCACCCAGATGATCTGAAAATACAAAATATTAATCTCATACAAAACTTCTGTGGCTCTACGAATGATTCAACGCTGGAATTTCAATCCCTGCTACTTCCTTCGGTGTGGCCCACTGGAGTTTTGGATCTTGCCCATTTTTGTTCTCACATCCTAGCGTGAGCTGAAGAAACGGATGGACGGGGTGGATTTCTAACAAACATTACGGTAGGTCCCACCTAGCTACCGACCGCAGGAACTTCCTGCTGTATAAGGGACGCGGATTGCGTCCTACCCCCGCCCGGACGGTAATCCGTCCGGGCAGGGCTCTGTGGGGCCCACCGTGATGTAAGTGTTTTATCCACGCCGTTAAACGATTTTTTAAGATAATTTTAATGCGTGAACCAAAAAATGAGGCAGGTCCAAGGCTTAAGTGGACCACACCAGAGGAACCTACACTAATAATGATACCTACCGTTGAAACCTTTCTAAGGGCCAACGTGATGTTTTTTTACCATACAAACTATTAATAAGGTCACGTAGACGTGGATGAAGTGAAAACACAAATATCAGCTTCATCCGAAACTTCTCCGGCTCCCAAGAAGTTTTTAATGGTGGACGTTCAATCCCCATTTTGTGGTCCACTTAAGACCTGTAATGCCTCATTTTTTGGTTCAGATATAAAATTATCTTTAAAAAAGCGTTTAACGGCGTGGATAAAACAATTACATCACAGTGGGCCCCACAGAGCCCTGCCCGGACGGGTTACCGTCCGGGCGGGGGTAGGACGCAATCCGCGTCCCTGTATAAGTAGCAGCAGAGGTCCCTCGCTCTTTTTCTCTAAAACCTCTCTCTCGAAAGAGAATAGGAAAACGCCTCTCGGGACTTAGATTCCTTAACTCTTCTTCTGCTGCAGAGATCTTCAATTGATGGAAGCAATTCAACAAGAAGTAGCGGATCGAATCGTCTCAGCTGGTAGGTCAAAGATCTTTTCTTTCTCTTTCCCCCTTCTGCTATCTGCGTAATCACATGTCTACATGCATGCATGAGGCTTCTATCTTGTTGTTAAGTGGAAGAAATTTGAACCGTTTTTTCGTTTATTTAGTTTGATTTGATGGGTTTTGAGGCAAGTTGCTCCTGTATTCATGGAATTTTGTGTTTTTTTCTTTTTCTGATGCTATTCGTTAGTTTGATGGCTTGCAATTGCCCCTTTTGGTTTGGGAATCAATTAATATTTTGTGTTAAGAATCGAAACCAGCATCGTGCTTGATGATTTAATGAGTTTTGAAGTTTTTTTTTTTTTTTTTTTGTTCTCTAATTTTTGTAATGCTATTCTTTCTTTCAACACCTTTTAATTGCCCCTTTTGTTATTGAGTATGTCTATGTTTTATGGGCAAGATTGAAAACCCGTCTCACGCTTGGCTTGATTCGATGGGTTTTGAACTGGGTCTTTTTTGTGTTCATGGAATTCTGCATGTGCGAGTGCATATTTGGCATTTTCTTTCCGCTTTGCAATTGCTCCTTTTATTGGTAGGATTGTCGTTTTGGAGTGAACTGTCGAAAGCTCGTCTCATGTTTGGTTTGTTTTGATGCTATTCTATGTTGTCTATAATCTTCATTGTTCAACTCCTTGCGGTTACTAATTTGGGTGTTGAATCAATCGCCTTTTATGTGAAAAATTGAAAACCAACCTTTTGTTTGGCTTGATTTCATTATTTATTTGTTATTCAATCAATTGCTGTTTTATTTGAAAAACCTAAAACTGTCTCATTTTTGGTTTGATTTGATGGTGCTTGAACTGGGTTTCTTCTTGGGGTCATGGAGTTTCTGGTAGCTTGAGCAGTTTCGCTACTCCGTTTGACCTTTGATGGCCTTAGATTGCTATCTTTTTTGCTTGACAAACCACACAGCCACATCCACATCCACGATCCTGATCCTATCAGTCCCAGTGGCTGATACAGTGACATCTCTCTCCTTTTCTCCCTCTTCCTGTTCTGATATATTTCTCCCTCCCTCACTTCTCTTGCTGTGATTTTTTGCACATATCCTTTTTTGGTTTTTTCCGTTCTGTTCATTCAGACTGCAGAGCAGAAGCTCTGTTTGTGTGCAACCTTCACTCTTGAATCAATCAAATCGTCCTATCACCATTGTCTTTAATCTCATTATGAGTTCATAATTTTCTTGTAACATATTGCGATACGATGAATCAGTATTTGAAGTTCTAGTTTTTGGAGGATCTTTGCTCCAGTTGCCTATGCAAAGGCAAGTCCCCCCCGCGCTGCAGACAGATTTTCCAGCTTTTAAACCTTAGGATATACTACTGTTTTTCTAGAGCGAGACTGCGGCATGAGTTTGCCCAGAATGCAATTGTGGCAACTCACATGTTTCAATCCAGAATATTGGAATCTTGTTTTGTGTTATGCTTGATTGTTGGGATCTCGTTTTGTGTTGGAATCCAGACTCTAACGAGGCACTTAACATATTGACATTGGACAACGAAGAAAAACCTGCTGATGTGGAGAAATTTAAGGAACAGGTAGTTGCCTTTTTTTTTTTTTTCCATGATGCCATTTTTTATTATTGATTTTTAAAATTTTGTCGAATTTTGTTTATGAGTTTGCATTTTCTTATGGCTCAGCTTCTTTCTGCTAAAGACGAGAGGATGGTGTCTCCTAATGGTTCGCACAATGCGACTGCCACAGGTCCTTCAAGGGATACAACAGGACGGCCGGGATCGTTGAGTGTAGGTCGAGATCATAATACCGTTTATGCACCTAATGCCTATGCCCCTCAGGCACAAACAGTTTACTATGGAGGTTAGTTGTGAGATCCCATTGCCACAATTATCTGTTCATGGCAAAGTAGTCATAGTATATTATACAGCGCTCGATTGAGCCCTTGTTCCACCCGATTGACTGTATATGCGGGGCTCGCCTGGGGCAAACTATTCAAATGGTGGGTGCATCGTGGACAACAAATAACCCCCCAAATCTCTCCCATCATGTGACCCGTGCCCAAAAAATGTAGAGCATTGGTTGAAATTGACCATTTTCATCTGATGGTTAGGATAATTTGATAGGGGAGATAGTAAACCATTCCAAGATTGGGCCCACTAGATCATTGGATTTAGTCATTGTGTAACCTTGTCATCGAGTCAATGAGATCTTGATATCCAAATTGCAAAGAAATTAAAAAATACCCACATGAACAATGGAGTAGAGAGGGAGAGAACTTTTATTGATATCAACCTTTCCTTTTACAAAAGTTAAAGAAAATACCACACATGAATCTACCAACTCCTACACCACCACCCCCCATATATAGATCCTAAAGAAATCCTTGATTGAAATCTATACAACTAAGAGAATCAATCACAATTTATTGAACACTAATCCAATTTTTCTTCATATGGCAAAATTAAACATGGAAAGCAATTGAGAGAATCAATTACACCCTCATCACATCTTTAAAATAGCCCCTTCATATCTCCCAAAAATAGTAGATTATAATCCTTAATGTGGCCCCCCAAATCTGTAGATAATCAGCCCAAAAATCAGCACAGGTTGGGCCTACGGTGGACTATGGGCCTATGTCTTGTTGGGCCATACAATGGGCTACTATATGGGCCTAGGTTGGCCATGGGCCTGCATCAGGTCACCTTTTAGAAAATCTAGTTTTTCTAGATTGAGCGTCATATAATGCCTCTATAAAATTTCCTACACCGTTTTTGGTGGCTAGGAGTAGTCAACCTTATAGGAGTTAGTATTGAAGTTATGGAGAAAAGTGAAAACTGATTTCCAAAGAGGAGTTGCATGCCGAAGACTTTGCCTAGAGTTCTCAGGTTTTGATGTAACCCTAGGGATGAAATCAAGCTAGAAGCATGATAGTTCAAATATGTACCCAATTTTGATGATTGATTCATTCCCTACATGTGACAATGCAACTCCCGTTGCTCCAAAGTCAGCAAATAAATAGAAGGAACACTACAAGAGAGGGTAGATATGTGGAATCGCTCCACGATAGTCTGTTGTAGTTGCACCAAAGAGGTTTCAAGAGGCATCTCATTGCTACATAATTGAATTTCATCGCAGGAAACAGGAAGAAATACTTAAAAAAAAAAACCCACCTAATCAATATCCATGTATCATGTTCATATGTTCTTTCTTCTCTACTTACACCTAATTGGTCCACATATATTGTTCTGAACCCTTTCAAATGGAAGCAAAGGGAAGAATTACAAGTAAAGAAACTAGGAAGCTGTAAATTAAGGATAAAAACATATTAGATCTCTCCCACATATCATGCATATGGGATCTGTTATACAAGCCATATATTTTTTTTGGATAGGTAAGCTGGGCCGGAACTCGAGCATACAAGCCATAATTTATCAATTGCATGATTTATTAGGACATTTAACATCACCCGATTGGACAAATGTGCCTCACAGTCCAATCAGTTTCCATATAAAGGGGATCTTCCACACATTTGATTTTGATGTACGCGTGTGGTGTATGGGGTCCAACTTTAATTGGACAGCTCGTGGGATCCAGTCTGGGTCCCTACCTGATGGATCTAATGGTCCTGGTTCAGGTGTTAGTTTTGACAATTGGGGTCAGGGTCAGTGACCCAAACCATTGGCTTGTTGAATGAGTTCCAACATAGATGGACCAAACCCCAAAAATCTTCCAGAACTGAAGATCCTATTCCCCCAATTTCTGGCGATTTTTTCAGTTGAATGTGGAATGTTGCTGTATTCCTCTCTTCAACAGTTTATTTGCAGGCCATAGATAGAAATGTTAGGGTTGGCCTCTTAAGTAGATTTTTGGGGTATAGTCCATCCACAATAGGTCAGCAAACTGATGTTTGGATCATGGAATGATGGCCCTTAATTGTCACAATTGAGAAGCCAAGTATACTGTGCAAAGCCTATAGAGAGTTATGTACTTTTATGTGTCTTTTTGTGTGCATGTTCACAGTGTTTGGCGCTCTTGTGGAGTTCTTTATTGTAACTCTAGTATTATAATAAAAAGGTTGTGTGGGGTTGGAAGCCCTAACACAACAACGTATTCTCCAAACCTTATCTCTCTCTCTCTCTCTCTCTCTCTCTCTCTCTCTCTCTCTCTCTCTCTCTCTCTCTCTCTCTTCCATTCCTTTCATCTCTTCCTCAAATCTTAGCAACAAGGTATTCAAAATCGGTTATGTAACGGCCGTTACGTAACGGTAACGGTCATAATTGTTACGCGTTATGGGGTCGAAACGGCCGTTACAGAAAAAACAGGCCGTAATAGCCCTGTAACAATTTTTTCCAAAAAAAAAAAAAAAATCGGCTGATACGGCCGATATGGGGGCCGTAACAGCCCATATCATAACGATAACGGTGGTGGCCGTTATGGGCACCATTATCGTTTTGGAACACCTTGCTTAGCAACTCTACTTGGTATCAAAGCCCAGGGACACTTATACATTGATTGGAGTTGCAAGGGCTTGCAAGCATATGGCTGACATCAGCAAGTGTACATATTGTACGACTAGTTTTGCATCGGGGAGAACATGATCTGATACAACTTGATTTTAGAGGAATTATGGTGATTTTTGCAGGATTTTTAAGGTTGATTTGAGGCATGTTTGGGCCTTTTTTGAGTCCGGCGAAAAAACTGAAAATCTTTGTTTGTTTGTTGTTTTGTTTTGGTTCTGGTTTTTTTTTTTTTTTGCAAAAATTTCCAAATCGATAAAGGATTTTTTGTGTTTCATGCGCGCACAAAACACATTGAGATTGACTGTCATTTCATTCAGGAAAAAGTTGCTAATAAGGAAATTACTACCCCTTTAATTCCTTCGAGGACTAGTTGGCCGATGTTCTTACCAAATCTCTTAGTAGGGATGCTCTTATTTATATAAACCCTCTACTTGTTGATTGCTGTGGAATGTAGCCAGGTTGCTTTGGCAACCAAAACTCAGATGTTGCAAAAACTCAGCTAAGTCAAATTTAGACATTAAAGACCTAATTCTAAAGTCATGTCTGAATTTCTAAACATGGAAAATATATCACTGCAATTGTAATGGTGAGTGATTTTTATTTATTTATTTATTTTTTCCATGTTTTGGATATTGACTCTTTTAGAGAAATCACAAGTTTTGATATTTTATTTTTAAGTGTGATATCTGCATATCTTTCTATTTTCCTCTCTTATTTTCTTATGGGATTTAGTTGACACTGTAAGCACTTTTATAATATCCACTTATGAGACTGTGCTTTTATTTCATGATGTTACTTAAGGTTACGAGAATGCTACCAGTGACTGGGAAGAATATCCTCACTACATAAATGCGGAAGGCATGGAGATCGGATCTCCAGTAAGTATGAATTCCTTGTCTATTTGCTTCTGAACTTGTGCTTTCTGATTGAGATCTCACCAAACGTGCCTTTTGCTTTTGTTCTTATGCAGGGAATGTATGAAAATCCGTCTCTCTTTTTTCATACCGGTTATGGATACAGTCCTCAAATGCCATATGGACCTTATTCTCCACTTACACCGCCTCTGCCTTCGGTAAGAGGAGATGGCCAGCTGTACTGTCCACCGCAAACCCATTTCATGGCTCCTTATTACTACCAGCAACCAGTTCCTCCTAGCATGCCATATGTAAATTATCCGACTCCCATGTCGCAGGCTGAGCTGTCAATGCCGGCTGGCATCGATCAACATGGCAATTTTCTTTCTGATTCTCCCAATTCTAGTGGAGTTCTGTTTGGACCACGACCTGGTTATTATGGGTCTTTTGGTAAGGGAAGTTTTGCTGGAAATTCTGGTAACCCTGCTGTCTATGAGTTGTGGCAAGGATTTGATGGGTTCGGATCCGGTGGACCTTGGTCAGATTGGTCAAAATCCTCAGAAGGGCAGAGGTCTTTAACTCCGTTGCCATCACCAGTGGCTTCACCACAACCGATTGGCACAGTGGGGTCATTTGGGCACAACGGCGCACCTTTGGCTTCTGGAATGGTATGATTTCTTACCAAAAAAATGCAACTTTCTCAGGCTTCTGAAATGGGTCATTTGTGGTCCATTGGCGTATACACTTTATTTTGTTTGTTTTCATATGGTTATTTCGTGTAGAAACTGTCAGACGTTGATATATGCTAAGAAAAGGAGCATCATGCCATGTGTTCATCACCCTGTCACTCTCACATTCATGCAACTATTTATCATTTTCAGGCTTCTCTGCAACAGAGACCGTTGCATGGATTTGGATCTGCGACAAGCTACAACAACAGAGGCTTCTCACATGAGGGAGTGTATCATCAAGGCATGAATTTTGGAGGGTCCATATCTGGTATTGGACTCAATGACCGGAGCTGGATTGCGATGGATAAGGGTGGGCGACGAGGAAGGGGCAGTGGTTCTTTGTGCAGTTGCAATGGCACGATGGACATTCTCAGCGAGCAAAACAAAGGTCCGAGGGCGTCAAGGACAAAGAATTCAACCTTGGAACACAATTGGTCTGTTGATGGTAAAAGGGGTGCATCTCCCAAGGCCGACAAAGAGTCATATAATCGACCCGATTTTGTCACAGAGTACAAGGATGCCAAGTTTTTCATAATAAAATCATACAGTGAAGATAATGTGCACAAGAGTATTAAGTACAGTGTCTGGGCCAGCACATCGGGTGGTAACAGGAGGTTAGATACTGCTTATCATGAGTCCAAGGTCAAAGAAGGCGCTTGTCCTGTCTTCCTTCTGTTCTCGGTGTGTTACTAACTTCTAAACCCCTTTCTGATTGAGCTTTTTGTGAATTCTTCTTTAGTTTTTTCGTAATACGAAAATTGATTCAGGAATTAGAATTTGGGTTTTTTCATTTTACTTGGTCAAGTTGAAGGCTAGTGCTGTGGGTTTGCTCCCCATAGATGTGAGTTCGATGCCCCTCTCTAGGATTACCTGATGCACATGGTTTGCGGGTGATTGCGTGCTTCCGCATGGAATAGTCTCACCTTGAAAAGGGGCAGGGACACCCTGTTGTCATTAAAAAGAAAAAAAAAAAGAAAAGAAGTTGAAGGCAAACTTGAAATTCAATGAAAAGCAGCTAGAAAGCTATTAAGAAAATGTAAAAGATCATTAGAAATTGGGAAAAAGTTGAAAAAGAGAATCTACTGGTGGTTTTCAACCCTTATGTGGGTTGGGAAGAACTGAACTAATGAAACGTCATTTCCTATTTCTGAGACTAATCATGGAAAAAGGAAATTATTAAAGGAACTTTGTTTTTTTCCCTCATGTTTTTGACAACCAATTCATTTGTATGCATGTCCTCCTCCTTTTATTATTCTTGTCCGTTGTCTTGCAATTTTTGATAAATTCCAAATTTTTTTGTCAGATACAATAGGTTAGAGTTAAATTGTAAGTCTTTTTGCATCGCACTTCATTTGAGTCATAGGGTTTGAATGTTGAAACTCCTGTGATTCTAAGTTTTAACTGCTCCCTTTTCTTTTGAAGGTTAAGTATTAACAACACCTTAACTGCAGGTAAATGCCAGTGCGCAGTTCTGTGGGGTGGCTGAGATGGTGGGACCGGTAGATTTTGATAAGAGTGTTGATTATTGGCAGCAAGACAAGTGGACCGGCCAGTTCCCAGTCAAATGGCATGTTATAAAGGATGTCCCCAACAGCCAGTTCCGTCATATTACCCTTGAAAATAATGAAAACAAGCCCGTCACCAACAGCAGAGACACTCAGGAGGTAAGATTTTTTATTTTAAGTTACTAATTCTCATGCATACTTAGCGAGCATTAGTTTTCTGCTTTTCTTTGGGTAGCTCAATTGATTTCCTATTCCTTCCTGAAACTGTTTCTCATTTTAATGAAGATGAGCATATTTATTGTTGATGAATGTTCTTTAGGATCCATGCGGAATGTTTTGTGCATTGCTTATGCTAATTTTATATCCTCAGCTGGATATTCGAACTGTTTAACGATCGACTTGGTGGTTCATTCATTTGAGTGAAGTCTAGTCTGCATTTGCTCCTGTTCTGGCAGTACCAGTGTCATGGTTTGTAAGTTTGAAGTTTGGTGAGGCCCCTTTATGGGGTTGAGTCAAGTGTCGTTTGAGCACTATGACCTGGAGTTTAAAGATCATATATTGTAGCCTTTTAGTCTTTGTACACCCCGCCTTTTTTTACCCCACTTCCCCATTTCTTTCTTTTGGTTGTTTGGGGGTTTGAGTTGACTCAAATATCGTTTCCGTAGTCTGTCGGGCTTCTCAAGTTTAAAGATCGTATGTTGTAGTCCTGTGTCCGAGTAAGTTTCGTTGTTCAAAAAAGAATGAGATCATTGATTGGAGAGACAATGACCATCTCATTCTCTCAGCTTTTGCACCAAAGACTGCCATCTCTCTTTTTTCTGGCAGTTTGCAGGTACTATGGGGTCCTAAAATATCTTATTCGGCACTACCTTTTGTTCCCCTTCGTGCTTTGCTTTCCATCTTTCCTCAGAGAGCATTTTTCTTTCTTCAGCGGGTGTAGGTTCTGCAATGATTGATATCCTATCTAGAGGATACACAGAGGATATCAATAGGATAATATGCTTACTCATATTTTTTTGAAGATTTATTATCTATTATTTACATGCTGCGCCATTTCTACATCCAAACTTCGAGTAACTCACCAGTGTTTCATTTGGAGGATTTGAATGTTCTTGGACATTTACAAGAGCTCAATTTCAGCATTCAGCCTTATGTAGTAGGGCCCAACACACCCGAATCTCAACACCTGAAGCTCTCGTATTTTGGCCATCGATTGCTGTTCCGGTTTTGCTCCTTGCTTTTCAACCCTTGTGTCTAATCGTGTCTTTTACAGTAGAAATAGCTTCTGGAGTCTGAGCTTTCAAGCATCGAGTACTCATGTTCTGTTTTATCGTGGGTTTTCAAGCATTTGAATAGTTGCTTTATCTTGCGCAGCACTTGAATGAAAATTTAAAACTCAATTCATATCTTTTGGAAAAAGAAAAAGGAAAAAAAAAAACTTGATTCATCAATACAGGCATATTCCTTCGATTATACATCCTAGTAAGACTGGCATGTGTAATGCACTTGGAGAGTGGAAGTGGCTTGCAGGTTGTGATAGAGGGGAGAAGTGTCTAAGAAATTACGTTTCTTTGAGCGATTTGCTAAAATACGTCCTGATGTAGTGTTATAGGATATTTAGAGACCAGCATTTGATCTGGGTCCAAACAGTTTATACAGGCCTCACCATGGATGGGGGACATGCGCGCGCACACACACACTCACAAATCTGAGATTGGAGTATTTCAACTCTTTGATCCTTTAATTCTTTTCCCTTAAATATGGACCATCTACTTGATCGTTATTTCGTGGACTGTCTATTGAAAGTTTAGGAGCTTTAAATCTTGAATATACTCAAAGCAACCACCATCAACTGTGTATCTCGATCAATAGTTTGGATTGATGAACATGGCCCCATATCCAACGGCCACAACTCCAATCTATCTTATAAAGTAAGTCATGACACATTGCAGCAATGAGCAAACTTCGTCTTTTGTTCTGTTGGTTTATGGCAGGGCTTCACCATGCCCTTTCAATTTATTAAAAACCTTTGTCATGTTCTTTTATATTGCATGGTTTAGTGGTTTCCAGTAATTAATTGTGGGTATCTTTCTGCCGTTGGCATTTCTCATTATGGATGGTGAAGATTAGCTTTATTGATTGTATTTCCTGACTGAGATCAAGTGATCAACTCATCTACTTTGGTTTGGCCAGTAGTGGTAGACTTGTGAGAAAAAGAGGCAAACAGTGTAGCTGTAGCTTTGTTGAGTGAGGGCTCTAATCGCCAGTCTTTGTATTTGGGAACTTTGGTTCCATTTTGATTTAGGGTATGTTTGGATACATGGATTCCATGGATAACGCAAGGGCTCTAATTGCTAGAGCTGGGCATCAAGTCGAGTCAGACCGAGTTAGGGCTGACCCGACTTGACCCAGTTTTGAAATAGACCTGACCCAAACTTGACCTGACTCGGTACCGAGTCTAGCATGCTTGACCCTATCTGAGTCCAGGTCTGGCCTGGACTAACCCGGACCAAGTCTGACCCGGTCATAGGTACTGAGTTGGGTCTGGTGCCGCAGGTATCCGCGGGCTGAAATCACAGCTCAGAACCTAGGTGCACCTGCTGGAATTGCAGCCTCTCTATCAGCTACACAGCATCTCAGATCTGAAATGGTTATATATATATATATATATATATATATATATATATATATATATATATATATATATATATATATATATATATATATATATATATAAGTCGGGTTTTGGATCGAGTTGAGTCAGTACCGAGTTGAATTTCAGGTCGAATCGAGTTACTGGGTGACCCGAACTCGACTCGGTTTGAGTTCGGATTGGAAGAAGTCTACTGGGTTTGGATCGACTCACCCAATCGGTTCGGGTCGAGTTGGGTCTGAACGAGTCGGATGAGTCGACTCTGCCATGTCTAGTTGTCCTATGCTCAGCTCTACTAATCACCCATCTTTGTATCTGGGAACTTTGGTTCCATTTTGATTTTAGGGCATGTTTGGATACATGGATTGCATGGATAACATAATGATCACCCAATGGTAGGAATAGGATTAAAAAAATGGGGTGCCGGTTTGGATAGCAAATGGAATCAGATTCGTTAGACATATGTCACATTGTTTCTTGTACATGGTAATTCTCTTCATGGATAAGAGTAATGGTTACTGGGTGAATCCACTTGTCTGAGCAGCCCAACTGACTTTTTAGTGAAAAACAAAATTCCATTTCTGCGTGGATTCTGTTTATCCAAACACTCCGTTAATAGAATCTCTTTCATTGCTGGCTCACAAAGAAAAAAAAAAGGAAAGGGAAAAGAAAAGAAAAATAGTTCCACTCTACTGCTGAGTAGTGTGGCCTTTCATGCTTAAACACCTGAAAAGCGAGAGTTATAATGACTCATGTTACAATATATGCATGTGTGCACGTTAGAGGAATAGGAAACACAATGCTGAAGCAAACAATGTGTTTGTCCAAGAAACTGCGCATATTAGTCTGCTTTTGGTAGTTCAAACTGTACAGTGAGCCCTACCGTGGATTGGAGATATCTCCAAAATCTTACCTATAGGAATATACTAGGTCCCAATTTAATGTAGACGACTGGCTATTATTGTCCATTTGGAAGCTACCAATTGAATGGCTATGATAACTTGATATAGAGTACATGTTAGAGCCTGGTCCATTTTATGATGGGGCCCACCAAAGAGGCAGATGATAAAATGATGCTTCTCATGATTGAGAAAGTCATATGATGATCTCTCAGGTAAATCCCATATAGCAGTGTTTTGATGATCATGCTATCAAGGATCTTAATTTCTTTTGTCTTCCGGACCGGTTCTCACTCTATCATGGTTGCTGCAGGTGGGATTGGAACAGGGGCTAGAGATGTTGACCATCTTCAAGAACTATGATGCAGACATGTCCATCCTTGATGACTTTGGTTTCTATGAGGATAGGCAGAAAGCCATGCAGGAGAGGAAGGCCAGGCAGCAAGCTGACCTGATGCCAATAACAGCATCCACAGGCAATGGGCACCGGAATCCTGTGCCTGTATCGGGCGATTTAATAAAGCAAATGTCGAAGAGCTTCACACAGGCGGTTCGATTGGAAGATAGTAGTAAAATCGACCTGACCATTGAAAAGGCTGGATCTACTGCTGCCAGGACTCCTACAGGGGCCAAGGCTGAAGATTTGGCAAATACAGGGGCAGACGCACCATTGCAGGGCAGTTAGGTTGCATTTGGTGGGATATCTCGGGCAGGCAGGTCAGTCCAACCCCACGTCGTCTGCCACATATATGAATTGGGTCTAAGGATGGAGGGTTACGGTATGGGTCTGATTGCTCGAGCCAGCGAAGGTTGCGGTGTTGCCCAATATAAACATCTCTTGCCCAATATATACATCTCTTTTCAGGCGGCAGCGCCATGTATATTATGGTGGTTCCCCTTCCTCTGGTTATAGTGTCAAGAGAGTTTTCATTTTCATTCTCTCTCTCTCCTTTTCTTTTCTCTCTTTTTTTTTTTTTTTTTTTTTTTTTTTTTTTTTTTTTTTTTTTCCCCTTGAAGGAAAGCAGTCATTTGGAGGTCCCATTGTAAAATTCAGAAGCAGATAATAAGCAATGCATTGAGTTTTTTTTTTTTTTTTTAATTCCAAAACTAGTAATGTCATGAAGTGGGGGTCCACTGTGGATGTTAACGGTTCATCCAGCTGGTTCTGAGATGCTGTGGGCCATGCCACAAATTTATTTCTGATCAGATGATTTCAGGCCCATTTTAGCTTAAAACAGTATCAGGGCCTGATTGGCCACCTGCATTAGCTGGGATTAGATGGGATTGCATTCATTGTCCCATCTAATCCACTGTAAGATTGCGTTTGGGACCCATTGGTAAAACGCTGGATAGGGATCCTTGGGGTCTCCCGCCCAAACCGCGGGGTCGAGAGGGAAGGATTTCGCAATCCTCCTTGGATAAGATAATTCCCGCTGTTTTTCCCCAAAAAAATGCCTGGATTGCATCCTATGTGCAGGTGTGAAAGGGCAGGGTTACGTGGGGCTCATCTAATGCAAATGGTGGTATCCACGCCGTTCATAATTATTTTTGGGTCATTTCAGAGTATGAACCGAAAAATAAAATATAACTGGGAATAGAGTGGACCACAACCATAATGAAGTAGAAACCGCATTAAGATTGCATGATGTTCGTTTGAATATTAAAACGTCCTTAAAGTGAGTCCACGTGACATTACCTGGGTCGTCGGTTCACATGACCAAGATAATCAGTAGGTTCATGGTCCACCCACTAGATTGAAGCTCATCCAGTCTCTTATCTCATTTAATGCACATGTGTCATACTTGGACGGCAAGGGGAGGGTTCATCCCAAAGCCTCTGCCATTTATTGGCCAAGGACCCAAAATCGGCTTGATCAGATAATGCTAACCACCTAAACAATGTACATTGTGCTTTTGAATTCCAACTGTTACTAATATTTATCTCGCCACCAATTAAAGGGTTAGGATTATCTGACTAGTGTGAATTTTGGTTCATGTTCCACTCGCGCTTGCTCTTACTGAATAGATGGTCTGGATATCTTACCAAATATACCAAGTATATGGTAATCGATGTGGAGGCATAGTAAATTTCGTACATTAAGATCCATCTGATGAGTTCCTAGTTAGATGATCACTTCCTCGGTAGATGATAGCGTTTGCAAAATGACTTTTGCTATCTACATTATCCTTCCAAATATGACTTTAGTCTTATCCCGTTGGATTAAAGGTACTCTCATATATTCCGAATATGGCATTACAAATCTATGGATAAACTTAATCCAAAGACAATACTGTACGTATGCATTAATTACTATTTTTTCAATTTCATCGTCTTTAATTCCACTTAATGTAGGTGGCGAAACAGGGCCTGGGTGTCATAAACCTGGGATGGAACATGATGACGATGACTGGTGGCTGAGAAGCAACTGTCCTATCAATACTTCACTTTTATTGAGCAAGGCCGGATAAGATGGCTAGGATTCTCAAACCAATGTGGGCTATGACCTATTCACATGGTTAGACGCGTCGGACCAAGTTGGATCCGATTCGGTCCAACTCGACCCGGTTCGAAATGTAGTTGACTTGATCCGAACCCGATCCGATCCGGGGCCGAGTTTGGGACAGAGGACCCAAATCGATCCAACACATAGTTGGCCTGACCCGAACCGAGTCCGACTCGACAGAAACCGAGTTGGATTGGGTTGGATATGATTCGAATTGACTTTTTTTAACGATGAAATTTATTATCCTAACATGGTCCATTTGAACTTTAGATATGATTTAGTTTTTTTCTAAATGCTCTAAAATGATCACGAAAAATGGATAGATGGCATGGATATAATAAATACTTCATTGTGGGCCATCTGTTGACAATCTCATATTGGCAACTCCCTGCCACACCAGCCCGTGGCATGGTGGTCGTGCTCCATGGGACCCACCATGATGTGTGCTTTTAATCCATTTCATTCATCCATTTTTTAAGATCATTTTTGCACTTTATCCAAAATATAAGACGGATATAAATCTTAGGTGGACCACACCACGGGAAAACAATAGTGGTTGGATATCCACAATTAAAATCCTCATAATGGCCAGTGTATTGTTTCTTTGAAATCCAATATGTTGATTAGGTTATAAAGGTCCAGATGAATGGAAAAAATGAAAATAGATTGATCCAAAACTTTCATGGCACCCAAAAGTTTTTTAATGGTCGACTGAAAAATAGATGGACGGCATGGATGAAACAAATACATCATTTTGGGGCCCACACACCACCAACCACTCGTATCCCATTTGAGCCATTCGTACAACTCGGATCTCGAGGCGCTGCATTTACGTGTACAGCACGGCATGTAGGAGTCTTATTATGGAACATGTGTTATATCCAAACCGTCCATCCATTTGGCGAGCTAGTTTTAAGGTTTGAAACGAAAATTAAGATAGATCTAACCATCAGGTGGACCACACTGAAAAAATCAGGGGATTAAACGTCTACCATTGAAAGCATTTTTAGGGTCACAAGCCTCACAGAAGTTTTGGATCAATTTGAAATTTGTTTTGCCTCATGATTGAGGTCTTTGTGACCTTATGAACAGATTGGATGGAAAATAAACGTTATGGTGGGCCCTACAAATTGTTTAGCAGTGAAAATCATTATCTCCGCTGCTATTTGTGGTGTGGTCCACATGATCTTTGGATATGATTATTTTGTGGATAATGTTCTAAAATAATCTCTAAAAATAAATGAACGGTGTAGATATAATAAATACATCACTTTGGCGCCATGTAACTTTGATCTCCTTTGAACCGTTCCTACAACTGGGAGCTCGAGGGAGCGTCAGTACTCGTCTTCGCACGACACGCACCTCTAGCTATAATGGCTTATTAGCTATCCTATCCTACGACAGCTTTATAGCTTTGTATACAGTACACCAGCGAACTCTTTTCTTATTATAGTAACTAGACTCTGTTGGGGCCCACTGTGAATGCATGTGGTTTATCTACACCGTCCATTCGTTTTCCAGATCATTTCAATGGTTGAACCTAAAATTGATGCATATCCAAAGCTCTAATTGGACCATACCACTGGAAAAGTAGTAAAACTACTGATAAGAACCACTCCGGATCAGGTTGGATCCGGATCCATTCAGATCGGAATGGTCCGGATTAACTGTTACAGGATCTCGATCCAAATAAAATGTTAGATCTGGAAGGCCTACCCGAGCCGCACCGATCCAGGCTGTCGGTTCAAAATGAATCGGATCGGTCAGGTATGCCCAGCTCATTGTACATGGTTTTGATTGACCTGAATGAATGCAACGTGTGGAGAGCCCTTTGAAATCTGTCCTTTCTTTTTGTTCATAAGCATCTATTTTTTGTTTTGACAAGTGACGGTCAGGATAGTCCAGGATAGGAAATTGTTTTAACCTTTGCATGCCTACATTATAAGAAAGTAATGGTCGAATTTTGATTAACTACTGCGGCCCACCAGATCACTAGACCAGCCTAATACTTTTGATTCACCCCACAACATTCAAGTGAAATGATCGGTCTGGATCTCTCTCACATGTTACCACATTCACCAGTCACCATTTTTTTTTTTTTTTTTTTTTTTTAATTTTTTAATTTTTTTTTTAAAAGATAATTTTTAAAGGAAAAAGAAAGGCAGTCCGTGTTTGTTGCTGGTAGTCCGGGAAAAGCAGCTAAAAATAGAGGGAGGGAGGAAGGGAAAAGTAGGGAGAGAGGAAAATGAGGGGAGGTTTGGACGTGGCAGGAGTTCTTCCTTTTCTTCTTCTTTCTCTGTTGCATGGCCAAATCAATGCCAGCGACGGAACACTGATAGCTTCAGTGCTCCTCATTGCACTAAGATGGTTCGGATCTTTCTTCCATTTTCTGCTCTGCTTTTGGGGCTTCTCATCATCCCACTCCATGGAAAGACCGACTCTCCTGATGGTATTCCTCCTTTCCATCTCCTCTTTTCTTCCCAAAATTCCTTAGTGTCTGTACAATCCCAACCCATTCAATCAAGGAGAACGCTTGCTTACTGAGGGCGTGGTGAAATGATTTAACGTGATTGCAATCAACCCTGTCCATCAGGTACACCAACTCCTTTTGGCCTTGATCACGGAAGATAGGCCGATTCGACACTTAGGTGGGACGCCCAGATTAAAATTTACACAAGTTCTTATTGTATGCTCCACCTGAGTTTTTTGAGGTCTGAGATTTTTTGGGTTATCGTTTAGATATCCTGATGAGGCAATTCAGATGCATGTATAAAGGATTGGATGGTATATAAACACCATGGTGGGTCACCAGTACTAATGGTGGACACTCCATCCCAACTCTTTCCTTTGGTGTGACCTATCTGAGTTTTTGGATCATCATGATTTTCAGGCTTAGGGTGACAATGGAGGGGCATACCTGATGGACGGGGTGGATCTCACGAGAGTTCCACCCATATGGTGCTAGGGACCTAAGGGAGTTATGCCACATTGCTTCTTCAATCAGTGGCTTACAAAAGTCTGCAATGGCTGCCTTTCCAGTGAGGGTCTGAGATCCCAATTTATGAGATATTTATGATGGTCCAATCAAAGCAATTGTTTATTAGGTGGCTCATTAATGGTGGATATCATCATACAAATGCATGCATGTGTTCATGGTGCACCATATGAAGGTACCAAAATGCACTGCCTCCAGGGGCAGTGGATTACCTCCAATCTTATGTAATGACAGAAGTTTTCATTGAGTATGGCTATCCATGTGTGTTTATGCTGCCACTGTCCACATGGTCTGCGTGTTCCTCTAATTGAAGCATCCAAACACTGGGCCCTTCTTTTTTATGAGGTGTATCTGCAAAAGTTGGATAGATTAACGAGGCTCTGAATAATGAATATTTTTTCATTGAATTTGGACTGTTGGCCTCTCGGCATTTTAACATCCATTTGCTAGTGACCACAGACCATCAGAATCAACTGTCTGTCATGACTTTCATGGTTATGGTCATGATCGGGGACGGTTTAAATCAAGGTGCATGAATTCCCCATTTACATTGGCTGTGCGCATGTGTATGGATCATCTTACTTGTTACACTGTCAGTTAACCCTTTCTTAAAAGGAATGAATTATCCACTATGAAGGCGGCATGAATGGGTGTCAATCTATATCATCTAAATCGTGGGCCTAATTGTGGATGAAGCATTTTCCAAAAATTGAATAGATCGTATGATCCTAATCTTGCAATTGATGGACAACAAATTGACTAGTTAAAGAGAACTCGCCAGCTTTCAAAATTCACAGCTCATATCAGATGGTTAAGATTGTATGGCCAGTGCAAGAACTGAAAGGTCTGGATTTACGAACGTTTATGTGACATAGATGATCGAAGAGTCACTACCTACCAATTGAGGTTTATTCGATGAGGAATCATACCATACTCTAGAGCCTAGAGGAGCATGGATTATCATATGCCTATATACATCCGAACATGTGTGCGAGGATTATATTCCATCCAAGCTGACCTAATTGTGAACCACTGCGAATGGGGTATAGACCAAATTCCATATGGTTGGACGATCTTATCTTCCAGCCAATTCATGGACACATTTCCATTTGATCCAGACAATTGATGTTGTTTCTTTGTAATTGCTCATTTGGTTGCAATTGGATCGAATGATTAGGTGTACCGGATTGGTATATTTTTGAGGGAGGTGTGTAGAATTTCTTATCTTCTGGTGGATGGTAGGAGAATTGATGACAAAGGTCAGGTTTGTGAAGCCATTGTCAAGTTCTACTCGAACCTCCTTTTGGAAGAGAAGTGGGTGTGACTGAGCCTAGGCAATTCGGTTTTCGACAAAATTTCAGATGCAGATGCTGCTGATCTTGAAGCGCCATTTAAAAAAAAAAAAAAAATTTTTTTTTTTATAATTTTTTCGAAAGCAACGGAGTGATATTCATTAAAGGAAAACAGAAAATACAGAGAAACTGAAAAGCAAGAAAAACAGGAAACAGAAAAGAGAAGCAAATCTGCTGAGATAGCAGACAACCCTTAACATCCTAAG
Organism: Magnolia officinalis; assembly: GCA_021015155.1. NCBI lineage: Eukaryota > Viridiplantae > Streptophyta > Magnoliopsida > Magnoliales > Magnoliaceae > Magnolia > Magnolia officinalis. The sequence goes on along the minus strand of JAJHSJ010000015.1, from coordinate 63,088,093 downwards.
AAACTAAGGTTGTAATCTTTCAGACCCTTGGCGTTGGACGCCCATTCGAACAACATCCTTTTGGCCTTGGACCCCACTGCGATAGCTGGAGAAGAATTATCGTTGAAGCATCTTTCGTTCCTCTCTACCCAAACGGACCACCAAATAGCTAGAATAGCCATTCTCCAGATGGTCCTTCTGATTTTTCCTAGATTGAAATCGTGCCAGGACAGTAGGAGATTGGAAGCCGATTCTGGAATGCATCAGCTGATCGAGAACTGCTGGCAAAAATCGTTCTAGATTTGGGAAATATAAGGGCAGTGCACTAGAAGATGGTTCACTGTCTCGGCCTCTTGCATACAACATAAACAAACGTTAACGAGCTGCATTCCCCTCTTTCTGAGATTGTCTATTGTTAGGATTCTGTTTCGGCCCACCAACCAACCAAAACAGATAAATTTAGGAGGCACTGAATACCTCCAGATGAAGGGGGATACAGGGGTAGTCGGGGGCGAAATAGGGGAGATCTGAGCATAGAGGGATCTGACTGTGAATGAGCCGGATTTGTCTATCCTCTAGTAGAGACCGTCAGTCGAGTGATGTTGTGGCATGGTCTTGGATATGCAATCCTGGAGGTCCATATATTCCGAGAGTTCGTTATCATAGAGATTCCTTGAGCATCTATGTCCCAGACTATTTGGTCAGCCGTGACTGAATAACAGTTAGAAATGAAGATATTTTTGTCAGGAGCGAGGCGGTAGATGTTAGGAAATCAAGATTTCAGCACATCGTCCCCGACCTATAAGTCTTCCCAAAAATGGATGGAAGCACCATTACCCAGCTCGTAACTAATATTCTGGAGAACTGCCTGCTTCGCCCGAAGAATCCCTTTCCAAAGGTAGGATGCCTTGCAGGACGAGGAGTCTTTCGTCCACCAACTGCCTGGGGAAGAGCCATACTTGCCTTTGATTATCGAGGACCATAAGGCATCTCTTTCGGCGCCTAATCTCTAGGTCCATTTGCCGAGCAGGGCAAGATTCATGAATTTCAAATTTTTGACGTTGGCGCCGCCTTCTCGAAATATCTTGCAAACTTCCTTCCATTTAAAAAGATGGATCTTTCTCGGATTTTCCTTCCCATACCACAGGAAATCTCTTCTAATGTTATTGATGGACTTTAACGCCGTAGCAGGGCATCTAAACAGCGACGTGAAGTACATTTGAGAGGGCTGCTTTGATAAGGGTTAAGCGACCTCCCAGGGACAAGTATCTGCATTTCCATCTTGCCAGGCATTTCTGAAACTTGCTAATCACCTTGTCCCACATCGATTTAGGAGGGCCAACTGAAAGAGGGAGGCCCACAAAAAAAGTAGGGAACGAATCTGCAAGGCAACCAACAATAGCAGCATACGATTGGAGGTCCTCTGATTGCACATTGATCCCGATCAACTTCGATTTACCCATGTTGATTCTCAGCCCAGAAACTGCTTCGAAATAGTGAAGAGCCGTGTGGAGGTTTTCGATATACGCCGCTGAAGGTTCTGAGAAGATGAGTGTGTCGTCTGCGAACTGAATGCGGGTAATGGGTGAGGGCAGCCCTGACATAGCTATACCTCTCAAAATTCCTTCTTCCTGCCCTTTAGACATCATTTTAGAGAAGGCCTCGCCTATTACGAGGAAGAGGAGGGGGGACAGGGGGTCCTCTTGGCGTAACCCTCTTGAGCTCTTGAAAAAGCCTTTCAGGGAGTCGTTGAGAATAATCGAGAAATGAGCCGATCCGATGCAGGCTTTTATCCACTTTCTCCACTTGGCCCCAAAACCCATTCGGGTTAGCATATACTGGAGGAATCCCCAGTCAAAATGATCGTAAGCCTTTGTCATATCCAGCTTACAGAAAATGCCCTTTGAGCCTGACTTCTGACGGGAGTGGAGGACCTCGTTGGCGATTAGGGTGCAATCCGTGATCTGTCTGCCTTTAATGAAGGCATTTTGATTGGGCGAAATTAGCTTCCCTATGACTTTGGATAGGCGGGTGGTTAAAATTTTGGCGAGGATTTTGTATGGGCTCCCAGCCAAACTGATTGGTCTGAAATCAGAGAAAGAACTAGCCCCGACTACCTTGGGAATGAGGGCAATAAAGGAAGCACCGAGCCCTTTTGACAGTCTACTTCTACTGTGAAATTCCTGGATGAATAGAAGGACGTCCTAACGGACAATCTCCCAAAAGACTTGAAAAAAGATGATCGGAAATCCATCTGGTCCGGGAGACTTGTCTCCTCCCAAAGCATCAACAACTGCCTTCACTTCTTCTTCTGAGAATTGGGATTCTAGGAAGTCGGCTTTTGCTGGATCCAATCTGCTGAAGTTGACAAGGTCAAGTCGCAGTCTGGCTTGACATTCAGAGGATAAGAGATCTTTGAAGTGTTTGATAGCAAGGTCCTCAATCGCCTGTTTATCTTCGATGCAGACGCCGTTATCGGAGATGCTGACTGTGGCCTTAGTGCGGGAATGCATGTTGGCAATACTGTGGAAGTATTTGGTGTTTTTGTCGCTCTCAGCTATCCATCTGGTTCTAGATTTTATCCTCCGGGAAGCTTCGTCTTCTAGGGGTCTGGCTGATAGAGCCTGGATAATGCGGATACGCCTGCCGAGGAGATTAGTCGAACCTTGGTTTCCTTCAGCCTCTGAATCAATGCGTTGGAGCTCTGTAAGAAGGGAATCTGATTCAGCCTCTCTCTTGTGAACCTCCTCTTGGCGCCACTCCTTTAGTTTAAGTTTAAGGAGTCTGAGTTTACAGATGAGCTTATGCCCTGCGAAACCTTCCACCTGGAAATTCGACCACCAATCTGCTATCTTCTGGCTGAGGCCTTCTATGTTAAGCCAAGAGGAGTTGAATCTAAACGGTTTCGGACCCCAGTTGTCTTCTTCCATCAGAAGAAAGATCGGACAGTCATCTGAAGTAGTTCTTGGCAGAGCAATTTGGAAGACTGAGGGGAAGGCCTTGATCCAGTCGGGAGAGACGAGAAATCTGTCCAGCCTGGATTGGATGGGGTCTCTATGACCATTAGTCCATGTGAATCTCGCCCCTAGAAGTGGGAGATCGATTAACTCTTGGGATTGAATCCATTCGGAGAATCGATGCATGGCTGGGGATGCCCTTCACAATTTGGAGGATTTTTTCTGCTTATTGAGGCTTTAATAAGGCTTTTTTTTTTTTTTTTTTGCTTGGATCCCACCCCCCTGACGTTCCAAGAGATGATCTTCATTGGGTAACAGAGCTTCCCCGGTTGCCTTGTCTCCGGTGTTTAGCTTTGGAGGCTGATTTGAGGCCCGGACTTGGTTCCAGACGCTGGAGCTCGCTGTTGCTGCTAGCTTTAGGGGTTTGTTTCACTGGGGATCTGGGCTCTGGGATGGGTCTTCCTCCGTTTTCGATGCACTCGAATAGAGCAATATAATCCTCCATCCGGTCCCCGAAAGATAACCCAAGCGATCTTCTCACGTGTCTGATTGCTTCTCTTATCCAGCGCTTGCTTCGGATCTTGTCAATAAGATCTGATCTGTTTCATCCGATGGCGTAACTTCAGTAGCAAGGTCTGTGAACATCTGAAGAGGTTCTGCTATTAGCACTTCAGTCGGTGGATTCTCTTGGAAGAGCGCGATGGGACCGAGGTCAAAGGAATCTCCTGAGGGCTGGACGGAATTGTGAAACGGGGGGGGGGGGGGGGGGGATGACGGGCTGGACTGATAGTCCGAGAAGCAGGAGTTTGTTGTCTTCGGATTCGCATCGGGGGCTCATCTTGGATATGTAGAAGGGGGAGAGTAGGAGGTTGAGAGTTTTTCATATCAACTCTAAACGGTTTGGGTTATCAGGGGGAATGTCGCAAGGGGAAGATGATTGAGGGATTGAGGTAATGGCTAGAGGTTGGTAATGAGATTATGAGATGAAGAGGTTGGCATTACTGGGAGAGCTGACTGGATACCATCCGGATTCGGGTCCGAGTTTGAATAGGAGTCCCTGGTCTCAAACGGGTAAGCGGACTTGTGGTTAGGACTTAAATGTTGGGAGAGGACGTGGCCTTGGAGTGGGCTTGAGGTGCTGGAGTGAAGGGACACACGTCGGTTGCTGCATAAGAGGGGGAGGGGGGGGGGGGGGGGGGGGATGACGGGCTGGACTGATAGTCCGAGAAGCAGGAGTTCGTTGTCTTCAGATTCGCATTGGGGGCTCATCTTGGATATGTGGAAGGGGTAGAGTAGGAGGTTGGGAGTTTTCCATATCACCATGGGGGACTCTAAACGGTTTGGGTTATCAGGGGGGATGTCGCAAGGGGAAGATGATTGAGGGATCGAGGTAATGGCTAGAGGTTGGTAATGAGATGAAGAGGTTGGCATTACTGAGAGAGCTGACTGGATACCATCCGGATCCGGGTCCGAGTTCGAATAGGAGTCCCTGGTCTCAAACAGGTAAGCGGACGCGTGGTTAGGACTTAAATGTTGGGAGAGGACGTGGCCTTGGGGTGGGCTCGAGGTGCTGGTGTGAAGGGACACGCGTCGGTTGCTGCGTAAGGGGGAGGCTCCGATGTACGAGCGACTTAAATCGCCTGAAGAAAGCTGATGGCGTGGTCGTCCCTGAGGCCTGCACGTGTCTTTATCCCCTGGGTACTCGATCAGAGGACCATACTTTGTACTCGCATCTGCTGTATGAGTGCCACGTGGCGTGTTCTCCTTCCGTTGCGTTTGAGGGAGTGTATCTCGAGGGGCTTCGACTGCAGGAGGAGACGGTTGGGTCGGAGCGATGACACCACGTGTCCTTTGAAGGATTTGGATGCAGTCTCCATCCCCGATGGAAGCAGGAGGGGTGTTAGAAGTCTGCACTGGTACTCCGCTGGAGCATGGGAAATGTGAACGTACTTCGGTCATTGACGCTGGGACTTCCACCGGAGCCGAAGGAGGGCCTTCCCTAGCACGCTGGAGGTCTCCCCACCGAGGGCATGCTTCTTCGGGAACTTCTCTGATCACCGGTAGATTGATTGTACGATCATCAACAATGACCCGGACGCGAGGGGGCAGCGGGGAGCCCTTCTTCCTTCTCACCCTCATTCTGATGACAGTAATCTCTTCGCCTAGTTTAGTCTTGGAATCCAGTTCGAGGAAGGACCCTAGACACGCCGCCGCCGAGATGAAGAACTCGTCGTACCAGAGTTCCAAAGGGATTCCCCAGATTTGGACCCAGATATTTTCCATGCCGAATATGGAGAAATCCTCCCATTTCATCACCTTAGCTACCGGTCCTCCAGAATGCAGGTGGCTAGCCATTAACAACATTTCTGGGTTGAGGCCGGGGCATACCTTGACCCACAACTTGTTATAGTCCACTGGTTTGATAATGTAGTTACCAGGTTGAAAACCCATGGTTTCTGCTATCCAATCTTTCACCTGAGAGATGGTCGCCCTGCCTTTGCCAACGATGATGATGGTGTCTTTCAGCTCCTCTCTGGACCGGTTGAAGGAGGCTTGGCTGATGCGAATGGAATTATCTTTCTCCGGGGCTATGAGATCTTCTCTAATGGGGTCAGGGTTGGGACTAGATGAGTGGTTGATCAAACTGGGTTGGTTGGGTTGGTGAGGTTGAGAGGGATTATTATGGAGGAGGGCGTCTTTGAATGAGAGACCAACGACTATCTCGTTTTTATTTTTTTATTTTATTTTACTTTATTTTTATTTTTTGGGGGGGGGGGGGGGGGGGGTAGTTATGCTGGGATTGGGTTGACTCTTCTGAGGTGCAAGGCATTTCGGGCGACCTGCAAATTTAACTCCATGTAACATTTCTACTGCCCTAGCCAGCTCCACTTTTGAGGACATACGTACCAGAGCGAAGCCTCTGTATGCATCGCTAAGGTGATCTCTTGGCATCACCACGTCCATGACTGCTCCGGATCGGCCAAATACCCTTGAGATGTTGATTGGGAACCACCCCTCCGAGTATCCTCTGACATAAAGGGTGGGGTAAGAGTCTCTCTTCCTGGCTGAAGAAGGGGTTCGGCCGGAGAGTCCGATCCCTTCGATGCTCTGCCTCTGTTAGATGGGCCTGATCCGTCCGTCGTCTTGGATGCCTCTGTGGATGAATCTCCCCACCGTGGTGGGTGGGTATTTCTCTGGGTTTTTCTCATGCCTTTGTGGTGTGGTGCCTCCTGGCAAGGACAAAGCTCTGGGGCCGGATGGGTTCTTCTTAGCTTTCTTTCAGGTTTTTCGGGAGATGATTAGGGCTGATCCAATGAGTTTCACCATGAAGTTCTTCGAGTCTGTTTGGTTCTGTCAGAGATAGGGAACTCTTTCATAGTGTTAATTCTAAAATTAGAAGGTGCTGAGAGCTTGAAGGACGTTTGACCCATCAGCCTTATCGGCAATCCCTACCAAATGATTGCTAAGGATCTAGCCCAAAGATTCAAGATCATCCTCCTAAAGGTAATCTATTTCATTCGCAAGTTGGACTTAGAGAAGGCCTACAATCATGTAGGTTGGATTTTTCTTGATTATGCTGGGCTGGCTGGGCTGTGGGTTTAGGTAGAGATAATGTATTCGAGCCCACGTCATGTCTGCCAAATTCTTTGTTCTCATCAATGGATCCCCCTTCAACTCTATTAGGGAGACTCCCTCTCCTCCCTTCTTGTTCGTGGTTGTTTTAGAAGCTCTCGGTAGGATGTCGAGTATGGGCTAGTCTATGGGCCTCTTCTGAGGGTTCAAGGTGGAGAACATTGACCAACATATATCCCATCTCCAGTTCGCTAATGATACTCTGATTTTCTACAAGGTAGACAAGTCCATGGTAGACAATTCGAGGAAAAGTGTCAGGTGTTTCGTGGTGGTATCAGGGTTGAGAGTCAACTTAGCCAAGAGTGAAATTCTCGGGATCCATTCATTTGCGGAAGAAGTTGCTTGGTTGGCCGAAGTCTTTGGGTGTTGGACTGGGGCCTTCCCTTATTGTATTTAGGCCTTCCCCTCTATGTAGGCAAGCCCGCGAAGCACTTGTAGGATGAGGTGATTGAAAGGATGGAGAGAAAGCTTTTGCATTGGAAGAGCAGGCTTCTCTCCCTAGGTGGTAGAATCCCGCTTATCAAGTCTGCCTTCTCAAACTTTCCCTTGTACTAAATATCGCCTTTTTGAGGGGTCAGGTTTTGGAATATTGTCTAGATTGGGAAGTCTCCACTTCGATCAGGGTTTCCTAGACTTGTCAGGCTTTGCCCTTCCATGGATGTCTTGATCGCCCTTTGCTTCTTGGGTCAGGATTCAAGAGGTGTTTGGGTCACTCCCTGTAGGCGCAATCTCACAGACGCTAAGGTTGAAAACTTGGTGCGGCTCCTTTCTCGTTTGTAGGGGATTCAACCTTCTTCAGGTGTGAAGGACTCGATGATTTGGTTGAAGGATAGATCAATTGTTTTCTCCATGCATTCTTTCTATGGTATGATCTCCTAGCTTGAGGTTTGCGAGAGGTGCCGCCATATAGGACCTATTTGGTCTTATTGAGCTCCTCCCAAGGTATCGGCTTTTACTTGGCTTGTCGGCAGGAATATGGTGCTTAGTATCAACAACCTTTGCAAGAGGGCTATGGTGCTTCCAAATATTTTCCTTTTATGCTAGGATGATGTAGAATCGGCATATCACCTCCTTATCCAATGCCCTTTGCTAGGGGTGTTTGGGATGGTATTTTGGACTTTTTAAAAGTTCCCTAGGTGATCTTGAGTTGAAGGGCTTTTCCTTGCTTAGCATAATGATGATTCTAGGAAAAAAAAGGTAGATCAAGGTGGCAGCTGGCTTTTCTCATTGCTCTTTGGACCCTTGGGGGAGAGAGAAATAATCACTTCTTATGGAATAGTAGTGGCTCTCTCTTGGATGCTATTGGAAGGGCTAAAATGCATATTTGGGAGTGGGGCGCCCTGATTTTTGCGTGTTGTATATCGACATGCTGCGGCTTGCCTTAGTTTAGTTTCGGCCTCTTGGCTGTCTTAATGAATAATATTTTTGGACCATGCCCGAGATTGGGGTATGCACCTAGGACTGTTTGGATTGAGTGCACATGGACACATTTAGTTAGATGGTTTGGTTGATGCATTTCCCTTTTTTTGTGCCTCTCTCTCTCTCTCTCTCTCTCTCTCTCTCTCTCTCTCTCTTCCTTCTTGGAAAAAGCTCTTACAATTTTGTTTCTGTATTGCTTGTGAGTTCACCTCAAGCAGGGCGAAAAGCCAATTTTTTTTTTCTCTCTTCCGGATTCTAATCAATCTCCGTATTCTTCTGATTTATTCGTGGGCATTTTCAAGATTTCTGTAGCAAATGCTGGTGAATTTGCTGCAAAGTAAAAGAAAAGAAAATCTTACTTGAGAAATCATGATATATATATATATATATATATATATATATATATATATATATATATATATATATATATATATATATATATATATATATATATATATATATATATATGAGAAATGCTCACACACAACTAGTTGGACCGTGAGTTTTGGTCCAACTTGCTGGGCATTTAATGAAAAAATTCCCCCTTTTATACAATGCATACACCTATATTGAGGGATTTTAGAATGCATGTCATAGTTATGTAAAGTGGCATATGTGTTAAGATCTAAGCCATTCATCAGTTAGGATCCACTAAGATGAACTTATATGCTAAAAACTAAGAAACTACACTTTTAAGAAAAGTACAAGTGTGCATGTTAAATCTAGATCATTGGACTATTTTATTAACAACCCATTATTTTCATAAGTATTTGACATGTTTGATCATAAGATCATCATTTTTTTTTTTTTGCCCCTAAGAAGTTGATAATGTAATTTATCTAATGTACGGATCTGATTTTTAGTTGGATTGTCCAAATCTATAATAAGTGTGTAGTCCATTCTACATTTAATGAAAAAAAAAAAAAAACTCTCTTAACTAATGTAAGTAAATGCTTCCATGATAGACTAATTACATTTTGGCATGGAAAAGGGCCCACAGCTTGAGTGTGCCCATCATTGCGTAAATGTAAAATCAACCCCGTCCATTAGGTATGTCACCCCATGTTAGATCAAGGTGTCAAATTTCATTACCATCCTTAGTTCAGGTGAATCACATGATTAGAAACAGTGTATATGGAAAGGTTCACCCCTAAACTATTTCCATCAGTGTGGCTCACATGAATCACATATGGACTTCATTTTTGGGACTTAGGCTTAATTTTGGTGTGATATCTAATGGCTGGAATGGATTTCATTGTTTCTTTACGATGGGCCCTGAAAAAAATCAAGAGCGGATGTCTCTCTCCTAATTGATCCTGTTGGTGTGGCACATCTGAACCACTGATTAGCCTAATTTCTTTGCTCTGAGCCTATCACTGGATTACACGTTTAATGGTCGGAGTGGATCTTACATACATTTAAGAGTGGGCCCGTAAAAAATCTGAGGTGCGAGTGCGTGTGGTACCTGTTCCCAAAATATTACCATTTGGCGTAATTTAAAGTTGTAATTAATGCCCATAATGCTGGCATAGAGGTGACATTGTTTTGGTAATTAATCCTCGTAATGCCGATCCACGAGTGATTTAAACGCAACTTTAAAAAAGAGTGGCCCCTTCGGGTAGGCCGACTATGGTGTTAATTTTAAATCTACCCCGAACATCTGATGGGTCACCTCACTTTACACCTAGGGATCAAATTTCAGGCCCATCAATGCTTCAGGTGGACCACACAACGAGAAATAGTTGATAAAGAAAAGTTCACCCTCCAAACTATTTACGTTGGCGTGGCCTACTTGAAAGATGAATGGATCTGAATTTTGCCCCTATATAAGTTCTCCTTAGTGGATCCTGACTGATGAATGGCTTAGATCTTAACAAATATGCGACTTACATAACTATGACATGCATTCTAAAATCCCTCAATATAGGTGTATGCATTGTATAAAAGGGGGAATTTTTTCATTAAATGCCCAGCTAGTTGGACCAAAACTCACGGTCCAACTAGTTGTGTGTGAGCATCTCTCTCTCTCTCTCTCTATATATATATATATATATTCCGGTGACATGGATAGTATATGTGACAATTAGACTAAAATCTTGTTCGGAAATGCTTAAATTTTGTTGAAATTACCATGAGTTTGTTATGAAACTTGTGTTTCTAGTAAAATGGTTGCTTCTATTGTCAGCATACAGTTTCATTGTTTTTAAATTTCTACATAGGAGTATTACAAAGATTTTCCTGCACACATTCAACATTATTAATGTGGGGGCATTTTCACACTGGGCTCGAGTGGGGTGGCCTGTGGGATGTGGGGGCACACTCAGGGTGGGTGGCCCGCATAACCCATGGATTTGGGGCCCGTGTGAGGCGGGTGGCTCGTGTAGGGTGGAACCCATGGATTTAGGGCCCACGAGGGGATGAAACCCATAGATTTGGGGCTCACGAGGAGGGTGCGGCCGAGGACCTAACCCATGGACTTGGAGCCTGGGCTATGAGATAAAGGGATTAATTCGCCATGCTCCAACAGTTCGAGCTTTTAGAGCAAGTGGTTAATTGTCTTGCATCAGTTATGCTTTTGTTATGCTCTTATGTTTATATGTTTGTTGGAAGAAAGATATTGAGGTGATTCCTGCAAGGAGAGATTGAAGAGACAATTTATAGCACACATAGAGATGTGGCACACTTGTATAGGTTCCGGGCCATTCATCACATTGGGGCTGACATGAATATTCCCTGGCCCAATAATAAAGAACATCCAGTTATCAGGTTGGTTGCATGTGTATGTTGAATACAGATTCTTGGACATCTTTTTCTGACTGCCTACTGCCTATGTATCTAATACATGCTTGGCTTGCCTGATGGGTGGACTGCATTGAGTTTGACTGGGTCAGGTTCACAATGGCTCACAGTGACCCCAACTGGTTGAAAGGCATGGGTCTTACACTGGTGTGCTATGTTAACATGTGTGCTGCGAATAATCTTAGCATTTCCTCCTACTCTAAACCTATCTTTTCCAGGTACCAGCGTAGGACTTGGTAATGATGTTCTCACCATATGTATTTCGACTCAAAGCATGGGATCTAGCCATCTTACTCATAAATGCCCCCGATTTGGTTCCTAAATATAATGCAACAATATAATACAATTTATACTTGGGAGCTGATATTTACACTCCCTAGTTTTTTGAACCATACACCTGTTTTACTTTGATGTAACTATCATTTATCTTTATAATCCTCATTCCAGAGTCAAGACATCTATCTCAATTCATGTATGCATGCTTCTTACTCTACTTGTTTTGGTCACTATTATAGTGGATTCATTTTTTTGCTTTAATACTTTGCAGTCGCTGCCCTCACAGTGATGTACACGAGCTTAAATTCTCCTTCTCAGCTCACTGGTTGGCGTTCGAGTGGAGGCGATCCCTGTGGCGAGTCCTGGAAAGGAATTGAGTGTTCAGGCTCATCTGTGACAGAAATGTATTGATTTTTGCATTAATTTTCCATTCTGTTGCTTCCACTTTTGGGTATAGCTGTCAAATATTTTTCAAAATTTTGCACTCTCAAATTTTTACTATTTAGTGAAACTTTCCAATAAGTGGGTAGATACCGTTATTTATGTCTTCTTACAGATATGAATAGCTTGAGGATGACATGTTAATGGATAAAATGAAGTCCTGTTTGTAGCATTATGGGAGGATCCTCGACCTGAGAATTCTCATGGTTTACTAGTTTTCAGTTTTGACAGGCGAGGGCCATGATTGTGTGTTTTGTACTACTGTGGAGTGGGTAGATACCGTTATTTATGTCTTCTTATAGATATGAATAGCTTGAGGATGACATGTTAATGGATAAAATGAAGTCCTATTTATAGCATTATGGGATGATCCTCGACCTGAGAATTCTCATGGTTTACTAGTTTTCAGTTTTGACAGGCGAGGGCCATGATTGTGTGTTTTGTACTACTGTGGATGGAGTTTGCCCCAAACTCTTCCAGACCAAAAGATCCTAGACAGCAAACTTCGGCCTATCATGAGTTGAATGTGGACCATTGGTATATTGCTGTCTCAATCATCTATATATCGGCGACAAATCGAAGGGTTTCAGATTGTTCTGTAGAGGAGATTTTCTAGGTATAGTCCATCCATGGTGGCAAGTAACATGCCAATGGTCTGAATTTATGAGCCCTGGGTCCCACTTGCAGAACTGAAAACTCAATAATACTGTGCAAAGCTTTGGGTAGAGGATCCTATAGTTCCTCGATAGAAAATTAGAAATACCTACAAGAGGTGAAATAGAAAATTTTCAATAAATGTTGATAAAATATGTTTGCATGAGATAAGTACCTGTGCTTTCCCCTTCTAAGATTTTGTCTATTCCTGCTAACATGCTTTTTCCTTCTTCTTCTTCTTCTTCTTCTTCTTTTTTTTTTATAAAGTTGTTGTTGATTATCAGATACTTTGTATGTAATAAGTTCAAAAATAAATTAGGCTTACCTGGCACAAATTTCTGGAGTAACACTGGTTCTTGGTCATCTTATGATATATTAGGTAGACATTGTTATCTTAGGTGTGTTGGGTAAGGTATTATGCCAAATTGTACACCTGTGGGAGTTTTGCACTCTGATTGCTGGTCCCCAAGCCTGGATCAAGGAGGCAGGTTGAGTCATGTTGGTAGCCGTTGTGAAACTTCGGCCACAACTTTTTTCATGAATCCTGATGCCGACATGTCAAAGAGTGGAATGGTGCAACAGGATTCATGAAGCCAACTCCAGTTAGTTGGGATAAGTCTTAGGTGATGACGGCGATGACAATGATGGTGAGTCTATCATGTGGAAATGACCAAATTGTAACATACTACCGTAGCATTCATATTGAGGGAGGGAGGCGGAGCTCCAAATTGCAACCAGATTAGTTTTAAGTTTGACTTGAAAGAAATGTAACTACTTTTTTGGGGGTTTCTTCCCCATTCTATTTACTTGGAAACATCACTATTTTTATCATTTATTGCTTAATCTGCGCATGCTGTCTCACTGTCTTGAGATGAACGACTGATTTGCACATTTTATCTTTTAAATTGAGCAGCAAACTATCAGGTCTTGGACTGACTGGGACAATGGGGTATCAGCTATCAAGCTTGACATCCGTGACCTACTTGTGAGGCCTAGCTTTTTCTGACTAAGTGTTCTCACACATTGTGTTTCTTTTTTTCTTTTCTTTTTATTTTTCTCTCCTGAATGGCTCTCAACTAATGGCAATTGTTTTGTTTGTCATAGTACAGTGATTTGAGCAAGAATAAGCTTAGTGGCGATATACCATACCAACTTCCACCAAATGTACTTCACATGTAAGTCGCCACTGGTCCATTTTTCTCTTTATCCCTGACCCACCCATTGAACATTTTGTCATTTTTATGATCAATGGCGACTTCTTAGGTCTCAATGCATTAGGATGTGAATCGTGTACTGATTCACCTGGGGCCCATGGTTTGATGATCCAGATTAATGATGTGATATGCCCTCCCAAGGACATGGCTTGCTCGAAAATCTTTCAGATTGGAATATCCTAGCCATTTAATCTTTGGCCTTCTTTGGGCCTTTGATGTAATTTGACTGATCAAAGGTTTTTGATCTTCCCCCCTAGGGGACTTTTTGAAACTGGCACTTTCTTATTCATGTATGGCTCTTCTGATTCTTCATGATTTATATATATTTTTATTTTTAAATTTTAATTTTGAAAGATGAGAATTTATTGGAGAGGAAAAAGGCAGCAAAGAGGAGGGGAAAACTCCCACAAAAACTAAAAGCTAAAAACAGAGGAGAAAGAAAAGGAAAAAAGAGAAGAAGAGAGGACACAAAAACCTAGGTAGAAGCTAAAAGGAAGAAAAAGAAGAAACAAAAACCAGACCCACACCTGGCAAGGAACGCGAGACATCTTTAGGGAGCTCAATCCCTAAAAAGCACAAGAACCTTTTTTTTTTTTTTTTTTTGAAAGGTAACATAAATTTCATTGAAAGAGAAGGGTACAAGTACTTAGAAAAGGCCGCTGATCTGCTGAGAAGGCGGATCAGCTAAGAGGCTAGAAAAGAAAAACTACAAGATTGAAACTTATCAACTAAAGCAGACGAGTCCACTATGAAATGAGTCACCCTTTGAACTACACACTCTTTCGACTTTGAGTTACCATTGAAACATCTATTGTTTCTTTCTTCCCATATAGACCACCAAACTGCCAGAAGGGAGATTCTCCAGATTTTGGATCGCTGCTTTCCACACCAAGCACCACTCCAAACTTGAAAGAGGCTACGGGCATCAGCCGGGAAAACCTAGGAGCAGTGAAAGCGAGATAGAATGTAATTCCAAATTTGATAGACGAAGGGACAGTGAATGAAGAGATGATCCACCGTTTCAGCAGCAGCCATACAACACACACAAATGTTTGTAATACACATACCCCTTTTCCTCAGATTGTCCACCGTGAGCACCTTTTTTTTCCCACCAACCAACCGAAGGCCGCAATCTTGGGAGGAGCGTGAAGTTTCCAAACTCGAGGGAAAGCATCTTCTTTCACTGACAAGGGCTGACTGGAAATGATGTTGTATAAGGATTTAACTGAAAACAGACCGGCTTTGTCGGTACTCCAGAAGAGGCCATCAGAGGAACTGAGATCCAGATTGCTGTTTTAAATGCGGTTTAGGAGAGCTACGAATTCTTCTATCTCCCAATCATGTAGGTTTCGTCTACACTCCAGATTCCACACCATTTTCCCCCCTATAACTGAATAACAACCCTCCACCATGATGTCCTTGTTTGAGGCAAGACTGTGAATTCTTGGAAATGCATCTCCAAGAGTGACGTCTCCAACCCAAATATTGTCCCAAAACCTGATGCGGTTTCCTTTGCCAATGGCGATTCAAATTTCTTTTAAAACCTTCTCTTTCATAGAAAGAATACCTTTCCAAAGGGCCGAGGCTTTATACGTAGAGGAATCCTTTGTCCACCATCCCCCTTCCGAGTGACCATACTTGCTTTTAACAATTTTGTTCCGGAGGGATTCGCTTTCAGAACCAAGACACCACGTCCATTTGCCTAAGAGCGCCCTATTCATAGTTTTAAGATCTTTAATACCTGCCCTTTCTTGATCTATATGACTACAAACCTCCGTTCACTTGGCCAGATGAAAATTTTTCTTCTTTTTTGTACCACAAGAAGTCCCTTCTAAGCCTTTCTAGAGTACCCAAAACCGACACCGGACATTTGAACAAGGACATAAAGTAGAGGGGAAGATTCGACAATGCTGCCTTTATTAGTGTCATCCGCCCACCCAGAGAAAGATATCTGCATTTCCATCTCGAAAGATATGACTCAAATCTGTTAATGACCTTGTCCCATAAAAACTTTGGGGGCTTTCCAATGCATAGGGGGAGACTGACAAGCGTGGATGGGAGAGTACCTACCGAGCAACGGAAAAATTCGGCAAAATGCTTTGTTTCTCCTTCCTCCATATTAACTCCAAACAACTTGGATTTGGCCATATTCACTTTCAAGCCCGACACTGCCTCGAAACACTTGATGATTGTCCTCAAGTTACTTTGGACTGGTCTGCTTTGCAGAATAGAAATGTGTCGTCTGCAAACTGAACACGAGATATCTGAGCAGTCATGCCTTCCATTCTCAAACCACTGAACACACCTTCAGTTTGGCCCTTACTCAACATTCTAAAGAGGGCTCCTCCTACTATTAGGAATAAAATGGGGGAAAGGGGATCTCCTTGACGTAATCCCCTAGAACTATTGAAGAAACCTTTTGGGGAACCATTGATTAGAACCGAGAACAAAACCGATCTCACATTCGCCTATCCATCTTCTTCATCTACCACCAAACCCCATCCACTTAAGCATATACTAAAGGAATTCCCAATCAACGTGGTCATATGCCTTCTCAATGTCCAACTTACAGATAATACCTTTCAATTTGGATCTATGAGTGAAGTCCAGACATTCGAGAGCAATGAGAGCACTGTCTACAATCTGATGCCCTGAGATGAAGGCGCTTTGATTATCTGATATGAGAGCTCCAATGACTCCTTTTAACCAAGAAGCCAAGACTTTTGCCAAAAATTTATACGGTCCACCAAGGAGATTGATTAGCCTGAAATCCTTTAACTGATTAGCACCCAGAATCTTGGCAATGAGCGCAATGAAGGAAGCCCCTATGTCTTTTGAGATTCGACCTCTTTCATGGAATTCATTAACAAAATCCATCAAATCCCCTTTTAACATTTCCCAGAAGGTTTGAAAGAAGAGAATTGGGAACCCATCTGGGCAAGGGGCCTTTTCCCCTCCCAAATCCATCAATGCCCCTTTCACCTCGTCCAACGTGAAAGGGGATTCTAACGCACCTGCATCTTCTTCAGATAGAGATTCGACAGAAAGCTGATCCAATCTTGGCCTCACCCAATTATCGCCCCGAAACTGATTGCTGAAATGACGAACAATCTCTTCTGAAATTGCGTCTTGTTCTTCTAGGCGGACTCCGTCTATGAAAATGCTGCTGATTTTATTAACTCTCGCTCTTGCACTTGCTATAGAGTGGAAGAATTTGGTATTCTTATCTCCTTCTTTGATCCACTTGGTATGGGATCTCTATCTCCGCTGAACTTCATCTTCCATAATTCTAGCCGAATAATTTTGGATTAGCTCAATTCTCTTAGATGAAGAAACTGCAGTTCTCGAACCATCCTGCATCTCATGATCTAAAGATTGAAGTTCTCCCAAGATGGAGTTCGATTCCTCATCTCTTTTCCGAAGCTCTAGACTTTTCCAAGTCTTTATCTTCTCTTTCAGGTTTCTCAGTTTACTGCTGAGTTTGAATCCTGCAAAACCTTTCACACTAAATTCTGCCCACCATTCTACAATCTTCCGGCGAAAACCTTCAGTTTGCAGCCATGCTATTTCAAATCTGAATGGTTTAGGGCCCCAATTCCACTCATCCACTGCAAGGAGAATAGGGCTATATGATCCGACGCAGGGTTGGGGAGAACGGATTGCACGACTCCCGGAAAACTGTCAAACCAATCAGGTGAGACGAGGAATCTGTCCAGTCTTGACATTATTGGATATTCCCTCCCGTTTGACCAGGTGAATCTGTCGCCAGACAAAGGAAGGTCCACCAGAGCTTGGTCTTCAATCCATTTTGAAAAACGGCGCATTGCAGCAGAATCCCTACCTCCCTGAGATCTTTCTACCGCATAGCGAGTAATATTAAAGTCTCCTCCTACACACCACGGGCCACCGAATCTCTGCCTGGATGCATTCAGATCCTCCCAGAACTTGGATCTGATAGCATCCTGATTCGGGCCATAGACTGACGTAATGAGATAGGAGAAATCATTAGAGGTGTCTTTTAGAATCACCGAGATGGAGAAAACACCTGTCCAACTATCCATGAGAACCCATCGAGACGATTTCCAAGCCACTAGAATGCCACCAGATCTGTTGATTGCATCTAGAGCCACCCACTTCACATTTTCAACACTCCAGAGAGTGCCCATTAGATTATCATTAAAATTTTGCACCTTTGTTTCCTGCAGGCAGATCACATCAAGAACCTTGGAGAAGACTCCACCGAAGACACACTTTTGTTCTTGAAGCAACGGTTATAATGCTCCGTCTAAATAGACTAGCACACAGCAAGGAGGAGGGATCTCCATTTCCTTTCCCCAACTGCCCCACCCTGGTCTTCATGCCACATAGAGAAGAGAGAGTCAATTGAGGGAGGCATAACCCAGGAAATGCCAGCTAGCCTTAGAACTCCCCACCAAATATCTGTAGAAGAGGGGCAATGAATGAAAAGATGGTCGACCGTTTCCTCATTCCTTAGGCATAGAAGGCAGACATTGGGAAGGATCATTCCTTTTTTCTGCAAATTGTCTACTGTTAAGACACGATTTCTCCGAAGAAGCCATCCGAAAGCCGAGACTTTGGGCAGAACGGCGTACTTCCAAATAGCTTCTGTATGCCTACACCAGATCTGATCTTGAGGAGAGGCTAGGAATCGGTAGAAAGATTTCATAGAGAAAATCCCTGAAGAAGACAGAGTCCAGCCTAAAGTGTCTTCCACCTGAGACTTGGGAGAGAACTCCTGCATACGAGATAAGAGAGCAATGAACTCTTCTAATTCTCTGTCTAAAAGATTTCTTCTTAGAAGGAGAAGCCACATACCACCATTATCACTAGGAAAGAAACAATTTCCAACAGAGGAATAAGGGTCGGTGGCTAACGAGAAAAGAGAAGGAAAACCTTCAGCGAGAGTTGGAGAGCCACACCAATCGAAAATCCAGAATCTGATTCTTTGGCCATTCCCCAAAATGAATGAAATCCTTTCGAACACTATAGGACCCAACTTGGCTATATTTTTCCAGATGAATGATGATCTGTAATGGGAAGAGTCATTGGTTCTCCAACCGAGAGGAGAGTAGCCACACTTAGCAGCCACAATTTGACGCCATAGAATTTCTGGTTCTGTTCCAAAACGCCAAATCCATTTTGCAAGGAGAGCTCTATTAACCAACTCTAAATTTCTAATATCTGCACCTCCTTCATCATAAGGAGTGCAAACTTCCTTCCAGCTGAGGAGATGAAATTTTCTAGAATGATTGTTTCCTTGCCACAAAAAATTCCGGCGCAAGAGATCAACTCTCCCTAGAATGGACTTAGGGCATTGAAACAAAGACATGGTATATGGGGAGATTGGAAAGAGAGGCCTTAATCAAGTTGAGTCTTCCCCCCTAAGGAAAGGACATTACATTTCCATGTGGAGAGTTTTCTTTCCATCCTTTCAACTGTTTTCTCCCATAAGGCATTGGGAGGTTTTCCAACACAGAGACAGAGAGGCAGGCCCAAGTCAATTGCTGGAAGGTGACCTGCTTTACAACCAAACAGGTCAGCAAGACCCTGACAAACCTCTGGGAGTATGTTAATGCCAAAAAGCTCAGATTTGGAGAGATTTACCTTTAGTCCCGTCACAACCTGGAACCAGCAAATGGTCATGCTCAAGAAAGTTATCATGGTTTCTTCTGCCTCACAAAACAGCAAAGTGTCATCGGCACACTGAAGATGAGACATGGCATAGAGAAAGATCCTGATGGAGAAACCCCTATAAAGGCCCATCTCCTGACCTGTGGAGAGCATGCCACTAAGAGCTTCAGAAACTATGACAAATAGGAAAGGGGAGAGAGGGTCCCCCTGACGGATTTATACAATATAGTCAATGGTCCATGAGTAGCCATACACCTTAATATTATTTTATATGTGCTGCTACAATGTTCCTCAATGAACAGAATTTAGAGCTACGATACTTGTGAATGAGAATGGAATGCATTTTATGAATTCAACAGTAGTAATATGAACTTGTTTTGCAGAAATCTTGCTAGTAATAGCTTCACTGGTGGCATACCTTACTCAATTTCGCAAATGACAGACCTTAAATACCTGTAAGTAGTGCTCAGTGCTTTGGATGATGCATCTTACTCTCTGTACTCTAGCTCTTTATCTGACAGCTGATTTTTGGGTGATGCAGAAATCTTGGTCATAATCGGCTTAGCGGCCAGCTGAGTGATATGTTTGGAAAGCTACCCAAACTCTCTTTGCTGTAAGTTAACTACTGCTTGTAATACTATTTGTGACTTGTTTAGAAGAAATATATTTAGGCCCATCCATTTTCTAAAGAGATTGTATATGATGATACCATCCAATTATTGAGGAGCAAGCACTACCAGTTTCCAATGAGTTGATAGTGCCCAAGCCAGGAGTTGTTGGATACAACAATAAGCCAATCATGATATAAATGACAAAGTGGGGACAACTTGCATCATTCTAGAAAGTGATATTTGATCCAGACAACCTAAGTAACCCATAAAAGAGGCTACAAGTTGATGCTTTGCTCCCTTTGCTTCTGATGGATCCAGCCCATTCATTCATTCCACCAGGACCCAAATTGGTCCCCGTTGATGGCTGTTCGTCTGATCAGGGCAATCTAAGCATTCATATTGCAAATTATGCCCCGAATTGTTCAACAAGATTGTAGGATCAAAGAAAATGCTAGGCAAATGAAGGAAAAGTACCATGATACATATTTATAAGAATAAAGGAGACATAGAGATTTGCACTAATTATCATGGGATTAAACTCATTAGTCATACGATGAAATTTTGGGAGAGTGAATATCAAGGCATGGGACAAATGTATCAAAAAATCAGTTTGTATTCATTGCAAAAAGGTCGTCTGTCCATCTCAATGTCGTATAGTGTATGTTAAATAAGAATCATTATGTGGACTGATTAGAAACAAGTATTGACTTATTCTAGCTTTCTTTCTAGATTGACTTTATTCTAGCCTTCTTTCTAGAAGATTCATTGTTGTATCATAGTCTATATAGAGGCCTACAGGGCCATACATATGACTCATGTGTAAAAATTGAACTGACTGGATGTTTTTCTAATGTTTTCCTTTTAATTATGAGAGTTTAGATTATTCCAGATTTCCCCTTTGTAAGCGGAGGGATGATTATTCTAGATTAGTTCTGCAATTTGTATCCAAAGTCCCTTTTGGGCTGCATTAACAGTTTTGTGGCACATCCTTGGAGGCCTTAGTTGACAAAATGGTACAATTATTCTAGTTTAGTTCCTGTCTTCCTTCAGTGATGCCATATCCCTGACCCCTCTGTGTAATTGCATATTAAAAATGCACTAAATATTTGTGAATGGGGTTTTTTCCTTAAATACTCCTATATGGATTTACATATTTACCAGTAAAAAATAAATTCATAATGTATCTTTGTTGGATGTGAATTTCTTTAGTTAAACCCAATGGCCATGTCTGATTCAAACATGTGACGCCTAATGAGATAAGCAATTTTAAAGGAAGCTGGCTTGTGAAGCTGAGTTTCTCCTCTTTCAGTTGCACTGTGACTTTAAGCTATATATTCAAGTAATTAATTCATTTTTGTGTTTTTCTTATTTGTAAGAATGACAAGATTTTCCACAATGTATTTTTCATGCGTAAAGCTTAAAATGGGCGTAGCCATCTTCCTCTTTGGTCTTTGCCTTGGTATTGTCACTTATTTTTGTGACCTGCATTTTTGTACAGAAATCTGATTACTAATGCAAGAATCTCCTATGTATGTGTTTTTCTTTTTCTTTCTTCCATTGATTAGCTCATGAAATGACATTCAGGGATCTCTCGTTCAATAGCCTGTCGGGTAATCTACCTCCGAGTTTTGCATCCCTCAAAAGTCTTAGCACTCTGTGAGGAACAAACTTCATCCCTCAGAACAACCATCCATCTTGAGTTTTAGTTACCTAATTGTGGTCTTTTGTTTTCCAACAGGTACTTACACAACAATCAGTTTACTGGTCCAATAGATGCTCTTGCACGTCTTCCTCTGGATGACCTGTAAGTCGGCTTTAGAATATATACATAAAGTAGTGAGTATGGCTCTTTCTGTTGGTTTAACTACATAATAATGCCAATAATAATCAATGTTCAAAATATTGGTATCATGTTACGTATTGCACCCTTGGGATGTAAATACGTATCGGTTATCGCACAGGATATATCATTTGTTTCCGGTAATTTATTGCACATTTTTGGGAAACATTGAGAAAATGGTTGAATTTTTCAATGAAACTTTAGGGATTGTTAAAAAAGACCTTAATACACACTTTTAAATCAGAACATCTAAAAAAAGAAGTGCATATAATAGGTTTCCTTTGTTTTGCCAAAAATCTGTTTATTAAACAAATTTCCATTTCAATTTTTTTTTTTAATAATTTTAATTTTAATTTTTATTTATGGGTGGATGGTTGTATGCAATGTTCAAATTGTCGATGATAATATTGATCATATCCAATATTATCATTATCTCAATATGGGCAATATCAAAACCAGTCTTTCATTTCCTTTCTTGTTGTCGATTATTTCTCGGTGAAATATCGTGTTGTTGATATTCTGAAATATCGATGGATGTTTGGATGGAAGGTTAGATGGTTGGATGAATAGATGGGATGGTTAGATGGATAGATGGGATGGATGAGATGATTGGACTGATTTCTTAGAACAACACATGATTTTAGGCCCAATTAAATGAGGACTTATTATGTATGTATTCTTTTTGCAATTTTTCGATTCCTGAAATGCAAATTTCTGTATTTTAGTATCTCTTGAAGTTCCACTGAAAAATTCCACTGTTTTCCCCATGTTTCCCCGTATTTTTGGTTATCGGCAATATCGATATTGTTTCTGTATCCCCGACAATGAAAGTTGTAGCAATATCGATACTTCAAACACTGCTTAGGGGCCATTTGATAAAACTTATTTTCAGCACTTATCACTGAAATTTGATATTTTCAGTGATTTTGATCAATTTAGATTGTTTGCCAAATCCAACTTTTAAGCGCTTAAATTAATTTTCAGGTAAAATATGGGTCTTTTTTTCCAGCTCCTCTCCCTTCACTTAATGCTGAATGTGGTAGTGCATTAAAATTTCTTTTCACTTTGGACTAAAATATCCCTAAAATTATTTCAAAATTACAATTCAGCACCTGAAGTTTCAACACTTAATTTTCTGAGCTTATTTTTCAGTTTATCAAACAACACCTTATACTTGTTGTGTTTCTAGGAATGTTGAGAATAACCGTTTTACTGGTTGGATTCCAAAGAAGTTGAAGGATATAGATGCCATTCAGTAAGTATACTTCGATTTTTATTTTTTTTTGTTCACTTCGTGAATCAGGCTTCATTGGTTGCTCTATATTCCGCTTGACATTGAAATGGTTTTTTGTAGGACCCAAGGAAATAAATGGTCAGACCCACAGGCAAATGAAATCAGCCACTCATTCAACAATAATGGAAATACGAAGTTTCTTCTGAAAGTAGGAGCCATTGTTGTATCAGTGGTTATATTATTGATCTTGGCTGTGTTTTTACTAGTCATTGTTGCACGGAAATCTTCATCATCGCCACCATCACATTTTCTTGATGATGAAAAGTTCAACCAAAAGAGATCGTTTAGCCCTCTAGTTTCCCGTGAGTTTAAAGGTAATCTTTTTCCATCTGTATGCAACAAGTTTCTCTGAGTCCACTTGATGTTTATTCTACTTGCTTCCTCTATTCTGCATTTAGATGCACTATTGAATTGGATTGGATTGCAATAATTAGTGCGAAAAAGTGAAATGACCCCATTGCAGTTGCCATCTTTTGTATTCATTTTGGAGACCAGCTTGCAAACTGCAATTGTGTACCCATCAGGTTCAACATGAAATGAATGTAACTGCAATTTGATGGTTATTTCCTCATCACGAATACTAGGAAATGTTATTCTCTTGATTAAATGGAGAGCACGCCACGATCAGGGATGTCAATGGGTTGGGCATGGGCTGGGTTAGGGTCCACCCAATCCTGACCTGAAAATTCAAAGCCTGAGCCTGAGCTCAACCTGAAGCGGGCTAAGTTTTTTAGATTTGATTTGACCTGATTAAAAGTTTGTTGAGCCCGAGCCCTGTTAAGCAATTTCTACATGCATGCAAATGGCATGTAAATATGTCAATATATGACAAATATACATTATAATTGTCATACTCCAGGCTGATCAGCTCGATCCAAGGTACGATGATCCTGACCTATAGAAAGGCATGGACTTTTAGGCCCGAGCATTACCTGTGACAGGCAGGCTCGAAGACCTGACGAACTGGCCTGACCCTTTGATACCCTCACAATTTCTACCAAACCCTTAAGCCTAGTTTGCACACATGTTTTTGGACAGTCTTTATTGTGTTGCTTATCACTTCCTATATGCAGACACATCAAGTTGTTGATGGCTCTTTTAATACCATTAATTTCGAATGCTAGTCTGAATACATTATTTCTGTCCACATTGACATGGGGGGGTTTTGTGCAGTATCGATATTGATTGATCATTGTTTTACCTTTTGGTAATTTGTTTTAAGTTCACTACTGAACTGAGCAAAAGCTAAATTTCCTGCAGAGCTTCAGACAATAGAAGCCACTTCATTCACTGTGGATACTTTGGATAAATTTTCTTCGATGGGTGTTAAACCTCCTCCTAACTTGCAAAAATCATCGAGTAATAATGAAGTTATGAGTAGATTCAGTTCCAGAAAAAGTACAGATCTCATTACTGCGACGGCTTATTCACTGGAGGACCTACAGGGTGCTACTGGGAGCTTTGGTCTGGTCCACGATATCGGGCAGGGGTCAATTGGTCATGTTTATAAGGCAAAATATGAGGATGGGAAGGTATGGCCTCCTTCAGGTTAATTCCTACCTTAATTTGGTCTCTTTAGTAGATCACTGTACTACATGATTCTTTTTTTTGAAAGGCACCATACTACATGATTCTTATCCTGTTTTTTGCACAAACATGCTACAAAATATGTATACGTTGTGTTTTTCCTTTTTGGCTGTGGTCTTTAATAAAACTATCATTGTTCAAAAAAAATGTATACATTGACAAGAAGAATGACCTATTGGATTTTATTTGAGAGGATGAAGATATCACCATGAGTTTGTGATTTCTTAGTAATTTCCTTGACCAAAATCAGTGGGGTGTTTATAAAAGCCTTTTAATTATATATTTTCTGTTTTTCTTTTCAAATGCTTGAAAATCTGCTAAAAGGAACTTAGTGAAAATCTTGATGTGTGCCTGCTTACGTGCATCCTTGAGGAGGCTAGGCACTAAGGATTGTTTCTTATTGCCTTTCCCTTCAAAAACATGGGAAACACATAAACCCTTTAATTCTCCTCCATATGGAACATCCAGAGAGGTTTTGGGGTAGGGGTAGTTTTGACTTTTTTTCAAAATATGCCAAAAAAGTTAACTTCTGTTAGAAAAAAACTAACAATGTGGCTATTCGTGAACGTGTTATTTTTATGTGGGTATTTGCAAAAACTCTATCATTTTTAGGTAGTTGTTTGCAACAACCCCATTTTTTCCCACTACTATTTTGGATAGAAAGACTGTCGTGTGGTCCATTGTAGTAATACTTCATCGAATAGTGACTTTGGGACCTGGTTAAACTTGAAGTCAATTTCTAGTTGGAGATAGGATCCAGCTAAATGCTTATATTAGTAATCAAGCACTCATTCTCATACATATTGCACGCATGGTCAATGCCCAGAATGTTCATCTGTTGGATGATTCATAACTCAAAAATTGTAACAGTCAGATGATCCTAACTGCCTATTGGAGGATTTTTTATTCATTGAATGTTTATCATTGGTTGGACTCTTTAAAGAGTCCATCTGTAATCAAAAGTCTAACCGGTGGCTAACATCATCCAAGCAGTGTTATTTTGGGGTAAGGCATATCTATGGTAGGGATCTCATACATGTGTGCAGAATGCCTGATAACGTGGTTATAAGAAGCATTTCCTGATCCTTTCTCACATAGTCTAGGCTCTGATGCCTACTAAACATTTTACTCTGGAATCTAGTTAAACTTGGATAGTAAAATGTATCATAATACATGGACCCTTTTCAGGTTTTAGCTGTGAAGAAGATAGACTCTGCGATTCTTGAAAATGGTGGTTCCAAAGAATTCATGAATGTGGTCTCAAGAATCTTACAGCTGCGCCATCCAAACATCACTGAACTTGTTGGTCATTGTGCAGAGAACGGTTATTATCTGTTAGTCTATCAATTCCTGAAGAATGGGTCGCTTCATGATTTCCTACATCTTTCAGATGAATACAGCAAGCCGTTGACGTGGAACACTCGAATTAGGATTGCTCTCGGCACAGCTCGGGCCATAGAGTAAGTTGAAAATGTTGTTCACATTATGTGATTGCATGCACAGAAGTTGCAGGTTGCAACCTTTATCATCAGCACCCTTCTCTGTTGGCATGAGATCTGCTAGTGCTACCCATGGAAAGCATGAGATTTTCATGCCTCCACTTTTTTATGCCATACATATTGTATTAGTGTATGGTGATCCAAACTGGCCATTCATCGCACATCTCCATAAATGGACCACATGGACCAAAAATTACAATGATTGTGCAATCCTATCAATGTTAAAAATGGTGTACATGGGTCACTGAACGAATTCTTGTGATCTTTGTACACCACTTTTTTAAATGGTTGGGATTGTCCAATCATTATTGTTTAAAGTTGTATGACACTAGAAAGTTGAGAAATGCAAAGTTCATGCTTTCGAGAGCATAGCATCTTAACCCTTGTTTATTATAGCTCTTATTGTTGAAATTGTTAGCACAACAATCACTAACTGCGACCATGATCATTGCAATCACTACCAGTACTAATGACCCGCATTAGCTCTTCCTGTAAAAGATGTTGGCTATTTACTCTTCATTCTTCATCATTGAAATCAGAATAATAATTACCCTTAGGGCCTGTTTGGATTGGAGAATTCTATCATAATGCATTGCAAAATCGCCATTATTACTTGTGTACTGCAGTTGGCAAAAATAAATAAATAAAAAAAAATAAATAAAAATTCTGCATCATAGCTGACTTTTACTGCTGCATGCATCAGAGGAAAAGCCTCGTAAATGGGGCAAATCGCTTCCTGGATTTGGACGTCAATCTCCAGTAATGGAGATGACCGTTTGAGGGGGCTCTTAAAACGCTAGCCTACTGAATATACATTGTCACCCTGCTCTCACTCCCAGCAATGAATCTAATCCTCATATAACTATTCCGCCTCTCCCTTCATCATGTCTCCAACACAATCTACATCGTCAACTTCAATCTTCCAGAGCTAAGGAGCGAGTTCGATGGTTTTTCCATCTTCCATTGGGAACTCAAATAGGTCAGCATGCATAAACCAATGTTGATTTCCATCCCACCCCAAACTTGTAATCTGAGATGCATTCCTCTCCTTCCTGCTTACCGCCAGTGTTCAAATTATCGGCGATATTATCGAAATATCGCCGATAATATCGGTGTCGCCAGTGCAGCGACACCAAAACCCCAATATTTCGTGTCGCTTCCAGGTATTGCCGAAATATCGCTGATATTATCGGTATTTTCGATATTACGCCGATATGTCACTGTAAGGGGTGGTCGTCGGCGAGAAAATCACAAAAAAGATAAGAAATACCTGTTTTTGCGCCCGGATTTGGAGGAAGACGCGAATTCCGCTGTTGTTGAGTGCAAATCGACATTTCCAGTAAGATCAATCTCGAAAATTTCTTTTTTTTTCCATCCAAAAATCTTCTGCAGCTTCTTGATTCCATTAGCGGGTGGAGATCTTGTTCGAAATTAGAGGGTTCTTTTGATTTGGGATGAGGAAGAGGGATTTTCAGGCTGAAAATCCGGAGAAATCGGTGGGAACGAGATAAATTTTTGAAAATTTTCGAACGGGAGAGGGATTTTGAGGGTTTTTATCGCAAATTGGGGATCGGGGCGTGAATGGGGGATTGCGTACTTGGTTACTCAGTAGGGATTTATCGTACCGAGTACACTCGGTTGGGCCCACAGAGAATGTATCTGGTATATCCATGCGGTTCATCCGTTTTTCCATATTATTTTAGGGGTTTAGACCAAAATTTAAGTGTACCAAAAGATCAATTGGACCACATCATTGGAAACAGTTTGAATAATGACTTCCACCGTTAAAACTTTTCTAAGGCCCACAGTGATGTTTATTTCTCATCCAACCTGTTCATAAGATCACACAGACATGGATGAAGGGAAAAAACAAATAGAAGTTTGATCTAAAATGTCTGCGGCCTCAAGATATTTTCAACGGTAAATGTTTAATTCATACTATTTCCTATCATATGGTCTACTTGAGGTTTGGATTTACTTAGTTTTTAAGCTCAAGATCTAAAATTATCTGTTAAAATAGATGGATGGAGTGGATAAAATACATAAATCACGGTGGACCCACAGGTGAACCTGGATGGTGCAGACGATCTTCAAAAGACACCCCACCACGGCTCTGAGGGTGCAAGTCGATGCTCAGTGGGCCCACCATGATGCATCTGTTATATCCATGCTATCCATTAATTTTGAAATATTATTTTAGAGCTTTATCCAAAAAATGAATTAGATCTAAAACTCAGGTGGACCACACCACGGGAAAACAGTAGCGATTGGATATCCACCATTTAAATCCTCCTAAGGCCCACTTTACTGTTTATTTGACATCCAATCTGTTAATTAGCTCATAAAGACTTAGATGAAGGGAAAAAACAAAGATCAGGTATTTCCAAAACCTGTATGGCCTCTAGAAAGTTTTAATGGTCAAAGTTCATTCAACATTGTTTCTTGTAATGTGGTCCAATTGAGATTGGGATATATCTTTTATATATATATATATATATATATATATATATATATATATATATATATATATATATATATTATAAAATTATCTAAAAATAGATGGACGGCATGGATGAAACACATACCTCGTGGTGGGGCCCACTGAGCACGGCAGGGGAGTAGCCAAATCCGTTTCCACCGCGCGTGGATCAGGGACGCGGATTTCCTACGGAAGCCTTTCCTTCCGTTCCAGCGCTGCAAGCTCAGGTAGGGCTCACTGTGATGGTTGTGAGAAATCCTCTCCGTCCATCCGTTTTGTGATTTTATTTTAGGACTAGTTGTAAAAAATGAACGGTATCCAAAGCTCAAGTGAGCCGTACTAAAGGAAAATGTAGTTTAGGAAATTCCTACCGTTGAAACCTTCCTGGGTTCAACAGTGATGTTTAGATGCCATCCATACCGTTAATAACGTCATTACTATTGGGATGAAGTGAAAACAAATATATTGGCATGAATCAAAACTTCTGTGGCCCATGAATATTTCAACTGTGGATGTTTAATCATCACGTTTGAGGCTCACTTGAGCTTTAGATACGGTTCATTTTTGGCATCATGTCCTAAAATGAACTCACAAAACGGATGGCCGGGAAGGATTTTTCACAAACATCACAGTGGGCCCCAGCAATGGGGACAGTGATCCACCGTTCACTTCTTAGGGGCACAGAAGTTTCTGATCAAGCTTATATTTTTGTTTTCACGTCATCTATCTCTATGTTAACTTATGAAGAGGTTGGATTTAAAAAAATACATAATGGTGGGCCTTATATATGTTTCAACGGTGGGTGTGACTGATCCCACAGTTTTCTGCAGTGGGTCCACTTGAACTTTAGATCTATCCACTCCATATAACGGTGGGCCAATTGTGAAAGGAGTGATGGACAAGATCATCAATAATGATAACGGTTCGCTTGGATACACCATTTGGACTGCTAGGATGATTCCATTAATGTTATTTTGGGATTAGGGTCGTTACCAACGTGGATGAATCAACCCCAATTTAGAGAATGTGGTGAACTACCACCATACTCTTGCTGAATTGATATTTGAATAGGTCATGGCATTTTTCCAATGGTGATGGGTCATCCACATTCCAATATACACGTTGCATAGATTTATTGTCCCAATAGTGGTCCCCATTGTTGATCGACCATGGACTGAAATAAGACTACGTTTGATCTTAACCATCTAATTTTGCTGATTGAATATCTGACTGATAACAGATGCATTTTTGAACTATCCATTTTGCAACCATCAATCAACAATTAGAATCATTTAATCTTTATGATATTTGGGCTATGCTCCATCGACCACGGGCCTAACAAATTGGATGGTCTAGATAACATTCAGAAATGCCACATCCTTGGAAATGAGTCACCCATTTCGAAAACTATCACTGCCGATATGTGGCCCACTTGTGGGCTTTTAAATTTATATGTTTCATTTTTTTATCCAGTACTCTATAAGAGAGTTCCTCAATTGGTACGAGTAGAGGATGACCTGGGAATAGTACTGCTAATATGTAGGGCAACAGTACTACTCTCAACTGTCATGGGATCCGGACAATGATTACGAGCCACCTCGTCACTCTACGTGGGGATGAAACATGGCCAAAAAATGTGTATTTTTTTAAATTCATTTACTTTTGCATGTCTTAATTGTTGTAAGCTTGCATTTGTATTATATAAACTAATTTTGGTTAATATTTGAATGATTTCTTACGACAACACATACTTTTGGCCCCCATTAAATGGAAACTTCTAATTTAATGCATTCTTTTTGCAAAATTTCATCCCTGAATATGTAAATATGTGTATTTAGGCATGTCCTGAAGTTTCATTAAAAAATTCCACCATTTTCCCTATATTTCCCCCTTTTTTCCTGCATTTCCAGTTATCGGCGATATTATTGGCGATAACGATATTATATCGTTATCTCCGGCCAGCGAAACTTATAGCGATACCGACAACTCGAACACTGCTTACCGCTGTGATTTTTTTGTTTCATAAGTGATCTCCTCATGCATGTAGTGTCTCCAGCAAGATCCTCTCTCTCATTGCTAATAGAAATTGAAATTTCATGGGATTAATCAAAAGTAGATAATCGGGTGGGGGTTTTCTTCGTTGTGTCTGTGGAGACAATGGAGGATGATCTTCACCTTCAACTCCTGCACATTTTTGTAGATCCTATATTGTGTATTGGCTGCATGTTTTGAATGTTGTTGAAACAAGAATTGTCTGGAATTGATAGGAACAAAAAAGGCCCTAAATATAACCGCACAAATCTGGTGAGTTGTCTTCAAATACACGGCCACGGCCATGCAATTAAGATGTCATATTCGTTTCGTCAGGCATGTTATATTAGTTCCACATAATCGATTCTTATGATACATCGAGATAATCCTCAAAATTAGAAGAAGTAGAGAGTCAGTTTCTGCCTGCAATATCGATAGTGAACTAGTGCCTCCTGTAGAGGTCTTGCATGTTATCCTTGGCTACAGAAATTAATTTCGTAGTGCTTATCTAGCCACATTTTAGTGGAGGCAGTTAGAATTATTCATGATTGCCAGGCGTGGAGAAAAGGGTAGTCGATTTTTGGCTTCCCCTTTCCCCCACCTACAAGCACCACATGCTGCGTTCCTTGCATGGAGGATGCAGTGAGTCGAGCACAATTTAAAGTCTGTCCATAGTGCTTTGTCTGTTGATCTTTTGACGTCTTGTAATCTTCAATTTCTCCACCACATCTCCTTGTCGTCGAGGACTCGTTGCATCTTCAGATTTATTAATGGAGAACATGCCTGTTGAATAAGTTAGGGTCACACGCTGTATTCTTCGCACTGCAGACCACAACAGTGTTCCACGTCAATTTTATGTTCAATATTCCATGACTACACAGACATAGATCCCAAACTATGTTGGACAGTGATGAAATTGTTGCCCTAATGGCAGCTCCGGTACATGGATTTCCCAAATTTCATTCATTATCTAGCTTCAACAGCTTGCCAGCTTCACATGTATGACACATTGGTATGAAATTGTACTTCTACTTAACAGTGCATAACTATGCTCACAACAGTCACTCTTCAGCCACTTGGTGGTCTTTCTTTGATGAATGTCCGTATACGGGTGTGATCCCTTGGATGCCTTGGATTTTCTTTGATGAATGTCTGTATATGGAAGGACTTTTGCATTTTGAGTAGAGGTTAAGCATGCGGTCTTCATTGTATGGTGGGTGCAACCCACCATAACCATGTACCATGTATATGAGCTATTAACTCATTAGCACTTGTTTGGAAACAGCCGGTGGAAATCGACCGCTTGTGGTGCTCACTGCACAGTATTGTAAAATGCTGTAGGAGGGTATACATAATTCAACGGTGCAATCCAAGCACTGCAATTAGAGTGCGGTACGTGGGGATCACAGTACTGTAACTTCTTGTAAGGCCGTCTACTTGATTTTTTTATGCAATCCAATCAACACAGTTAGCCTGTTGGGGCAGACGACTGTTGTTTCCACCTTTGAAACAAACACGGCATTCGTACGATTTCAGGGGACAGGAAAAGTTACGTAATGATTGTGTTTTCATTTACTTTACACTGCAATCCTAAAATCCAAACAAGCCCTTAAAGATTTCCTTTGTAGGAAGATAGAAGTAGGTTGCCTTTGACATGTCATCAATCTCATCAACTCTCACACTGTTTTCCCAAGTTCGAACCTTGGAAATTGGTTTATCATCGTCGTCGTCATAATCATGCTAACCTGCAAGGATTTAAATAATGGTTTGGATTGCAACTCACCTGAGGACCAAAACCAGTACGTCGCGCCCTGACTCATCCTTTTCGCTCCCGGCTGGTCATTCTTGGTCCATACTGGTCAGGCGATTTGCTTCATTTCAGGCTGAAATTGATACAGCTTGGATGATGACAGATTATATTGGATGATATTTAAAACCATGGTTCCACTATCATGCTTTACATCAATCGTTGATATTCATCTCACTGTAAAATCAGGTATTTCTTGCCACTACAAGAAGTTTTATATGGTCTATTCAGCATATGTTGGTATGATATGCTATGACATGAAACGTCCAATGAAGTACATGTTTGGCCCCGGCTTTTCTGATCCAGTTCGTGGGCGGTGGACCCATAGTGGCTGCGAGATGCCCTTGAATCTTTCCTGTCAGGTAATCCTGTCTGATTTGGCCCCTGTTAAATGCGAACCATTGGTTGCAACAGTCCATTTCATCGGATGGCTACTATCATCTAGGAGGAGGGAGATTGGTGTATGGCCCACCAAATGATGAACCTGTTCAGATCAACGGCTTAGATCACCAAAAATTGGGTCCAAGTGGTACTACTGCTGGGTTGATCAAGAAATTCTCTTAATTGAGCATCAAATAATACCTTTTGTACAATCAATCATTATAACTATCATCATGATCTAGTGATGTTTTGATAGACTTAGTGGAAAAAGTAGGGTGATTTGTGCGAGACATTGAAGAAGTGAATCATGCCACATGTGCCAACTTGCCATGTATGTGTTAGATCCATGGCAATCATTGGGTGGGTGGTAGACACTGAAGATGCCTGGGCCCTGGTGCATAAATCAGGCCAATCCATTCATCAGTTAGGCTAAACTTGTATTAGTAGAATGGCTAGTTTGGAAGGAAATCACTAACAGTGTATATTCAAGGAATCAAGATACACATGTAGCCTGATGAGTAGATTGGCCATTGTTTTGGGACAGTGCATGTTGAGCCCCACCAAGTATAATGCCTGTATTTCTCATGCATGATTGACATTGTGCCTCAATCCACCTGTTAATCACTGTGGCATTTCTCATTGTCTTGTGGCAGCAAAAGTACTTTCTAGTTGTTACGTGTCTTCTCTCTCATCATGAACTCCTGTCACCTATATTATCACAACAAATGGAAAATACAATCTTTACCACCAACATCACCATCTCTTGTAGACTTGTACCATTTTCTTATGCTTGTTGGTATCCATTTTCAGGTACCTGCATGAAATCTGTTCTCCTTCTACCATGCACAAAAATATCAAGTCTGCTAACATCTTGCTCGACACTGAGCTCAATCCCCACCTTTCGGAATGCGG
Source organism: Magnolia officinalis (assembly GCA_021015155.1). Lineage (NCBI taxonomy): Eukaryota > Viridiplantae > Streptophyta > Magnoliopsida > Magnoliales > Magnoliaceae > Magnolia > Magnolia officinalis. The sequence goes on along the minus strand of JAJHSJ010000015.1, from coordinate 63,054,628 downwards.
TTTGGCTACCTTTTACCAGGTTTTCAGACACACTAATAAGTCTTGAAAATCATTTCCTCAATCTGCATGACTTGCTCACAAGAGGTGTGCAAGTGATGGTTACAGATACATGAGTAAAAATATATAATGCTTTTTATTTATTTATTTATTTATTTTTTACACGGGCTCACACACCACAATGGGTACTCGAACCCATGACCTCGTGTTTAAACTCTTGTGAGTCTACCATTGAGGCATGAGTAAGGACCCATATAATGCTTGATGGTGCTTTTGTTCTGCCCAACAAACTGTGCATGTGGGTCCCACATTCCAGTATCCTTTCCTATGCAAGATGATCCTCACCAATCTGTTTCATGTTAAATATAAATTGTCCATTTTAATTGAATGGTGAGGGTTATCTGATGGGTGATTTAAGTGTATGGCCCAGCCCATGATGGGGCTGACCAGATCAATAACATATGCACTGAATGATGAGTCTCATTTATACCATTGCTGGGTCATAAAAAAAGCATTGTTTCTTGCCATCAAGTGTCATACCTCACTATGCACAGCTAATCAAAGATGTTGTACTCTGAAGTGGGGCATAGAACCGTTTTTAAACGATAAAAATAGGAGTTGATTACCCTTGGGAGGATAGAATTTTTGTTCTCCCACTTTGGCATGTGTACGTTGATATGAACCATTCATTCATCAGGGACAACCATGACTAGGCCATAGGCAGAAAATCACAACAATGGGACAATCTAACCATTTAGAAAATGGTAAAAAACTCATTTAAATCCAGTGAATGATTTTCGTATCTGTTATTATTATCATTATTATTTTTTAACATTGGTAGGATTATTTGATTGATGTGATTTTTGGTCTATGCTCCATTGATAGAGCCTATTAATGTAAGGAGAAAGGGGGTTCGTGCAAAAATGTAACCAAACTCTCTCGAAGGAGAGATTTTATTAGCTGTCATCTACTTATTATGAAAATGACTATAATACCCTTTTTTGGAGATAAGAACGAACTTAATTAGAAAGCTCACAAAATGCAAGAAAAGAATACAACCCAAAACCACAAAATCAACAGGACAAAAGAAAGGGCTAGCCGAATCTTCCTTTACATAAACAACCCATTCTATAAAAAGCGGAATATTGATTATCGAACTAGTTCCTTCCATCTTGTTCCGAAAACAACGGCTATTCCTAGAGCCCCAAATGACCCGAAATACTGCCATAATTAACAACCAACATATAGCTTTACCGGATTTGCCAACTCCTCCATGCCAAGGCTATTACAGATCCTTCATTGACTTCGGCATGACCCAATCGGTGTTAAGCAAATTGAGAAAATGATCCCAATCTTTAGCAGCCAAAGGGCAATGGATGAGGAGATGATCAATCGACTCCCCATTTTCCTTGCACATTAGACAAACATTGGGAAGGACAAGCAACCTTCTTTGCAAACTGTCAATTCTAAGGAGACTCTTCCGCCCCACCAACCAAACAAATACTACCACTCGGGAGGGGCTCCATAGAACAAATGATGAAAAGGATGCGGTAGACCCAAATAGAGAGACAACTTGGATATGAAGCTAAAGGACAATCTAACTGAGAGAAGCTGCCTCCTCGGGGGAGAAGTAATTGAAGTCCAAGTTATCAAGAGATGGTCGTGACCCATTATCCTTCAAAAGCAAGTTCGAATAGAAATCGACGATAGCTTTAGAGATCGATGATTTGTATTCGAGTTTAAGTCCTTCAACCAGGAGGGAGGAGATGCCGTTGACTTGAGCCCGGGCATTGACAATTTCATGAAATAATTTAGTGTTCTCGTCTCCATCTTTAAGGTAAGTGGCTCATGACCACTAGTGCCGCATGATCTCCTCCTCCCTAAGTCTAGAACTATAGGCAGAAGAGAGCTTATCATTTTCAGCTTGATCTGACTCTGACAGTGGTCCCTCCTCTTCGTTGATGTTGTAGGCTTGGATTTCTTGCAAAATCGAAGACATTTTGAGAGCTCTTTGACCAAAGATCTCCCTACGCCAGAGTTTACCACTCCACTTGCCACTTCAAAAGAACACCACCATTCAACGATCAGAGACCGAAAATCCTCCACCTCTAGCCAAGTTAGCTCAAAGCAAAAAGGTTTCGGGCCCCAAACAATCTCATTCATTTCCAAAAGGATGGGACAGTGGTCCAAAACAGGCTTTGGGAGGCCCATTTGGCAAGCCAAGGGGAACTTTTGCACCCAATTTGAGGAGACCAAAAGGTTGTCCAACCTGGACATGACTAGTCTCGCTTGACCATTAGACCAAGTGTACTTGACATCATCCGACAATAAATCCACAAGACTATGCTTTAATACCCAGTTTGAAAAGCCCATCATGCTACAAGACACAAGATCGGGGGGGGGGGGGGGGGGGGGGGGGGGGACTTCTTGTGAGAGAACCGGACTACATTAAAATCCCCAACGACACACCATGGTAACTTCCATATATATTTGATTGAGGACAACTCCTAAAGGAGTGGGCGAAGAGACGAAGTGTTAGGACCATCCATCCAGAAAAGAACTATTGGAAGCCCAATGATAACTCTCGAAAAAACCACTGAGAGGTTAAATCAACCTGTCCAGGACTCCTCCTTGACCCACAGACGAGAATCCCAAAGAGTAAGAATACCCCATGACGCCTCCGATGGCATCTAAGGCCACCCAGTCTAGACCCTTGACAACCCTACAAGGATTGGAAAGACCTACGATCAATAGATTGGAGTTTAATCTCTTGGAACATTGATATAGCTTTAGATCTTTTACCAACATCCTTAATAATAGAGCACTTTCGGGGGGCACCCAAGCCCTCTAACTTTTCAACATAGAATCTTCATTTGATAACTTTCCTAACCCCACGCCCTTTCCTGTTGCTTCTGGGGATGGCTTCCACCACCTCCCTGATGATCCACCTGTAAATGAGAAAGCTCCCTACAATTGTTGAAGAGCACTAGGGTTTTGCTGGGACTAGACCTGCTTAACCATTCAAATGCCTCTCTCCTTCCTAGTTGGAGGAGAGCAATGTAATATTCGCCTCTGTCGCCGAACGCCATCTCGAGCATATGACCCACATGGTCAATCGCGTCCTTGACCCATCTCTTTCCTTTAAGAGCCGCCACCAAACTCGCTAAGATCTCTAAGGAATAGATGGCCGCTTGCAAAAGGGGGTAATGTCGAGGGCCTCTTCTAGGCATTCTAGGTCGTTCAAATCGGGTCGTTGAAGCTCAGCTCTCAAGTCTATTGGGATCTAACAGGGAGGGGATAAGATAATCATTTGGGGGGAGTGGGAAAGATATAACGTCTCATAAACATGAGGAAGGGGAGCTAATAGGTGCACATGTGGGGGATACACATGAGATCCATCATTGCAATGCTATCAGTTTCCATCCCGTCCGAATGAGATAGAGATGATCCGTCTATCCACGTGTCACAATCTAAACCCATGTCTGAATCATCGTCATACCCGAGGATCCTCTCGAGACCCTCACAAAAAAATTCAAGATGACTAGCATTAATAATCCCTATGCAATTGGCACTCGGCTTAGAGGGTGTGGAGACATGTGGCCTTGCAATATCTCAATTCGCCCATGCGAGAGGCCACCCATCCCCCAAATCGTAGAGATGATCACTATCTTGCATTGGCATATAATTAAAAAAAAGGATGACATGGCATCATCTCGGACGTAGCTTTCATCTCAGATGGCCAATCAAAACACATCAGAGGACTCGTAGCCCCCACACAATCAAGAAGGTAGGATCAGGTGAGGATAGCTAGCTTCGAAATAAAGGAACTGTCCTTGGCAAGAAGCCCCAGGACATGTGGCGTCCATTGAACGGGAGATGAGGCCTCGCATCCGACCCTTCAATAGGCACACCGATCGCAATACGATCTCTCTCCTTGACATGTGTTCCAGACATCGTTCCGCATTGAATGTTGGTCTGAAGAAGGTCCTTGTCCTCTCACCACGTCATGGGAGCCATAACTAAAGCCCGCTGGAAGCCATCACTAGACGACAAGGGCATTGATTGGGGAGTGACGTCACAGGGCATGTCGGGCAACGCCATGTGTAATGGCAAGACAACTTCTCTTGGCACGCAAAGGGACAATTGTCCCACTACCACGTAGTGAGAGAGACAGAGGGCTGATCACTTGTCCCACTAGCCAAAATGCAATGCAGTGGAGGAACCTTGTTGGTCCACAAATGATGGTTAGGATATGATGTGCCATGGGAGCACTGAATGCGTACACCTTCGTTGCTCCCAAACATTTTTCCATGGAAATCAACAACCTCAGCCTTGCCCCCCCGTTCCTATCCATTGTTTTGCCGGAGCTATCATTTGAGCCCTCGACACCCCTAGAAGGCACCTTAAGATGATAGTGGTGAAAATTTTCGACTTTGAATTATAATTCTCAACGATCCATCAAGAGGTCGGAGATGGATGCCCCTCTCTGGACGGTGGCTATCAAACACCATTTAAAGGACTCCCACTCCTGCTCCACAACGATGGGATCGATCCTAACCTCCAGACCTTCAGAAGTGGCAACCTTATGGACCTGAACAGAAGAGTAGGCCTTCTGGTCTAACTGAGGAGGCTACTTAATAGGAGGGTGTTCCAAAAGCAATAGATTCGATGTCGTTCCCAGTATAGCTTCTCGAAATAATTTTGACTTTCCAGAGATCACCTCCTCAACAGAGAATGGTTGAATCGGACCTTTAGAAGATGTATATTTCCTAATGAACTGCTCCCCTAGCGCTTTGCTTGTCGATGGACCGTAATGGGCCTTTTGAAGTCGCAACAACTGACCATTGAACTTCTTCCCTTGAAGATCATCTATCGCCGCCTAGAGCTCCTCGTCGTTGTTCATCCTAATGAAGCCGAAGCCACGGATAATAGGGGAACCCTTCTACTGAGGGATTACCACCTCCCTCACCATCCCTTAGTTCCCGGATACATGGTAGAAATTCATCTCCATTCATTTTTCCAGGAACTTTTCGACAAAAATGGTTGGAAGTTCCTGGAGAGCGTTGAAACCCTTGCGGCTACCTTTCCTATTATGTTGTTTCCTTCCTCTGCCAGCCAGGATTCAAACACCATTGTCGTCATCCTCAACAGGGGATGGTTCTTCTTAGGAGTCTAATGTGCCTTTCCCTTTGGGTCGTTACCTTCCATCCGCCGACTGGGATCTACTGGAAGAGGATCTCTTAGCCTTCCGACCTCTCTCAGAACCTTTGCTCGTAGCGCAATTGCGAATGTTGTGGTCCCGCTTCTGGAGGTGAAGTCCCCTTCGAACTGAACCGATCCATCTTTGGGACGACCCCCTTTCTGTTCTCTTGATCCATGATACCTCCCCGTCATTGTAGTATCTTTGCATGGGGCAGAATCCACTCCATGGTTGTTTCAAACATATGAGTTGTTGTGAGCGAGAAACATATCTGCTCACATACTCTAGCAAAGAAACCCGCAGATCCTCACATAAACGATTGTTGTTGATGCTTCTACCTCAATGAGCTTGGGGAGCCCCACCAATTTTGAACTATGTTAACACAATTTGCTATCTGCAATTATATTTGGAAACCAATCTACTGTTCTATAATGGAAATTAAATACCAAAAACACCGCCCATTAGATGTCCATAAATCCTTCATTTAAGATATAATTTTATGTTATTTCTTCGTTTATGATCTGTCCAAAGTGGGACCCACCATCTGGACAATTTAATTTCGACTTTCGTGTTATGGGTTTGCCACTGTGGTTGTGGGTGGACAATCAATGTGTGAAGACATAATCATAATAGTTTGTCAAACATCATTACGATCATCTTTGTTGTCGTCACCACACCATCATTCTGGTTGTCATAGGCTGGGCCAAGGTCCGTCGAAGCCCAGACCATGAAGCAAAACCTAGGCCTGAGCCTGGTCAGGGTCTATGACGGGCCAAAACAAACAGGTCCAAGCCGACCACCCACTTTTGTGCATGATCTAGGTTGTTCGTTAGATGTGCTGCATTGTTCATGATATATTATGAAAGTGCCCTTGAAACACCTAAACAGGCGAAGGCTAGACCAGGCTTGGTTGAGGCCAGTGGGCATCAAATAAATCCCGAGCCTTTGATTAATAAACAGGCTTAAATATTAGGCAATGGCTCAGCCCTTGGGCTAATCCTGGCTGAAAGTGGCCTAATCCGAAAGTCCAACGGGCCAACCCTGCCCATTGGCATCCCTAATCATCACCCTAATGACACCATCACCACTGTCTTTGGCATATTCAACACCACTATCAGTTCATCACCATCATCATGCTCATCATCGCTGTTGTCATTCTGATTGCCGGATTCTGGTCACTGGCTTGATGGAGAGAGTTGCGGAATCTGGTCGCCGGCTGAGCTGTGAGGCTCAATGTTTATCGCCGGTGGTTGGTCGATGGTGGTGGTGTTATGAAGTTAATGTTGAGGGGGGAAATAACTTTTTTCTAACCAATTAACAAGAAAAACTACTCCTGTGGATTGATATTTCAACAGTGGGCCTTTTGAGTCACAATTTTAACCAAGGCAAACGATTTTCCACTTTCCATTAGTTTACCCTACATGGTTAATTAATAGATAACTGGTTAAAGTTTTAACTTAAGCAGCTATCCTCGTATCAAAACAACCCCTTAATTTAAACATGGACACTCCACCTCAAGCTGGAACGAATGTCTACCATACCCCATCTTGTCAAGTACAATAATTTGGTGACCTGGTGAAGAAATCATTGAGTTGATCTTCATCTTCGGACTTCGTAGATATTTTCCTTGCTAGCCACCTTCTCCCTCACAAAGTGACAATCCACCTCCATGTGTTATCAGATCATGAAACACAGTGCATGCATAGTAGCTTGGTTATCACAAAATAGTTCCATAGTCTTCATAAAACCAAGTTCGGCCATGAATTTCTCCAATCTAACTTGCTCAAACCATGTTCAGCCATGAAGTTCTTCAATAAAACTATCTCACGGAGAGTGAGCTGTATAGTGTGATATTCAACTTCACCAAACCACAGCATTCTTCTTCCTTTCCCATGTGAGATGTGACTAAATCACTCCCAAAATAAGTGCAATGACCAGTAGCTGATCTCCCATCTCCTGGAGATCTGGCCCAGTCAGCATTAGATAAAGCACACGTCATGCATGAACAATTTGGATCTCCTCTGGAAACTATAATACTTCCACAGTATAAAATGTCAGAAACTAGAAAAAACCGACCCATGACCATCTGTGCCAACACCCTTGTTTGTTCCAGTATTCATCAACATGGCTTAAAAACCAGAAAAGTTCCATTTTCCCTAAAATCTTCAAAACAGAAACCCGATTTTCTTAATAATGAAACCAATTTTGCATCAGAATACAAGCTGGAGCTCAGAGGATGGATACAATGCTCCAGAATGCATCAAGCCATCAGCGTACACTTTGAAAAGTGATGTATACAGTTTCGGGGTGGTTATGTTGGAGCTGTTGACGGGTCGGAAGCCTTTTGACAGGTGATAACAAACAAGACATTCTGTTTCTTCCATCTGCATCTTGAATTACATTTTTAGCATTTAAATGTTGGCTAATTGATCACACCCAACTTAAATCAGTTCAAAACCGATAGAAGAGCAGTCTCTAGTTGGGTGGGCTACACCGCATCTCCACAACATAAATGCATTGGAAGATATGGTGGACCCTGCTCTACGGGGATTGTACCCGCCCAAGTCACTTTCTCGTTTTGCTGATGTCATCGCTCTGTGTGTCCAGGTATAACTATGGTTTTAAGCTGCTGCCATTAGGGCTGTCAATGGGCCAGCCTGGGTTGGTGTTGGCCTGGATTTTGAATATTTAATTTCACAGCTTGGGCCGCACCCATTGACAGCTTCTCTTCCTCTATGAATGTTGTCTTATTCTTAAAACCAAATAGAAGTACTTGCAATTTTGGCTTTTAGGCTGCATTTGGATATAGTATGGAATTGAACTGCAATAATTAGTTGAACTAAAATGAAAATTAGTATTGGATTGAACTGAACTGCAATAATTAGTTGAAATAAAATTGAAATTACCTAATTGTACCTCTCTTCGCATGCATACCAAGGTAGTAGGCTCCAAATTGAAAATACATGCTGCCAAACGAGTCCTAATTGCAATTCAGGGGCAGTTTCCTCGTTAAGAATACCAGAGGAGGTAACTGCAATTTGTCGAACTAATTGCAATTGCAGCCCACTTCCAAGATGAGTGGGTTAGTGCACGCCCTCTCTAGAGGACCCAGGATTGAATTTGGACAGAAACCCAAACCAAAAAAGAAGAAAACTGGTTATTGCAATTCAATTCATTAGCGCCTTAAAATGCAGCCTCTACTAATTTCATTGCTGGTTATAGAATCCTTTTTTTTTTTTTTCATGACCTCTCTTTGAATTCTTTTCCCAGACGGAGCCAGAATTTCGGCCACTCATGTCAGAGGTGGTGCAATCGCTCGGCCGATGTGCAGGAGCTTGAACAAAAGGGACTGGTTAGTGAAGAACCTGGCGCTTCTAACGGACATGGATGGACCACAGAACCCAATCCATATTTAAGGGAGAGACTGTTTTTCTCGAAAATATCCATACCAAGGGGCCAATTGCATTTGTTTCTTCCCATTGAACTTGCCTGATATCGTGGAAGTGTTGCTGATTGTAGCAAGTTATTCTCCTACTATTCATCGAAAAAAAAAAAAAAAAAAGAAAAAGAAAATTATTCTGCATTTCTTCTATGCTCTCTCTCTCTCTCTCTCTCTCTCTCTCTCTCTTAGTGTACAAAAGGATTACGCTTTTAAATTAGAGAGCGCATGCTATTTCCAATATTCAACCGTTGGATCTGGACTTCAGCAATACTTGATTTCTTTTGGTTGCGTTTTCATAATCAATCTGAGAATGATTGATTCTATGAATGCAATTTGATGATGAAATTCAATGGACCATTTTCAGCTTGGAAATGATAAGCTCTTGAGTCACTGTATCTTGAGCACAGTTCAGGAGCTGGGTTTTGCTCGACTTCCAGGCTGGTTGGGTCGACTCAGAAACTGGACTCAGGCTTCAGCTGACTTGACTCAGTATCTAATAGTTATCTCTTAGAGCACTATAAGCTATACTGCTCCTAGTTGCATAGGTTCACTTGGAGAGTCCAATCTGTCAATCTGAACTGTTCATTAAGTCCAGGACACATTTCATGGCTACCATAAAAAAAAATCAGACTGATTGAACGATACAATCTGTCTTTAATTTGGCCTTAATTTCTACAACCGTCCATTTTTCAAGCCATGGATCTGATGGTTACAATTGCCTAAGAAGAGTGATTCTTTAGAATCACAAGTAATCCATGATAGTTCTAACAAATGGATGGATCAAATTAGTGATTGGACCTATTTTTGTGTAAATGATCTTAACCATCTAAATTAAAGGCAGCGTGTGGGGCCCAGCCTATCAACATACAGGTTCAAGTGCCTGATCAGATCTTTCCATCAGGTGGGCCACATTGTGAGATCTCCTGGACTGAAAATCAGGTTACTTCATGCCTCAGGTGGGGCACCACATGAAAACAAATGGAGGGCCAGAAAAAGAAGGGTTTTTAACCTGCCTGATTTGGGAGGCAGAATATCTAAGCATTATCTCCGAAGCCACTCAGCTGAAAGCGAATATCTCCAACACGTGTTCAATATTGGCACGTGTGAGCGCATGTGGATGGGGACGCTGATTAGGATGCGGCTTCGGTGGATCCCTGACTGTCGGGCCCACCGTGGTCTACGTGTTTTATATCTACGCCGTCCATCCGTTTGTCCAGGTTATTTTAGGGTATGAATCCAAAAATGCAGCAGATCCAAATCTTGAGTGGACCACACGACAGGAAATAGCGGTGATTGACCATTAAAAACTTCTCTGGGTCCACAAAGTTTTGGATCATGCTGATATTTGTGCAGTACTTACATCCAGGTCTTTGTGACCTTATCAACGGGTTGGATGGCAAATAAACATTCCGGTGGCCCCCTAGAAGTTTCTAAAGGTGGGCGTTAAATCACCACTTTTTCTTGTGGTGTGGTCCACTTGAGATCTGGACCTTCTGCATTTTTGTGTTCATACCTTGAAATAATCTTTTCAAACGGATGGACGGCGTGGATATAAGACACATACATCAAGATGGGCCCCACAGTCAAGGATCCACCGATGCCACGTTTGGGATTCCAACCTGCCCCTGCCAGGATGGACACGGTCCAGGCAGGGGCTCTGTGAGGCCACCGTGATGTATGTGTTTTATCCACGCCGTCTATACATTTTTAAAGATGATTTTATGGCATGAGAACAAAAATGATGTAGATCCAAAGCTCAAGTGGACCACAGAGGGGAGATTAAACGCCCACCATTAAAACCTTATTGGAGCCACGGAAGTTTGATCAAGCTGATAATTGTGTTTTCCCTTCATCAAGGCCTATGTGACCTTATGAACATGTTGGATGGAAAATAAACATTACGGTGGGCCTTACGAAGCTTTCAACGGTGGGCATCATTATCACCGCTGCTTCCTGTTTTGTGGTCCACTTGAGCCTTGGATCTTCCTCAAATGTCGTATCATGACGTAAAATCATCTGTAAAAATGGATGAACGGCGTAGATATAACACATACATCACGGTGAGCCTCACGCAGAACGCAATCCGCGTCCATGGATGGCAAGGCCCCACACGCGTGTGCCTAAACACACCTGGAAGCGGATTAGGTGTTACCCCTACCGTAGGGCCCAAATTGATAATTTTTTGTATATCTACGCCGTCAATCAATTTCTACAGAGAATTTTAGAAAGGTTTACCAAAAACTGTACAGATTCAAATCTCATTTGGGCCACACCAATGGAAAGAGTGGTGATTGAGTGCCTCACCATAAAAAATTCCAAAGGGCCCATAGTAATGTTTTCATAAATTTTATTTTAAATCCAACTTGTTGATAATATGAAGAAGATATGGATTAATCGATACAAAACTTTTACAGGCCACAATTTTTTAAAAATATTTATTACTGTTTCTATTGGTATGGTCCACCTGAGACTTTTATATTCTTATGATTTGGTATATAATCCTAAAATGAGATGGAAAAATATACGGACGGTGTGGATATACAAAAAATATATCAATGTGGACCCCACACGGTTAGGGTAACACCCACTAAACTGTTACCCGGGTAACAGTCACAGACTAACAGCTAATCCGCTCCTTACTGAAATTAGCTAACAAAACCGATGAACGGAATGGATTCCTGAGAAACATTACATTGGGCCTCACCTAAGATCCGCGCAAGAACTTGATGTGAAAGGCTTTCCCAGGAAACGTCCCTCCTTTCGCAGGAAGTTCCTGCGCTGGGAACGCAGGTTGCGCCCACAGGAATGTTTGTGAGAAATCCTCACTGTCCATCCATTTTTTGAGTTTATTTTAAGACATAAAACTATATAGAATGCTCAAGTGGGCCAAAAACATGATAATTGAACGTCCACAGTTGAAATATTCGTGAGGCCACAGAAATTTTGTGGGCCAAAAACATGATAATTGAACGTCCACAATTGAAATATTCGTGAGGCCACAGAAATTTTGAATCATACTAATATTTATGTTTTCAGGTCATTTTAGTAAGAATGACATTATTAACGGTATGGATGGCATATAAACATTACTGTCGAACCCAAGGAAGTTTCAACGGTAAGAATTTTTTTAACTATCTTTTCATTTAGTACAACGTACTTGAGTATTGGATACGGTTCAATTTTAATCTAATTTTTTAAAATTAGCTCACAAAATGGATGAACAAAGTAGATTCCTGAGAAACATCACATTGGCCCCACCTAAGATCCCAGCGCAGGAACTTCACGCGGAGGAAGTTCCTGCACCCACTGGGATGTTTGTGAGAAATTCTCACGGTTTATTTTAGAACATAAAATTAAAAATAAACCGTATACAATACTCAAGTGAGCCAAAACGTGATAATTGAACGTCCACAGTTGAAATATTCTTGGGCCACAGAAATTTTGAATCATGCTAATATTTATGTTTTAGAATGACGTTATTAGCGGTAGGATGGCATGTAAACATCACTGTCGAACCCAGGGAAGTTTCAACGGTAAGAATTCCCTTAACTATCTTTTCATTTAGTACGACCTACTTGAGTATTGGATACGGTTCAATTTTGGTATAATCTCCTAAAATTAGCTCACAAAACGGATGGACGGAGTGGATTCCTGAGAAACATCACATTGGGCCCCACCTAAGATCCCAGCGCAGGAACTTCCTGCGAAAGGAAATCCGTGTCCCTGAAATAGCGTCAAATAAAGGCTGATCCTGCCATTTCCTTCTTTTCCACTTCGAATCCGAAACCTTTTGAGAGGAGACTGAAATGGCGTCAAATGACCAAACTACCCCTCCTCCCCCACCTGAGAACCAGAACGGCTCCTCCTCCACACCCTTAGAAGAAGGAAAGAGCCTCAGTAAAAAGGCCGCAAAGAAAGAGGCCTTGAAAGCTGAGAAAGCCATGAAGCGTCAGCAAGAAGCTGCTGCTGCTGCGGCATTGTCTGCAAATTCCCAAGAAGCCGACCCTCTTTCCATAAATTACGGCGATGCCCCTCTCGTCGACCTCCAATCGAAGGCGGTCAGCGGCCGGAATTGGACTGATATCCGTTCGTTAACTGAAGACTTGAAGGATAAGCAGGTTCTGATCCGCGGGCGGGCCCAGACGATCCGAGTCGTTGGAAAGAACGTGGCGTTCGTTGTCCTGCGGAGGAGGGGTTTCACTGTCCAGTGCGTCGTGACTGTCACTCAGGAGCTTGTCAGTAGGCAGATGGTTAAGTTCGCTGCTGGCCTGAGTAGGGAGTCGATCGTGGATATCGAAGGAATCGTCACCGTTCCTGGAATTCAGATAAAGGGTGCGTCGCAGCAGGTAACTGTGTGTGTGTGTGTGTGGTGGGCCCCACCTTTTCAGTAATCTAGACCGTTCATCTGGTGGGGTATGTTATGGATGGGCAATGTACTGAAGTTATTTTCCATTGAACATCTCAATCATCTAATTGGTGAGCTCTTCCCAATCATCTTTGACCATCAGCTGTATCTATCATTGCCATTCATTTGCAAGCCAGCAATTTGGTGCGAGGACTGTCCAAATAGGTGTGGATTGTGAGATGATCGGTCTGGATCACTGAAAAGTGGGTGACATCCTCTATGGAATGCTGGTCTGAACTTTGTACTAAAAATGTTGCTAGTTCAGCCAAGCCTGGTATGTTTGTCATTGTAAAGAGACCTTTTACACTAGCCAAGTGCTTATTGCGTATTACTGTCACGAGTTTGGTGATCTGTGCACCAACGGATTGAATTTGATTTCAAGAAACAATCCTAGCAAAGAGGACATCTAGCAAGTAGTCTTAATCTCTACTTCTGTTCTTTCCTAAAGTAACATAACATAATACTTGGAGGGCAATGCCTAGAAATATGGCAGCGTATAGTGGATCATAGTCATGCATGAACTATTGTGCACGTGGCAGGCACACATTCAACATAATCCATCCAAATTGTGGGCCCCATTGTTTACAAATCTTAGCAACCGACCGGACTATGCTAATGTTCACATCAATTGGTACTTGCCCATATTAATTTGTACTGTTGATCATTTTCTTTTTAACTGTCCAGTTTATAGCCAATGGTCTATCTTGGTGGGGATCCTCCTAGCAATGGGATTTTAATCTACACCATATTCGCATGGCGGTGCTCAAGTTGGACTGTTTGGATTAAGCATGTCTGCAACATGTATGTTGGATCCTCCAATCAATGTGATTTTAGTCTATGCCCCATTCGCAGTGGGGCCTTCAAGTTGGACAATTTGGATTGGGTATGTCTGCAGCATTTATGTTGATGCATGCTTGAGTATTAACCACAACCATAGGATATCATATGGTTCTTCCAGTAGAAAAAAGTTTGGATGCTTTTAGCCATTTCTTGTTCCCGCCTTGGGATCAGAAGTTTATTTCTCTGTATGTTCTTACTTTGGCTGCTTCCATTTTGTTCTTTTGTTGGTTCTTTTTCTCAGCCTTGGGTCAATTCACCAAGTGTTCTTGCCATCAGTGGCAATCAGCATTATTCCACTCTGCTTTTGTTTTACTTAAATAAATGGTGGATGACCCTTAGATTTCAAAATTGCATCACTTTTTCTGCAGGTGGAGGTACAAGTAAGAAAAATCTACTGCATCAGCAAAGCAGTGCCGAATCTGCCTATCAATATTGAGGATGCTGCTCGGAGTGAAAAAGAAATCGAGGATGCTAAGAAGGTATGCACTTTCTAATGAGTTTTCCCCCCTTTTGGCTTTTATTGAGTGGTTTTCTATATATATATATATATATATATATATATATATATATATATATATATATATATATATATATATATATATATATATATATATTGAAATTGGGAGCTTTTCTATGTACAATGTAAATAAAGCTCCAAGGAAAAGATCTAATTTTTAAGACAAACGATTATAAACCCAATCCTTACATGAGGAGGTAATGATGGTAAATAACGAATCTGGGCTCTTCGAGTATGGTAATTGGAATGACTAAAATCCCTTATTCATGCTCAACAGTTTCTTCTGGCACTGTATCTCTAGAAATCAAACATTTCCAAATTCCCCTCTGTGCATAGCGCACAATGGTTGTGCTAAGGTGGAGTGTAGGGCCTGCTCCAATTGGCATGTGATTCATGTTGGTAAAATCATGGATTTGTTTCCTGCTATCCACAACCAACTACTTGGGCATGACCTTTCATGTGGGTGCTTTGTGTTTCATGTGGATAATCTCTTTATTCATTGCTCATTTGCGAGGAAAGTGTGGGGTAGTGTTTCTTCAAACTGTTCGATATGGCTTGGGTGATGCCCGAGTCGGTATGGGATTCATTCTTGGTTTGGGATGGAGTGGGCCTAGGAAGAATCGCTTTAATTTTGTGGTGTTTGTTCTTTTTAGCTTCCCTATAAGCTATATGGGGGGAAAGAAATGGGAGATGCTTCCACAATGCATCTCTTAAGGGAGAGGAGGTTTTTTTGAAAGCTCATCTTTTTGTGCTTGAATGGGCTTCTTGTATCAAATCAGTGGGTGATTGTAATATTTCTTTTTTCTTCGGTTGTAATTTTGGCACCATCTAGGCACCTTTTTATAAAATTTCTTGTTAGGCTTCAAAAAAAAAAAAAAAAAAAGAGAAAAAAAAAAAGAAAAGAAAAAAGAAAAGAAAAAGAAATGAAAAGAAAAGAAAAAAACCTCCATGCCCTACTTTGCTTGCTTGTCACCCTTTGGGACTTGAGGAATAGTTGGCATGGGGATCAATATTGGGTGGGACCATGTTGGCATGTGAGTGGTGTCAATGTAAGCTTTTGCCATGGTTGGTTCCAAGAGCTTGATAAAAGAGGAAAGTTGGGCGTCCAAGTGGTCAGCCATTGTGGAACTTCTGCCAATCTTCCATTTAGAAGCCGACCCCAAATTTCTGGGAGGAAGGCTGATGATGATTTTTCTCTTTTCCCTTTTGTTCCTTGCTTCATATGTACCAATCAATCCTTCTCTCCCTTTCGTTTAATAGTAGTTTGATGGTTGTAGGCTGGAGAACTGTTTGTCAGTGTTGGTCAAGACACACGTTTAAATTATAGAGTTCTCGACATGCGGACACCTGCTAATCAAGGGATATTCCGAATTCTATCTCAAGTTGGAAATGTAAGTGTATATACTTCTGCGTTAATCTGTCTGTTTAGAACTTTTGGTGGTTGTTTTATATTCGGATGCTTTCTCCTACTCAAGGCATGCATGGTTACAGACGTTGCGTTCTAGAGAAACCCTTCTGCACTCCAGCCTGAGCAAATAAAACTAACTCACAGGTCATCTCTTATTAATCCACCATTTTGCACAAATGATACAAAGGGCCTGAACACCTGTTTGGGTCTCTGTGCATGGATTTTTTATTATTTTATTATTTTAATTTTTTGTGGTCTGGGTCCTTACTGTCAGAATCCCTAGAGTGTCGCCCTAAATGGCGTCCATAATCTGCTGCACTATTCCAGTAGGAGACCCTCACTAGTTCTCTCCTGGGTAACTTCTGGGTCAAGGGCATCATGACCAGCCGCACTACTCATCTGGAGATGCATGGATTCCATTCCAGTGATCACTGACCAAAATAATCCCTCAACGAAAAAGCATTCAGAATGGCGCGAAGTAACTAAAGTAGGTCTAAAATGTGTGATTGCAAAAATCCTATAAAGGCAATTTTATCTCTTCCCGAGCCCACAGAAATTTTGCACAGGTGCCACAGGCCTTGAAGAATCAAAACACCATCGGCCAGGGCATTATCATCTTCGAAATGACCTTCATAACTTTTACCAGATATATTAGCCTCTCTGAAACGTGTTGCAAATCTGAAATTAAATCGTTGAGTTGACACGATTTGTATGTTTCGAAGGTTCTTTTGTATCATCCAATAAAAAAGAAGAAGAACAAAAAAAAAAAAAAAAAAAAAAAAATCATTTTTACCTTTCCTTGAGACTTGCTCAATGTGCATCCCTGTTTCTACTTAGATAAGGCTTCTCTCGTTCTATTGGTGTGTATGTATGACTTTGACTGTATGCATGTGTGGAAATCTTCTGGAAATTATTCCCATCCCATCCCGTCAGGTTCTTATTTCAAAACCCCTCACGTTTTTCATTTAATTTATTTTCTTGCTTTTGAAAATTTCGTATTAGTTGGAAACATATCTAGATCCATGTATGGTGATGGCAGATATTCAGACAGTTTTTGTTATCCGAGGACTTTGTTGAGATCCATACTCCAAAGTTGATAGCAGGCTCAACTGCTCAAGTGAAGGTGGCTCAGCTGTTTTCAAGTTGGACTACAAAGGGCAGCCTGCTTGCCTAGCACAATCACCTCAGCTTCACAAGCAAATGTCGATTTGTGGTGATTTTGGGCGTGTTTTTGAGATTGGTCCTGTTTTCCGAGCAGAGGACTCCTACACACACAGGCATTTGTGTGAGTTTACTGGTCTTGATGTTGAAATGGAGATTGAGGAGCACTATTTTGAGGTAAAGTTCGATTTTGAATTTCTTTTGGTGAGCTACGGGAGTCAGTCCATGTAAACTATCCATTCTTGTGGTGAGGATTTGACTGTATTTATGCAGGTCATGGACATTGTGGACTGCTTATTCGTGACGATGTTTGACAGATTGAATGAAAAATGCCAGAAGGAACTTGATGCAATTGGAAAGCAGTATCCTTTCAAACCTTTGAAGGTTGGTATGCTCATTTTGAGTTTCAAAAATTTTGTTTGGTTGGTATTGATGTTGAGTTCATTTGACATTATCAGCTTGCCTTCGTTATCATCTGTGGATGTCATAATGAGTACTCCTTTTTCCGGCTGAAAATATACAAGTAATTCTTATTTTCACATTATGTGGTTCTGATTGTTGACGTTTTATTGGGAGTGACAGTACTTGCGGAAGACTTTACGACTTACTTTCCAAGAGGGGGTTCAAATGCTTAAGGTTTGTATTTTTTTGTGGGCATCCTAATTTTCTCTGTACATCATCGAGAAAATTTGCATGCTTTGGATCAGTGTTGTTCTCTTGCATGCCTTGATTTGTTAAGTTGGCATTTATTAACATGAATGCTGACATGTCTGTTGCTGTCAGGCATACCTCGAGATGCCTGAATGCAGAAATGCTAGTATCTATAGATTAGCGTATTCCATGCATGAATAGGAAATAACCAAGAATGAGGAAACACTTTGAATTCCATGATGTATCTTTGGCTCATGTATTCTTCAATTAGGAAAAGTTTCATTATTTTTTTAAAGGAGAAAAATGGATAAAATAAGGCTCGTCTCAAATTTCACATTGACAAATGTTCGAGAGCTGTCTTTTATGTTTTGAAATGAAAAAAGAAAAAAGGAATGACCTCTATTTATTTTATTGACAAGCATTTCTTGATGCCAACTATGCCGATGTGACTTGTTTCCATAGGAAGCTGGTGTAGAAGTTGATCCTCTGGGGGATCTAAATACAGAATCAGAGAGAAAATTGGGCCAGCTTGTTCTGGAGAAGTGAGCTGTTTATTCTTTCTCTTTTCTTTGGCAGCTTTCTTTACCACCTTATTTGGATACCCATTTGTTTTTCACCCTTAAGTGGAGCAATAATCATCAGACAAAAAGTTGACTTTTTTATTCTGAACTTAGGTATGACACGGAGTTCTACATACTTCATCGCTATCCATTGGCTGTTAGACCATTCTACACCATGCCATGTTATGATGACCCTGCTTATAGTAACTCATTCGATGTTTTCATTCGAGGTAAGAAACTCATGATTCTGTGTGAATATGCGATTCCTGCGGATCAAATACGGATTGATACTGGCATGGCATTCAAGAATTTGCTTCTTTCTGATTTCATGGTGGTTCCTTAATACAACTGTCTTCATTAATTATTTAGGTGTTTTGTATACCCCCATTAAGGCTTGTGAGTCTCAGTATGTCCAGTTGCAGACACGTGCATATATGATCATGCAACACTTTTGAATATTATCTTGCATTTGCACAAATTCCTGCAGCTAGGCATAATAAAAATGCGTTTCTCTTCATTAGTAATGCAAGGACAGTGTTTGGGTGTGAGACAGATGAAGTGCCAGACATGGCAATCTTGACAGAGCTGATATATTGACACATCCATAAATTTGTATGATAATATTTAAAGATGCATTATTGCTTAAGGGCTGTTTGGTTTGGAGTAATACCAGTGGGTACCATGGTATTTTTAAATTATTTTTTTTTCCTGACTGGTATTCATTGTAGAAAAAGCAAACACCCAAAAGTAATCATTGCAGTCTTCACTGAAAAGCTAGCTAAAAACTGCAACCAGAAAATATTTTTCCCATAGATGAATATTTTTTCACTACAGCTTATGGCAGGGGGGAGAATTGCCGTATTCATCATCTACCTAAATTGCCCCTAGAGTATCAATTAATAAGAAAATGTGTATCCTTTTTCAGTAGGATTGCACTAAGCTATGATACAAACCAAGAAAAACATAGGGATTGTTCAGATTTTGTCCAAATTGCCATCCAAAGTCTTTTCCAATATGGTTACAACAAGCGGTGCAGCAATTTCTCAAAAAATATGGAGTGCCCTTGCAGAATATGATTATTTCTAGGCACCTAGTTTTGCTTCTTCACTTGAATAGCTTGGATTATTTCTAGCACTTGCAAGTTGCAATGTTTGTTTATACAACTATACTGGTATAGGTTGTTTCTTGCTCCTTGGCGTATTCAGACGTACAAAAAGTTGCGTGCAGCATATCCTTGTATTCTTTAATTGTTCGTGCCCTTGCCGAATATGGTTATTTCTAGGCACCTAATTTTGCTTCTTCACTCGAATAGCTTGGATTATTTCGTGCACTTGCAGGTTGCAATGTTTATTTATACAACTATACTGGTATAGGTTGTTTCTTGCTCCTTGGGGTTTTCAGACGTACAAAAAGTTGCATGCAGCATATCCTTGCATTCTTTATTTATTCTTGGACTGTCTAAAACACGCATGTGTTGCCCACATCCCCATCTCTACACCGAACTAAAACCCTCAGTTTCATGCCATGGAACTTCATTTTTTAAATTTTTTTTTTTTTTTAGTCCTACTATCTGAGTGATAAAGCAGGGATGCTTTTTAGTTAATTTCTTAGCCAATGTGGCATTAACTGTTTGAAAGGAAAGATACAAAATCTTTTCTCAAAGAACACTGGAAATGCTATATTATTTTCTTCCTCTTAACTTTTAGCTATTTCTCGAAGGTGAGGAGATCATTTCAGGAGCTCAACGCGTACATGTACCCGAGTTTTTGGCTACCCGTGCAGAGGCCTGCGGTATTGATGTCAAGACTATATCAACATACATTGATTCTTTCAGGTGTGCTTTTTCTCACTTCTTTGGTGTATGTTCCATCCCTTAGATTTTTCTTTTCCTTTTTCTTGCCTAGACCATAAAAATAATAATAGTAATAAATAAATAAAAAAACCTTACTACCACCATTGTAAACTCGTTCATTGTAATCAACCTATGTAGACTATTAGATGACTCTTGATTATAATCAACCTATATAATAGTCTACTACATTGCATCTGGGGGAGTTTATACTCTCATTGCTAGTCCCCAGCCTGGATAAAAGGAGGGTTGCGTCAGGTTGGCAGTTGATGCTAAATTTATGCCAAAACTTCCAACATGTATCCGAATAATATGACTTTCCAAACTCATGCTATAGTGTTCCTTGTAAGCGACGCACTACAATGAAACTTGGGTATGGTGAGCAATGGCTAAGGGTTGGCTAGGGCTTCCCTAAAAGCAACACGCCACAACATCACATCGTTGCTATGAGAAGTAAGCAAGGGTTCCTGCATCATTTTGGATAGTGTGGGTAAAAAAGGTAAGTCCAGGAGAACAAGATTCATGTTGCTGAGTGGAGTATAGGAACATTAACAGGTAAGAGTATGGAGTTGGTATATATGATGAAACGAAGGAAAGTTAACATAGCTTGTGTTTAGGAGACCAAGTGGTAAGGGGCAAAAGCTAGAGAAATCGATGGATGTAAGCTTTAGTATATAGGAAAAGACAACAATAGAAAATGGGGTGGGGATATTGGTAGATAAAGATTTAAAAGATAAATTTATAGATGTTGGGAGAATAAGTGATAAGCAAGGGAAACCCGAAGAAAGAGAAAAGTGAAGAAGACAAAAAAACTATCCAAGCTCTCCAACAAAACAAAACCACCCTGGCCTTAAGGGGCCTAATCCCTAAATAAAACCAAAAACCCTCGAGAACATGGCAACTGCTGAAGAAGAGAGGTTTCTGAAACAACGATTATTGCGTTCAGCCCACACCGCCCAGAGAACCTCAAAGAAGATAGACCGCCACCTTCTTTTTCCTAACGCACCTCCCCACAAATAAAAGTCCTAATGTCCTATCCTAAGCTCCA
The DNA here is from genome assembly GCA_021015155.1 of Magnolia officinalis. Lineage (NCBI taxonomy): Eukaryota > Viridiplantae > Streptophyta > Magnoliopsida > Magnoliales > Magnoliaceae > Magnolia > Magnolia officinalis. The sequence continues at coordinate 63,033,550 of JAJHSJ010000015.1, read as the reverse complement.
CACTCAAGATGGACTGTGATAAGTGGCCCGGATGACCCGATCATGCTCTCCAAGCCATTTAACTGTCCGATTGTGTCCTCCTCGCAAACCAATGGTTGGATGGTCTACCAATAGCAGCCCATGTGGTCAGATGCACCGATATATGTATGTGGGGACTTCAGCTCGGTCCCCGGGTCCCCATGTAGTCATCATTCATCCATAATGAAAACTGATGCTGGGCCTGGGGGCCTCCGTCTCTGGTATACTCGTAATGGTTCCCGGATGTCCTCATCAGGATTCTTGTGGCTGACCCCAATAAATTGGTTAAGGCTCAAATGATGGTGATGATGATTATGATGACCACCATTGTACCACCAGTCCTTTCATTTCTAGTTCTTCTTTATCAAGCGAAAGTCATAATTTTTAAAGAAATTGAAATATTCTAGAGATAAGTCTATTGCGGTGAAGCTGCGGTAGCTTCACGTGGCAAAGCTCTCAGAGAATTTCATTTAGTGTCCACAACCCTAGTTAAACTAGAAAAGAGGTAACTCCCATCTCCTTGAATGGGAAGAACACTCACCAAGGGGTTGGATAGTCTTCTAGCCATCTAACCATGTGGAGCTTTGTCTGTCAGGCCCCTCTTGTTGATAGACCATGTCCCAAAATCTCCTTCCTGGGACATCTCGTTATCATCATCATCATAGATTTTCTCCTATCAATTTAGTATTGTCTTTTAAATTAATGGAGAAGCTCACGTTGAGATCAATCACATGCCAACACTGTCCCACCCAGTATTGACCACCACCCCAACTATTACGTGTACACTGGCAAGTGTCAGGAAGAGAAATGCAGAAGATGGCTAGGATCTTCTAGTCTGGGTGATTCTTAGGATATGGTCTATCTATGATGGGATCCAACATTCCAGTGGTCTGGATTGACGAACCATGGGCCACTGCATGTCCTCGAGGCGAGGGTCATATAATGCCTATTGTCTCGAATAGTTATATCCTGGAAAGAAAGAAAAAAAAAAAAAAAAAAAAGAAGAAGAAGAGAAGAAAGGAAAAGAGAGAGATCATCATCACAAATTAACTTCTCTTTTAATGCATAACCAACTGGAATCATAGGTTCAACACTCTCTCGGTCGTTGTATCTGAGTGCTAGAAATCCATGAAATGTATTAATAATGTTAATGAATCAACCAACGTTTCAAGTGAGGAAACCCGTCTTTGCTTTCCCAACACCCATCCGATTCCAATTATCGTAATTATCAGTACTTATTGGTGCCTTTATCATTGTTGTTTTAGAAGTCGGTAAATTGTCTAACTTACTGTTCATCTTTGAATGGCTCTCTTGCTCTCTCTCTCCCAAATGATTGCTTATTTTCCTTTTTTTTTTTTTTTGGTTATCTTTACTTGTTCATTTTGAAGACTTTATAACTTGAACAGAACGGATATTTTACTAATTTCTTAGGTTTGCTTAATTAATCTTTATTTTATGTCTTTATGATTTTTATTTCTAACAGGTACGGAGCCCCTCCACATGGTGGTTTCGGTGCGGGTTTGGAGCGTGTGGTAATGCTCTTCTGTGCTCTGAACAACATCCGCAAAACATCACTTTTCCCACGCGACCCACTCAGGCTAGCCCCCTAATTTCAATGGAGTTTTTTTTTTTTGGGGGGGGGGGGGGGGGACCAGTAATTCAGATTGTTTCTGGGCCTTCTAGAGGGTAGAAGCAATGAAAAATAAGAACAAAAAGAAAAGGGAAAGGAGATTTACTTTTTGGGGTCCAAACTAGAGTCCCAAATATGGTTATTTTAGATGCCAAAATGATCTTAGTTTATCAATTGATTTAAAGGCGCCCATCATGGGTGGGAGATGCGCCAAAAATCTCCCGTATTGGAAGATGGTGAGCCTTTAACCTTTGGCCTATGTTTTGTTCAACATCGACAGTTGCTTTATTTATTTATTTGTTCTCAACTTTCTGTTTGTACGCTACAGAATGAAGAGTTGGGATCTCCAATCTGGATTTTTCTGCTCATTCCCCATCTCCTGTGGGCCTGACAGATTGACGGTCTGGACAACAGACCACTGGTTCCATGCACAGCAATCAACTGTACATGCACCATAGTTTGAAAACTCGGGTCGGGTCTACTTGAAGAGTCAACTGAGTCTTTAATCAACTTGACTCAATATTTTTTTATAATTAAAGTTATAGTATTTAGTACATTTAAAAACCTTGGGACTAGATAATATAATTGAAATAACCAACTTAGACACAAAAGCATAGTGATATGACAAATATCGTTCTTGGGATTTCTAGGTACATGAATTTTTTGGGATATTTCAAATTTTGAGGTTTTCCTCGAGTTATTATTGGGAAAATCTTGTTAAAAATAAAAAATGAGTAGATTAATAAGTAGTTTTAAATTTTCAAATATATAATTATTAATGAATTACTCAAAAGTTAATATCTGGATATATCGTTGGCCTTTTTTTTTTTTTTTCTAAAATGTCCTAGTTGCTTTATTTATTTATTTATTCAGTTTAGATTATTGAATCACTAGCCCTGTGCACGGCAGTCAACTGCATGTGTACATGGAACTCAATTCAAGTCGTGTCTAGCAGGGTCGGGTCCATATTTCTAGAACTTGGCCTAGTCAACTCAACCAGTGGGATTTCGAGCTCTCATATAAACTTGCTGAATGGCCTGACTTGGTCAGGTCTTTACATGACTTGTCGAGTCAGGTTTCGACTCAGTAAACTAGCTTTTGTTTTGAAAACTAAAAATGATTTCTAAATTGATTCCAAGAGGCAACTTCATCTATAAAAACAGACAGGAGCTTCCACTACACTATCATGTGTGGTGTATAGTTTGGGCATTTTAATTATTTTATTGGTTTTCAACAGTTTTAAATGCATTTATTTCAAAAAATCAATTATTAAAATGTTGAGTCAATTCGTGAAAGACTCAATGGAGTCTTTGAGTTGACCCGACCTAGCTAGACATCAACTCAATTCGAGTTTTCAAGCTTTTGAACTATGGTCGGGTCAACTCAAAGACGCGACCCGTCTTTAATTGACCCGATATGTCATGTCCATAATTAAATTTATCGTATTTAGTGTAGTTAAAATATGTAGGGAATAAACAAAGTATACACTGCACATGATAATGCAATGGGTCGCCTTTTTGAATGGAGAGTCTTGGCCTCACCCGTGGGGGCCACCTTGATGTATGTATTATGTATCCTGTCCCATACGTTTTTCCATATCATTTTATAACATTATATGAAAAATGAAATGGATCCAATTATCAACCATAAATAAATCGACCATTAATGGGCTAAAAAAGTTTTGGATCTAGCTGATGTTTGTTTTTTTCCCTTCATCCAGGCTTATGTGACCTTATTAATAGATTGGATGGTAAATAAAAACTATGGAAACATTAAGGTGCTTCCTAAGAAGCTTTTAATGGTAAGACGGTCAATCACTGGTAATTCGATCTCCTTCATTTTTAGGATAATGCCCTAAAATGATATGTAAAAATGGATGGACGGCGTGGATACATAATACATACATCTTGGGCGTGGCCGGGGTCTCACCAAATCCGCTCTCTTTTGAATCCTAGACAAAGCAAATGTCAGTCCTAAAAACAAAAGCCAGATGAGTGGGAAGTGACTCGGTCGAGTCAATGCTGAGTCAATCAAGTTGGCCGAGTTTTCAAGCTGACCCGACAAGTCTTGTCAAGTACTGTACGGTGTGCTGGCAACATCTCATTTTGAGCTGACTCGATCTGAAAAAAAATTCATGCTGGCCAGCGAGTTTCCATGAGACGTTCCATGAATATGATACTTGGGTTGGAATGTTGTGATCACCCAGTTTTAGAACCCCCCATGATATGATATGTGCTATTTTTTGCACAATAAGGTAGGCAGAATTTTCTCTGATAACTGTTAAAACACCTGAAATCTGGTGGATCTAGACCATCCATTTAATGGATGATCAAAATGAGAATGCCCTTCTCGACTGTAGAAATTGATAGGTTGGATAAGATTCTCTTCTATGTGGTGGGACTATTAACGGACGGGATGGTCCTCAGTTATTGGGCCATGAATACCTAATGTACATTTGATAAGGAAGTTTTAACTTATCCATTAAACTAATCAAATGACTAACAGCTACACAAAAGCTTCTAGAAGGGAACAGACGAACAGTCTTCATTGACAAACAAGTTTGATGTTTTTTAAACTCTCGGATAGCCATTGGATTTTGTACACGTGTGCCTCTTTTGCACGAGTGAGGCAAGTGTGCAGCGAGTGCAATCTGCATTAGTCTGTAAAGAGACAGACACGTGCGTAAATACATAATGTATGGGCTAGTAGCTGGGCCCAGATTGGACCGGGCATAAATATCTTCTATTTTCAAAAGTTTCAGCTTCGAAAAACACTTTTGTAGGGCTGATAGCTGGGCCAAGATCATGAATCAGACCTGAAATCAGGCCCATACATTTCTGCTCCGATTAGATCTAAATAGGATCCCTACCCATGCACGTGGCATCTACCTCAAATCCACACGGGACCCAATGAATGGTTCAGAACATGCCACGTGTCTAATCAGAGCTCTTCAAAGGAGAAAGTGTTTTTTTTTTTTTTTCCAAATCTCATGCAGTCTGACAATACTGTTTTGGATTTGGGGCCCACCGTGAGAAATCCACTCCGTTTCTCAACCTCACAAAAGGAAAGTAGTCCAGAAACAAGGGAGATCCAAAGCTCAGGTGGACCATGCCGCACGAAACAATGGGGATTGAATGCCAGAAACTTTGTAGGGGCCACAGAAGTTTTTTTTTTTTTTTATCCCAGTGGTAATAACCTTATTAACGGTTTGGATGATGGTCAGATCCAGGAACATTTCAACGGTGGACGTTTCCATTTTCATTGTTTCCTGTGGTGTGGCCCACATGAGTTGGGAGCTTGAGAAACTGATAGACAGAGTGGATTTCTCATGGGAATATCTGTGGGGCCTACATAACTTCCACCGACAGGCAATCAGTTGTCTCATTTCCCTTGCCTTAATATCAATATCCACCAGATGGAAGGCGCAAATCTCGCACACGTCTTCTGTATTGACACGTGCATCTGACCAAACTCGACTCCTCCAATAAGCAAACTCGCGAAAATCCCAGCACCTCTCCGTAATTTCATCAAACTTGAGTGGCATTCTCTTCGACGTGCCCCTCCCTTGTAGTCGTGCTTTTGATTACTGTACTTTCCAAGGCAAATAAAAATCTAATAAGACAACGCTTACAAAAGATAAAAACGCTTGCGTGGTAGCTACCGAGGTCACTTTCTCTAACGTGGATGAAACGACTTAACCTTCATGAAATCTAATCCGTTCATCAATTCTATCATCCCTTTTTTATCCTTAATCCCAAAAATCAGTTGATTAGATATTCAGGTGGGCCACCCCAAAGTATTATGAAAACATATAAATTCACGTGGTATGGAATGGATGGTGTATAAACACTTCTGTAGGCCCTACATAAAACTAGTGGTGGACGTCCCATCCCAACTTTTTTTTAACCTAGCCGTGGCTGATCTCAGCTATGGATGGTCATGATTTTCGGGTTCCATGGTGAAGATGAGGCTGCGTACCAGATGGACGGGGTGGATCTGCTGAAAGTTCTGTGACTCTCGGTGCGCGAGTACGCTAGTGCAGCTCCTCACAAAACCCATCCTCTATCTTCGTAAAAACCGAGTTTCATGGTTATAGATAGAAATCCTAGCAGGCAGGCCCCTGGCTTCCCTACCATTTTGGAAGAAACTCAGCAGCGAGCCAGTGGGCCCAGAGCTCCGGTGAGGTGGTGACCACCAGGCTCAAAGGAGCCTTCCTTTTCTATATCCCCATAGAATCCTGATCGTCAGATCTTAATCGACGGATAAGATTGAGCTAGAATCACATTCATGGGGAACTATTGTAGCTCTGAAGAACCAAGACCAGGTGATTAGTTTCCGTTCCCGTTTCCTTATAGAGACTTATGTCTTTTTTAAATTTCTGTAGCCCGCGGGTTACACAATCCTTGTATTTTCCCTATGTTTTGTGGAGTAACTGTTCCGGTGGTTCTTCGAGAATCCATAACACCGGCAAGGCGATTTGCTAACCTACACCCCAGGCCAATGAGACCTTAACGTACGCTACCCACAAAATATAGGATTCTCAAACACTGTTTCAGGCATCAAAGTACCATCTAGCATCTCATTATTCATATATGTAGGGATTGAAGGGTCCTGATGATAAGATAAGCAGGGTTGCATACACATGGGGCCAATGGTTAGCTGATCCAAGCCACCCATGGCCATGCCATAGGCCCCACTGATTGGAGAGGTAGTGACTTTCTCCTGTAATCGTACGTTGTGGGGCCCACCATGATGTCTGTGTTATATCCACTCCGTCCATTGGTTGTGCCAGCCCGTGTTAAGATGCAAGTAAACAATTAGTCAGATTGAAAACTCAAGTGGCCCACACCACAAGAAACAGTGGGGATTGAATGCCCACCGTTGAAATCTTCCTGGGGGCCACAAAAGTTTGAATCAGGCTGATATTTGTGTTCAAATATTATCACGTCAGGAGTCACCTTATGAAGGGATTCAATGCCATATAAACTACTCGGTGGGCCCCAGGAAGGTTCCAGTGGGCGTTTCCATCCCCACTGATTCATGTGGTGTGGTGCATTTGAGTTTTGGATCTGCCTCATCTCATGTCCTAAAATGAACTGGTGAAATGGATAGATGGGGTGCATATATAACACAAAATCACAGTGGCCCCACAGCTTAGGGTTACAGGGGATTCCCTTCCTATTACCCTGGGCTATAGGCAAATTGCATCTAATGGAAGGAGTCCCCAAAATCTCCCAGAACGAATGATCCTAACCCTTCAATTTTGGCCTCTTTTCTGTTGAACATATGTAGTTGCCATATTTTCCCCTAAACCATCTACTTTTAGAGCCACATCTAAGATTGGCACAGCTCCCCATAACAAGTCAACTAAACAACTACTTAAATGAATGCATATACTAAAAAGTGAGAGAAAATGAGCGTGTTAAGGGAAAGAGTAAGAGAGTTGAGAGATTGTGAGATGAGAGCATTAAAGTGCGGGTGCGAGTGAGAGAGTAACAGAGTTGTAAAAATAGGAGGGTGGGAGTGCCTATTTATAAGCAAAAAATGAGAGAAAATGAAAAAAAGAAGTTCCACTAGTTAGAGATCTAATTGTTAGTTGGTTATGCCATTGCATGCTATGCACGTGATGGTGTGATGGCAAAACCACATAACTATGGCTTATACAGTCGCATGCTTCTCTTTGCGGTCACATAAGCCCCAATGACACAATAACCATATATGCCATCATGGCATAAGCAGTTTACTGGTCCAAAATAGCATATGCGATGGACAACATATGACAACGCTCATTAGGCTCTTCTAGCCTTGAAGATCTCCAGGGCATCGCCCATCCGAAGCAAGGCCCATCACATGAACGGTTCTGATTGGCAAACTAGGGATTCCATGTGTATATAATCATGCACATCAGAAAACTATACATTTATCGATGTGCCAGACCATATGATTCCTCTCATGCATGCATTGTGCCCATGCCCATAGTAGCAGTTAGCAACAGAAATAGTGGAGCATTAATACTCTGTACCTAGACAATTGTAATTTCTGATCTTCTAACAACACACTATCGCTTTCTTTCTTTTTTTATGGTATAAAAATCCAGTTAAAGCAAACCATCTAGCAGCTACATCTCCAACCAAACCAAAGGATACAATTCTTTCCAATATCAACAACATTGCAAATGCACCACCTACTCCCAAAGATGTCAACGATTTCCGTCAGGTCAGCGGGTATAACAATGTTGACATCTTTACATACAACGAGATGAGACTAGCAACCAAGAACTTCCGGTCAGATCAAATTCTCGGCGAGGGCGGCTTTGGAATCGTCTATAAAGGCTTTATAGATGAGAATGTTAGGTCAGGATACAAGCCCACACAAGTTGCTGTTAAAGAGCTTGATCCAGAGGGCTTCCAGGGCGATAGAGAATGGCTGGTAATTCTCTCCTTGCAATCTATTCTTTTATTACCTATTCTTTGATTAGTTGTATGAAGAAAACGGTCTTGAAGCTCATAGACATGAAAGGATGGAATTAACTGTTTCTCGGAGCAACTCATTTGAAACATTGATTTTACCAAAATTAAGTTCATCAATCAACATGTGCTCAGACCTTAACCAGTCTTGTTCCTAGTCCTGCATGGAGAGAAGCTGAGAAAGATGTCAGAATATCAGAATGTATAGAGAGAGGGAATGGCAATTTGACTCAAAGTTCAGCTTCGTCGGCTTGATTTGGCAGGGTCGTTGTCCGAGTACATTGTCCAAACTCTGGCTTTCAAAGTTTATTCAGCCAATTATTTGAGGAATTCAAAAATTTTCCTATTGACCCTGAGAGGGATAGATTCATAAATTGAGAGACAGGTTTCATAGCCAAATCCAACTGAACAATGGGGAGGAGAATACCTCAGGTTTTTCAAAGTTCAAACATCTCCAGATTCAAGAAATAGCAGTTGGAATAGCATATGAAACATCCACATGCAAGCATATGCATGAGCATGTGCACATGCATACACACCACAAAAGCCTAAAGGAGAACTCCCCATGAGCACATGTTCTTAACCCTTTATTAGGGGTGCAACTCATGCGGGTTGCGCTCAGGTTGATGGGTCTGGCTGAGAGTCAAACTGAGCGTAACCCGACATCAAGAGGACTCAACCCATAACCTTACCCAACCCGAATTCCAACCAGAAGTGTCTAAACCCAGCTCGAATTCCAACAAGAAGTGCCCAATCCAAACCCAACCCGAACTCCACTATAATTTACCCAACCGGCCCGACCCAACCTGACCCAAATACATGTGATAATTTCCAACCTGACCCGAATTGCTCAACCTGAACCCAACCCAAGGACCTAGACAACCCGACCTGAACTCAGGTTCGGGTTCACCCAACCCAAGCTGCAGGCCTACCCTTTTTAAGCTTGTCTAGCTTATTTACTTATGGGGTGTTTGGTTTTCCAATTAAAACGGTGAATGGCTGGAAATGGGTAATGATTACTTACTCTTGTAATTGTGTGGTGACATCACCTACATTTGACTGCAATGATGAGTTTGCTACCTTGTTTGTTTCAGCAGAAATCACTGTAAAAATGATAATTTTATAAAGTAAAAATTTGAATGATTACAATTTCCTTTAGTGGTTTTCTTTACAAATGTATTTGACTTTCGATTTACAAGCCATAATTCTTGTTAAAACAAACACCTTGAAATGATAATGATGGCTCATTTACTTTGCATTACATAGGAAATTGGAAAACCAAACACGCCCTTAATGTATCTAACAAAAAAAAAACAGACAACAAATGAACGTATAGAACCCAACATCCTGCAAGTTCATGTGCAATATGAAAATACCAACAAAAAAAAATGCCGTTTACAGAAGTATTAAGTCAGAAAAGTATAACATATAAAGACAATGTATCTAGAAGGTCCATGTAAAACTGCCTGAGACTAAAAATACTGCCAAACACTATGTGAAAAGATAAGTTTAGGGTTTTCCTGGAGCTGTGTCGATGCCTTACATGCACATGAACCTGTGTTTGACACATGCCAGCATGGCAACTCATTGTTGTAGAAGATGTATGTCCTTGTTGGATCTATGAACCGCTGATAACAGATATGTGGAATCTTGTGGAGTAATCGAGCTTGTTATACTGATTTTTTTTTTTTTTTGGTTATAATGATTTGATGCTCTATATGGAAATTGTGTGTATTCATAGTCTTGCGCTTTTTTGCAGGCAGAGGTCAACTATCTTGGGGAGCTTAGTCACCCAAATCTTGTCAAATTAATTGGCTACTGCTGTGAGGATGAGCACAGACTGTTGGTCTATGAATACATGGCCCGTGGAAGCCTTGAAAAGCAACTTTTCCGACGTAAGTGATTAAAATAATCTGTTACTTAGATTTCTTCTATCAATGTCCAACTCTGTTACTTAATTTAATGAAAGCTCATCCTTTAGACCTATATATACTGAGTTTCCTGAAATAGCTTTAACTTAGGTATCAGCGTCTGACAAGCATACTATGTATACAACACGCCAGACCTGACAAACCAACAGCGTCATGATAACAATTGAATACAAATAAACATATAAATATTTTTCCATATTGGGTGTGTTTGGTTGCACCAAATATCATGAAATTTGATGATATTTGGTGTTTCCAAATGCACCCTTATAAAACATATGAATGCAATCAAAGTTGGTATTTCAAAGGAAGCAAGATTTGCAATTTTCAGGATCTCAATAATAGAAAAAGGATCAATTGTTTTCAGAATCGGGGTGGTTCAGATCACCATAAGAATATTCTGTTATATCCCGAAGGTGCACAAATTGATAGAGCCAAGCGCCAGATTCAAGTAAAACACTTGGTTCATCTCTTTTTTGCTTTGTTCACAGGGGCATCTGCTACACTTCCATGGTCTACTAGAATGAAGATTGCCTTTGGTGCAGCGAAAGGGCTTGCCTTTCTTCATGGAGCAGAAAGGCCAATCATCTACCGTGACTTCAAGACATCAAACATCCTGCTGGATTCTGTTCGTCTATTTTCCATTGCTCTCTCTCTCTTTTTAATGCACAAATGCAAATTTATTGATAAGAAAACAACAAACAACAAGGAGTAACAGGACCTGGAAACGAACTGCAGCCAGGACTGAAATAAAAGAACAAGGCAGCATGATGCTGCAACTGGTCAATTACAAAAACAGATGACACATCATCTGCTGTAAAAGAATATTCAACTCAGCCCTGCTTCCCCCCAATTTTAGTGAGCACATCCGCAGCAGAATTTGCCTCTAGGCAAATGAGAGAAGGAAATTTCCTAGTCAATCATGAATTTTCCAGCCCTTGTGGCTCCAACCTTGCTAATTTGATGTCTGGCAGGTTCAGAAATCAATGGCAGATTTTGTTTCTTTTCAAAACAGCATTTCAAGAACCATATGGAAACAAAAATAGATGAATCCCTGGGTAATCTCCTTCCATCTACTGATGAATCAAGCTGTTGACTATAATCTTTACACCATCATGTACTTTCCAAGGCCAATAGGGTAGCCATTGGGCATTGCACAAGGAATTTTTCTTAGAATCTTTTGCATCAGGCATTCTCTACCCCCTTGAATGGTTGTACTCTTAGTTTTTGCAACAACATTGTTATTTATTAAAAAAAATCATTTTTTATCTTTTTGTAATACAGTCATCCACGCTACTAACATTATTTTTATATCTACCACTCCCATGATGCAAAACCTTTGTAGATAGTCATTTTGGTTATAAAGGCTTCCATACCTAGAGAAAAGACAATCTAATGAATCAATACAAACAACAATACCTGTTCCAATGAAAACCCAGTAATATTGAATATTAGTACAAACAAAAACCTTTTGGTAGTTTTTCAAGAGGTTGTTTTGGTGCTTCCTGTGTATTATATTCTTTTCTCCAATGGAGTCCAAGAAAGTCATCATTGCATCAACTAATGTTAAGCCCCAACCTTGCAGAATTACAATGCAAAGCTTTCAGACTTTGGACTTGCAAAAGACGGGCCCATGGGAGACCAAACTCATGTTTCCACGCGGGTTATGGGTACTTATGGATATGCTGCTCCAGAGTATGTAATGACAGGCAAGTCTGTTGAGGAGACCAATCCGCTGGGTCCCACATAAAATTTAAATAAATTAATTTTTTTAAAAAAAAAAAACACTCATTTTCTGAAAATGTGCTGTGTAGGAGATATGGAAAATAGGTTTATTGAAACAAAATATCAAGTGTAATATCTTATTTTCATTTATTATTTATACAAGTAGAGCTGGCACATGCAACACATGTAGATAGATAAAATAGTACGTGAATTGTGGTAGACAGGACGATGCAACCCAAAGGGATGTAAATGAATCAAATAACAAGAAAGTAACGGTTGCGAGGAGAACCAACCACCCTCTAGTAAAGAACTAGAGATCACATGCTCCCCTCTTATCCTATTCCAAGCAAAGAAAATCTAACTATAGCAATTTTATTTCTCCAAGCATATTCCTATTCCAAGCATAATAATGCCAAAAATCCATGACAATCAAAACAATGATAATAGTAATTATTATTATAATTCCATGCATCCAAGCATAAAGCCGTTAGTCTTTTCACCCTTACAAAATAAACCCTAATGAGGGTGAAAAGACTAAAACAGCCCCTTTTAGTTACTTCATAGTAACTTTTAAGCATGGATATTCAGGTCATTTGCTTTTTCTTTTCTTTTTTCAAAAAAAATAAATAAAGTAAAAGTAAAAATATCTATGCCCACCCATGTGACATGTTGGACCCACACGTATTGATTAAACAAACCTATATGGGAAGGGCTTGGTTGCATCAGAGGGAGGTGAAACAATTGTAAACATTAGGTTTCTTTTGATGAGCTTTCCCATTATAGTTTGTTCACCACCATTTAAAAATTGGTGGTCACACTTCAACCGTACACAAATCATAGTTTTATGACAATGTAAACCATCCAAATTGCTGACCCAACTTTAGATGCAGCGCACCTAAAAATTACACTGAGAATGTTACATTTACCATCTGAAGTTGCCCTTGGAATTTGGACCACTGACTGTTTTACTTCTGATCAACCGTTTGATAACAGTCAATTGGATGGTTAGAAGTTAGAACTGCCTGATAGCATTCATTTTATAGATATGCTCCTCACACAATGATCAACAATTTGGGAGGTGGAGATTGCTGTACGCAGGTCCTGAATGCAAGGAGATGTCACCAACATTTTTTAAATGATGGTAAATTACAGGAGTCGAGCATAGAGTTGTGCATGCTAGCATACTGCTTCTACCTTCCTTAACCCTTTAATCAATTTAAAACGCTTTTCGAGTTTCATATCGGCAAGTATCAGCAAGCAGAAAAACCAATTGCACAAAGTTTTTTTGCTCACAGCCACTTGTATAACCAGGTTTAGCCTATCTTGCATTCAGATATTAACATCAACTGTGTTATTATCAAATTTTCTTTTCAACTCCCTTGGTGCGTGCATGTTCAAGACATGCCAGCAAACTGGGCATGAGAAAAATCTTAATTTAGCTGTATTCTCCTTTTGTATCTATTATCTATATGATGTAAAGAAATTTCTTGTTATTTGGATACACTTTTTCATGATATAACTTGTAACAGAAAATTTGTCAGTATATCTATCAGCTCCACAAACATCCTGGCACAATGGTTTTATGAGGTTGGATGCCAACCATTAACATAGTTTGTAGCTAAACACGCTAAGATGATTGGCTGTGCACTGCACACGCTTAAAGCATGATTGGAAGCCCAACATCAACATGCGTTCTAAGCTTCACATAGCATGAGACACCAAAAAGACTAGAGACTGAAGAAACAAATATTGCCATAAATCTAACGATTTGATATAAGTGCCCACTAGTTATTCGAATAATCTATTGTTCTTTCCAGTGTCATACATACCATCCACATTTACAGTAAGATCAAGATGGAATTTTTATTCAATTACCATTTTGATTAATAGAGAAAACCAAGTGGTCAAACCTACTTGGTATTCAAGCATCACAATTTACAGCCTAAACCATCTATTTATTGTGACCAGGTCATCTAACAGCTAGAAGCGATGTCTATGGTTTCGGAGTTGTGCTTCTCGAGTTGCTCATTGGAAGAAAAGCATTGGACAAGAGTAGGCCAAGCCGAGAACACAATCTGGTTGAATGGGCCCGCCCGCTCTTGAACCATAACCGTAAGTTGATGAAGATCCTCGATCCAAGAATGGAAGGCCAGTACTCAGTTAAAGCTGCCCAAAAGGTGGCCGCCTTGGCCTACCAGTGCCTCAGCCAAAACCCCAAAGGGAGACCTACCATGAGTGAGGTAGTCGGTATCTTGGACACTTCTCAAACGCTGGCAGGCAGCCAGGAAGATCCATTGATCCAGAGTGGAGGTGGCTGTGTGACACTTTATGAGGTTGGCAAAATCACAACAGGTAATCAAGCAGAAGGTAAGCAACACCCAAGCAAGAATCAGGATGAAAGAGAACGTATTACACATCAAAGGACCAAACCAGCACATGGAAGGAGCAAAAGCAAGCCTCCTATTGATTCTGATCTTTACAGCCCTTCAGATTTCAGTCTCCTGGATGTCAAAACTCAGGAAACAAAATTGCCTTCAGCAAGAAATGGTGGTCAGCAAGCATCTATAGATGAGATTGATCTGCATAAGCTCTGAATTTTTATACAAAGCACTCAATTGTTCCTTTTCTTTCATATATATTGAACTAGGAATTTGGATGTGCAAATTGCATCAGATTCCTCCCTAATGTACAAACCAGACTCAAATTAAAAACTGGTTTTACAACTTCTATTGGTGACAACCAAAAAGTCCACTATGCTTGGAAATATGTCATACAACATACAAGTACCACATTGGCCTTAATTACCAGGAGTGGCAAACTCAAAGCCTAAAGGCCCTACAAGCCGCAAGATCATGACATGTGACCGGCAACATGAGTAGAATTCTGCAACTCTACACAGGAAACAATGGACATGCTGAATGCTTGATGACAAGTGAATCTTGTAAAACTGGGTTCTGAGGTCATGAATACGCACTTTCAACAGAAGAAAGAAAGTGGAACAACCATTGGGAATTCAAGGCGTTACCAAAATTTATGCTGCCAATGATATCTAGAAAAGAGTTCCTTTGTTGTTTGACACAATAAAAGATGAGGTTGTTAATATTCCAGGACAAGATGAAACATGCACTCATAGAAGGCCCCTTAGATTCAAATGAACCAATGTTCCTTTGATCTATTTCAATATTCAGGGTGGAGAAGCAATGATGGAACTCTGACCTCAACACTCAAGCCTTACAACCTACAATCTGTTTATGCCTCACAATTAAATTTTCTTGGCAAAGAAATGGTATGGTTTTTAAACGTTTGGTGATGTTTCTGTTAAAAAGAACTTAGTTGGGTGTTTCCCCTTTTAACAACAGGTGTGTGATTCCTTAATGCTATTTTTACAATGGATGGTCTTTGCGTCTGCATCAACTATATCATCTAATTATTTGGACTTACCAAAGTAACCAGCACAGCAGTAGAAACAAGAAGTCTTAACACTGTAACAAGATCTGTCGATATCTTCACCCATTTAGCTGTGGACCATCAAAACGCCATTCTACAATAATTCATTGGTAAATGCATCCATCATATGCATTGAAGATTGGGTCTTGTTGCATGAATATCAATTCATATGCAACTTGAAAAGCAAAATTATGCAAACAGATTAAGGCCATCGTGAAGCTGAATTCCTACTTGGGCTGGGCATCTTTCTCCACCTAGCATTAGGTCCCATGTTATTGTTCCTCTATTTCCTGAGCTCAGGTGCTTTTTCCTACAAAGCAAAAAGAAGAAGAAATAAAGAAGCATATTTTCAATAGAAAGGTTTATCAAACTTGTATACTTTTTCATGGTTGGAATTTTAATACCAACCATTTTTCAATCCTTATTACAAAAGGAACAAAACAAGTTTTATTAAGTTCATCACTTCTTCAAAACAGCTACATGCTCATAATTTCTGACAAAGCCAGACCAATCATGACAAGCATTAATTTTCCTCTGTGGATTCTATAATACAGCCTACTTGGATTCATTGATTTTTATTTTAATTTTTCCGAGGAAAATGGTGTTTTCAGGAAAAGCCATTTTTAGAAAACAATGAGAATAAAGACAAGAAAGATGCACAGTGACCATGTTGCTCATATGGCTCAACAGCACATGTGGCACATGTAGGGCGTTTGAAGATGGGAGTGGCACATGTTGCACATGACACATTGGGGTGTATGGCACATTGAAACACAGGTCACTAAAAAGATGGGCGATGGCTCATGCTTCATGTCACGCAAAGGCACACGTGTGGTGCTTTCAGATGCATTGGGGCACATGTAGGGAACTTAGAAGATGAACAGCTGCACAAGTGACTACCATTTGGGGCACTTTATAAAATAATGAGGTCATTTCCTCTCATTTCCATCAATTTCTTGGAAATGGCGTTTCTTAAGTTTGGGCAAGGAAACGAAAAAAGGGGCATTTTTCAGGAAATAAAGGGAAATGGATGTCTTTCTCGAAAAAATTACAAAAACAACCAACGGAATGATGTTTCCTCAACTTATATGTCAATGAATCCAAACAAGCCATAGAGAATTATACACTGAAAGTCTTAGTTACTAGGGTGCCCCCCATTGGGGAAGATTCATGCAACTATAGTCAGGGTAATCAGATGCACTATAGAAGTAAGGAGAACATAGAACTAGGGCTCCAACTTGGGTGTGGGTCAACCCGAACCCAATTGAACCAACCCGAGTTAAGGTCAGGTTGTCAAGGTTCTCGGGTCAGCTTTGGGTTGGAAAAAGCCACCCTGTGTTGAAATCGGGTTGGATTCAACTTGAGAAATTCATGTCCGGTTAGGTTGGGTTGAAAATAATCACAAGTAATTGAGTCGGGTTGGGTTGGATCAAGTATACAGGAATTCAGGTTAGGCCCCTCAGGTTGGAAGTCGGGTCTGGTCAGGTTGGGTTGGCTCCAGATCGACCTTTAACCCGACCCAACCTGCCTGAGTTGCACCCCTACTTAGAATGAGTACCTTACTACACAATATATGATAAAACAAACCATGGATCAAAATTCACTACAGACAACTCTGCTTTCTAAAGGATGGGTAGAAGTAATTTTCTGTTAGTTTTTGTGACTTCTGACATTTCATCAAATCTCAGGAATTAAGGTGTTTCCTCTTTAGTATAAAAACTTAAAACTTGGCTCAGACTACATGATGGTGCAAGCCTGCATCAGCATTCACTCAAAACTCAGTCAAGAACTAGATCAAGTTTTGCAACTTTAAATAGCTTTCAGTCTTAATCAGGTGGAGTTAATTGAGCAAGTTTTCTAAGTACTGTGTCAAGTTTGTAAACACTGGTTCCATTCATTTTGCTGAAAATAGAGTAGATGTAATTTTCTTTTCTTATCGTTCTTTCTCTTTCTGTTACTTTTCTTTCCTTTTTTTTTTGGTGGAGAAACCAAAGAAAATGGTAATTTGTATAGAAGCCTCACCCCAGGCTAGACGCAACTTCAGTGCAAGTTCTGTAATGGATCTCCTGTCTGCAGGATCACAGAAATCCATGGCAGCTGCTTCCTGTATTGCTGACAAGAACTCCCTCCTGGCTTTTGGGGACATAACGAGGTAATCGGGCTTCCTTGTAGTGCTTAAATCCACCACCTTATGAAGAATGAAAAAGAAAACGTTAGATCATTGACAAAATTTGCCCTATGTATAATTTGATATGTTGAGCTCATGCCTGCAAGTATATTGTCCCATTGTTAGAGAGAGAGAGAGAGAGAGAGAGAGAGAGAGAGAGAGAGAGACAGCGCCATCTAGTTAGCTTAACAGAAAAACATGCATAAAGAAACCTGCACAACTAACAAGAGTTCCAGTGCAATAATAGATACAGATGGAAGAACAAAGTGTGAAACGCTGCAGCAACAAAATTTGGGTTCGGGAGAGTGTCTCTTTTAAAACGTAAACAAGCATAAATAGGTAGGAAGCAAAAGAGTCCAAAGCAGGAATTCAAAGTGGGAGCAGCACTTAGTTAGAAGGGCCCTTCTACTAAGCTTCCATTGAAGTCTACATTGCAAATAGTATACCAGTATTAACTACACTCAGTACACCAAGTGGAGCAGGCAATACGGGATGCCAACTCAGCCCTGGAAAAAACCATATTGGCTCATTTAATCTGACTCAACACAAGTAAAAAGCACGAAAAGGAAGAAATACTGAAAACTACATTTAAATGGCATAGTGCAAGTGCTGCCCTCCATCCCTTCCTTTACATCCGCATGCACGCACACAGAAGAAAAAGAAAAGAAAAGAAAAGAAAAAAAGAAGAAGAAGAAGAAAAGACAAACAAGTATGTGAGAAAAAGAAATCACATGTTGTTGTCTTTTATGGAAGTTTCACATATGACTCAACCAAGTCTCATGGCCTCATGTAAATCAGCTGATGTATGTGCAATACAGCAAAGCAATCAGCTTTGGACTAGCTACGATTCGAACTCAATTACTTGTAAACCAGACAACTTGAATCAACAATAGGCTCAGATAACTTTTATTCCTAGGCAAGAAGCCACAACCTTTGTTTGGTAGGACAAGATAGAAAATATGAGCGAGGCCAAAAAGAAATGCAAGCTAACCTTTTATTTACATAATTACCTGATGCAACCAAGGGATAATGGAGTCCAGAAACCTTTGATCTAGCAGGTTTGATGCCAGAGTCCGGAGAATTTGATCAGCTGTCTCATGTGATAACCTTTCCAATACTGGGCCCGTTCTATCCATAAGCTCTATTAGAACTAGAACATCACCAGACCTGAGAGCCTCAACAAATGCAGCCTCGAGGTCCCCAGTGCCAAGAAAATCTTTAACACGTTTCCACAAGCTATTCTTACTTTCTAAAATATTTTGCTTGGTGTTAGCAGTACGAGCCAAAGCAATGCGGTCTGCAGTTTTAATAGATTGACAGTTCCTCTTGCATTGATTTCCATGATCTATGTTCTTTTCATTCCCGTTGGATAATGAATTTCTGACCATATTTACTGTGGGGTCCCTCCACAGCTCCACTCCTTGTTTGACTGAAGTGCTTGATCTGCTCTTTGTGAATGTAGTTTCCTCCCATAGCTCTCTACTTTTCAAAGACAATGATGACATTCTATAACTTGTATCCACAGATGGCCGAGGAGTGCAATTAGAGAGTCTAGGAGATGAAGAGATACTCTGGCTGTTCTTGAAATGCTTGGAGCTGGCCATGTTAGAATGGTTCCTGCTGCCAGTAAGGTCTTGTGCTATTGTATCTACCGTGTGCTCTAGACCAAGCACCTTTGACTGCAACATAGTCAAGCCATCCATGGTGCTCCCCATAAAAGTCTGAGCAATACAAGAAGAAGAAAAGGAAAAAGATTAGAAGAAGAAGATTAAGGGGTCGTTTGGCACCATGGTTTTGGGGGGATTTGAGGGGGTTTCAAATCCCCTGGTTGTTTGGCACCATAAAGTAACCGGGGGTTTCAAATCCCCTCAAAGAGGGGGTTTGAAATCCACGGTGAGAGCTTGGATTACATCTAAAATCCTTCCAATAGTTGCATGTGTAATATGTATGTCACTAGAGTATTAAACTATTGGGCACATGGCCCACCAATGATATCCCAAAGCAACTAGATTATCAATTGCATCACTATAATTACTTTAATATGATGATAAGCACCGTCCAAACATTGCATTTAAATCAATGGTTAGAAATCGTTGGTTAGTCAATCGGACATGATCTTGTGCTTGTGGCCCATCTGAGACTTGGAATTTCATCATTTTCGGGCAAAGCATATATTTCAGCGGGCTCATTATAACCGTTGTGTCAAACATTACATACGTTCAATAATTAGAGATATTAAAGTTGATTTAGTAATTAAATTCAAACCCCTGTAAATATACCATGCATAGCTACTTTTGGATTAAAGTTGATTTCCAATCCAAGGTGTCAAACACAATAGGAGGATTTCAAATCCAGGGGGTTCCAAATCCATGCTCCCAAATGGGCCCTTAAGGCCCACGGGCATGCCATTCTGGCTACTCACAAATATCATATATATGAAATGTGAATGGTGTTAAAGCATTTACCAGAAACAGAGATTGAAATAGAAGTATTTAGCATTTAAGTGGGCATGATACAACAAGAGGAAGCATATTCAATAAAACCCACAGAATGCGACAAACATTTACTTGTACGTATTCAAGAACTTCCCTGGTCAACACTAGGGCTCTTTATTTGTCCATTTGGTTCAGATATTTATAGCTCACCCACAGAAAAGCCAAGTTGTGTTGTCAGGTGTGGCCTCGATCACTGGACCAGTTCTACTCACCACCAAATAGCTGGAGCAGACTCACACCAAAAATAGATCTATATCATGGGCCAAGAAAAGAAAACATATCACAACAGTTAAGTATCTAACTTCCTTTCCTTTTTCATCCAGAGTGGAATAAGCTCAAAACTAATACACTGAGGATAGTCCAGAGTCAACACTAACTTAGCTACCAGCAATGTTTTGAATATTGGTATTGTATTGGGCCATCAACCAATATAACCATATCATATCCGCACTAGTTCGGTATAATACACGATACGGGTCTGCATCAGCCCGTTATGAAAAAACTAGACCCCATCGGCACCGATACATCGAACGCATATCGATCAAACCAATACAGGCTTAAATAGCCACAGTTGGCTCCCATTTTCCACTTTTCCCCTTTTTTCTTCTCCTTTAAAATTTCTACAGGTCGGGTATTGTTACAAGGCCATTTCTGACCAGATCAAAAGCTATTTCGAAGACCAAAACAAGCTTTTTTGCCTCAAATCAAAGGATTGAATCCCAGGTACCTGATTTGGAGAAAATAAAAAAAAGGTCAAATTTTTATTTATTCTTGCTGGAATCAGTTGTCAAAATCCTACGATTTACGATTTGAGTCGAATCTGAAGCAAAACGATTTGAATTCTACCTTGAAACCCTTTTCATATGAATCCTACGATTTATGATTCAAATTATACTTGTTCTCAACTATTTTAATTTTTAAGCTTCACTTGGCTTTGTTTTATGTTTTTAAAATTGGTAGAGGCTTTAAGAATTGTTTAGAAAAAACATTTCGAAAAAAATTGAAAAAAGAAACGTTTAGAAAAGGTAAATTGTGTTATTTTGTTCTTTCTAAGAGAGTAAGAGATTAAATGATATATATATTCTCTTCAAGGCTAAATCATAGAACTTTTTTTTTAATGATTTCCTACATCTTAACTAGTTAAAACACCAAATTGATGTACGACTTATCCAGAATGTTTTTTTGGATGGTTACGATCTTGTTGACTTGTGTGTATTGTGGAATTATGATTAGAAATCAAAATATCTTTTTTCGTCGATCTACGGAATCAAATGTCGCTTTCCCAACGTGATTCTACGTTCAAGAAAGGTAACAAGAACATATATTACTAAAGGATACTTATATGTTTTTAAGGAAAATTTCTTAAAAGACGGGGAAAAAAAAAAAAAAAAAGGAAAGATAAGAATCATGAATGACATAATATTACTTGGTGCATATTGATGGCAAAAGGATGATTGATGAGTTTTCAATTTTCATATTTTTTTTCAAAAGTTTAAGAAAATCATTAAAAAAAAACTTACCATTTATGATACAATTAGCAATTTGATATAACTCGACTCCTATTACAATTTGCGATATGATAACGATTTTGACAACATTAGTTGGAATCAAGTCAAATCAGCATGAGAACCCCAAATCGATCAAATCATACTTCATTTGTGTTTGATTTGGTGATTTCTACAATTTCTTTTCAATGTATGATGGTATTTTTTAAAATTTTCAAAAAAATAAATTTAAAAACTTTTTTACACTAATTGTTCTAATGATGCATGAAGAGTATTTTGATACTAATATACTATAGGTCTACAGATTTCAAAGATGCACTACTTAAAAAAATTTACAACAATTTTTTTTTCGTATTTTCGGGCTATTTTTGGGGAATTTTCTGAAAGAATTAAGTTTTTTTTTTTTTTCAAAATAAGCTTAGGAAAATGAATCTAATCTTAAATCTAGGTAAATACATGTTGATGAGGACATCATGTCACGTACACCCTTACGTACGTATCAGAGGAGGCAGGCCACACTGATTTCCCTGTGGCTAGGCGAGTACCCGTGATCATGCTGAAGACCCCATGTGCATGTGCGAGCATCTGGAAGACCCCGCACTGGAAAGATGCACACATGGTGCTTTATGGAGTGATCCAGACCATTAGATCGAAGGGACGCGACGATCAGGCCATTGGATTACATGGATCAGATGATCAGGCCATTGATCGTTGATCATCTACATCAGTTTTAGACTTTATCATATTTTAGGATTTAGTTTTTTATTGTTTTATGTTTGGACACATTATGAGAGTTTTAGTTGATTTTATTTAGACTGGCTATTTTCGTTAAAATTCACAAGACAAGGAGATTATTGTAAATTTTGAAACTTCTTGAATCTATAAAAAGAGGGGAGGCGTCTGACCTCTCTTCCATTGGATTTTGTGATATATATATATATATATGAAAAAAGCTCTTGCTTTCTTCTCCCATCCTCATGCGATTTGAAAGGAAGATTGGTGCAAGGCTTATCTTCATCAATGAAGGTGCAAGGCCTCCATTTATCCCCACACCATCTTTTCTTTTCTTCCCCATCCAGGTATTTTCTTCAGATTCTTCACTCTCCATCTCAAATCTTCGTCTTCTCCTAAACCCTACTTTCTCATACCCATCTTCAATCCAAACCCTAACTGACCTACGCCACACGTGTGACCCTACGGCCACACGTGTGAATCCCACATTCCCCTTTTGGTTTTCCACCATCATTTTATCAAAACCCCTTTCTTCCATCCACGAAACCCTAACCCTAAACATAAAATTCCTAATTTCCAAATTATGCAAACCCTAATTTTCACCCTGGGTTGTATTAGGTATCCTATTTTGAAATAGACTATACCCTATGCTAATTAGATGTCCCTACATCCATTAGATCTTAGTTTCTTTTTATTTAATGATCTTGTGTTACGATATTGGTAGCGTAGGTCAGAATTATGCATGATTTTCTTTTAATTTTCATGATATTTGTGATGAATATAGCGATGTTTGTGTTTTTTTGTTAAATATCTTAATTCGGTTATTTTATCTCACTTGTTACTTAGTTCATGCATCAGTCCTGCATCACATGTTCTTTAAACATAGATCTATCGTTGGTGCTAGATTTTAATTTATTTTTTATATTTTCAGGCATTTTTTAGGCATTGTTCAAATCTCTCTTCTTCTTTTTTTCCAAATTTTCTTCGGGAGAACAATAGATTTAGGTTGTTTCAACATATATCTACATTATTTGATCCTAGATCTACCATTGCTGCTGGATTTTAATTTATTTTTGTATTTTTCGGGCCATTTTCACCACTTTAAGGCATTTTTAGATTTTTTTTTCTTTTTTTTTTTTTTCAAAATTTCTTCGGGGAATGATATATTTAGGTTGTTTAAACATAAATATAAGTTATTTGAACATAAATCTACATTTTATATGCTATATTTTATTTTTAATGTATTTTCGCCCAGTTTTTTACAATTTCCAAAACAAATAATATTTTTTAAAATATAAATTGTTGATGCATGTAATAAATTGATATGATATATTATTCATGTTTGAATATAAATTGTTGATGTATGTTATAAACAACATGACTGATATGATATACTATTGATAGGTTATAGGCAGCGTTCGAAGTATCGGTATCGCTACAAGTTACGTTTGCCAGGGATATGGAAACAATATCTTTATCGTTGATAATATCACCGATTCTCGAAAATGCAGGGAAACATGGGGAAAACGGTAGAATTTTTAATGAAACTTCAGGAGATACCAGTGTTATCAACACTGCTATCGGTGTTATCAGTATCGCCAAGCTGGAGATACAGTTAATATCGGGGATATTTTGATAATATCAGGGATTCTTCAAATAATGGTTATAGGTTACAGACTTACAACTTATGATACATCAACATAGCTTATTACAGACTTACAACATATGATACATAAAAAATATAAAAAAAAAAAAAAAAAAAAAAAAAAAAATTTAAAAAGATAAATTCCAGGATCTCTTTTTTTTTTTTCCTATTTTTATCATTTTTTGTGTTTTTTTTTACTAAAAAAATTATGTCCTACTCCTATACGGTCTTATACAAGCCGATACTGATACACGGCGCTATATCATATCAGTTTTTCACCAGGCCGATGCACCCACCGATACCAATATTCGGAACCATGCCTACTAGAGGTAGGAGGGGTGGTGTAGAAGAGAGGAGCAACAAAAAGAAAACAATAAACCATTTTAAAGTACTTAAGAATCATGAAATTCTATACCAGAAGCAAAGCTCTAATTAGTTGGGATAAGGCTTAGCTGATGGTGATGGGTATTTAGTGATCACAAAATTCTATAGTAGGAGCATTGCCTGAAGGACAAGATTCGTGCAATTATATAGCACATGATAGAAGGCATTGATATCCAATGGAGCCAAAGCAAAATACCTGTACGAGATCCAGTAAGTTTGATTGCTTGGTCTCAATCTCCAACAGTTTCTGACGGATGAAAGCCAATTCATTTGTGTAGTGTAAACAACAGCCATGTACACCTCGTGAGCTCAATTCAGTAACTGTTGAATCAAGACTCTTACGCTCCTGCATCCTTCGCAGACTAATATGATCTTTGGTATCAATTTCTTCAGCTGGAGACCTTTGATTCATCCCCATTGCCTTCAATGAATTGCCCTCCTCAAGACAGCTATGGGCAACTGTCACTTCCTTAGTCTCAAAACTACCACTAACAATATCTGACATGGAAGAACACTCTGGTTTATCATCCATTGGCACATAATCATACCCAGTATTTTGAACCCTCTTTGCATCTGTACTTGCTCTTTCGAAAGTCTTAGTAACACAACTGCCCTCAGATTCTTCATTATGGGCATCAGCTAAAGAAACAGTAAGAGTCTTTGGAAGTGCTATCTCAATATGCCAATCATTTGTTTTAGAATGATGAGGACTCTGCACATAATTCAGACATGTTTTCCTGACAGCTAAAGGAGTCCTTTTCTTTGTTGAGCTGGTAGAAATGCCACTTACAGCAGAGCGTGAAGAAACTTTGCCTAGAGGGTTATCTTTCCACCCACCATCACTAGCACTAGTAAGATCAGCATAGTCACCTCCACAGAAATTTTCTGGCAGTAGTGTCAAATATTTAAGATACACAAAAAAAAAAAAAAAAAAAAAAAAAAAAAAAAAAAAAAAAAAAAAACACCTCTTGCTAAAAATGGTACATATTAGTTTTTGAGGGGTAATTCAGACTATTTTCAAAGGAAAAATTGTAACCATTTCAAATAATTCGCCATCAAACCTTTTGTTGAGGATCCAGCTTCTGAAGGTTCAGGATAATCAGATCCTGGGAGACTTTTCCAATACTGTATAGCTTGCATAACCGAATCCCTAACTGGTTTAACCTGTAGAACGTAATACAAATCAACTAAGGATGCTACAATTGATCCTTAGTGAAGGAACCAAACCCACAAACACTACGGGTATATTGAATTGCACTGACCTTATCAAATCGACAGGATTCAAGTGAAAGAATGCAGGAAGCCCTGAAAGACACCAGCAGAGATCCGCAACTTGCAGCAAGACCTGCCAATGCCACAGATGCAGCTTTACGTGTTGTCCAGTCATTGCTTTTAAGAGTTTCCTGGATGCTAGTTATTGCTGCAGATAACGCATGTCCAGTTGAAGCACCCCCTGCCTGAAATGTTGAGAAAAGCATTAGAAAGTAAAGCATTTGGGTACGACCAGAAACAGGTATATAAGGACATGATGGTTTCATAAAGAACTCATCGGAAGCACCTAAAGATGGTTACTGACTGAAGAAAATAGATTATCAACCTGCCTCTTCTATGGGCAAGTGATAGTCAAGCAAAAGGAATCAGGCAAGGTCCAACAGTACAATCACTTCATGGGATCCAGCAATCTGCTCTACAATCATAGCGGAGAAGAGAAATGCCAATGTGATTTTCTCAATTTTAATATTGTGGAGAAATGCAGGTATTCTTGTGCAATTATTTTAGTTTTTTTCAGTAGAGTTAATTGGTCTTGGTGGAAACTGGAAAGTGATGAACCTTTACAATCGACTCCACAAAGAAGTAAACAATAGATGTTGGGTAAATATTGAAGACCAAGGACCAGTTCTTTGTGAAATTAGAGGTTTCTCAATACCATTATAAATAACGACACCAAAATACAGAGAAAATAAAATAAAAAAGGAGTGCAAATTAGATATCACACTGACAATTAGTTTCTAACAGAGAAATGTGCCGATTCATGAAGAAAGAGCAACACCAAGGTAAAACTGTAAATGTCTATCAGACCAACTTTAAAATGTCGGAAAGATATTGGAGACTAAATCAGATAAATCATAGGAGAAGCTGATTGAATCATACCCTAAAGTCACATGCTAAAGCTTCAGATTCTTTCAACTTTTTTGGATGATCAACAAATAATGGACAAGGCCTACAATTTGAGAGACAGGATTCATGAAGCCAACATAAAATAGCTGGGACCAGTCTATGATGATGATGATACAACTGGCGACACAGGATTCATGAAGCCAACATCAAATACCGGCTAAATCACCATTATCAATCAAAAGGATGCATAAAATACTCAGGAACAAGAAGAATAAGATAAGTCCAAATAGATGACAGTGTTTTCAATAGTTTAACATTGTGGGATTCATGAAGCCAACATAAAATAGCTGGGACCAGTCTATGATGATGATGATGATACAACTGGTGACACAGGATTCATGAAGCCAACATCAAATACCAGCTAAATCACCATTATCAATCAAAGGGATGCATAAAATACTCGCGAACAAGAAGAATACGATTAGTCCAAATAGATGACAGTGTTTTAAATAGTTTAACGTTGTGGCATGTCACTTGAGCTACATAATATGGCTTAGGCCCCGTTTGTTAAATCTGAAGTCTAAAGACCGAACCTGAAATCTGAAGCCTGAATCTGAAATCTAAAGCCTGAATCTGAAATCTGAAGTAAAAAAAACTTGTTTGATAATTATGGCTGAAGTCTAAAAATTAAGTACTGAATCTGAAATAAACTGTTTGTTAACAAACATCTTAAATGTCTGAAATATGTTAATTTGACACATTTGCCCCTATCTCTCGTTTGCAAATGTTTTACATTATAAAGAAATTATTTTTTATTAAATGAAAATAAAATCATTATATTTAATTCAAAAAAACTAAAATATCATCATAAGGCCCTCAATTCCTCTTAGCGGGAAGATTGTCACTATGTGTTGTATAGGATTGAACACCAGTAGCAACAAAACCTTCAAATAAGGCCCACCTTATATTTATATGCTATCCAAACCGTTTATAAGGTCATTCCCAATTGTAAGGTCATTCCCAATTGTATGAAGTGAAAACATATTGATCCAAAACTTTTGTAGCCTATTTAAGTTTATTTTCGATCCAATATGTTCATAAGGTCACAAATACCTGTATGAATAGGAAAATAAAAATAAAAATCATATTGATCCAAAACTTCTGTGACCCCAAAAAAGGTTTCAATGGTAGTCGTTCAATCCCCCGCTGCTTTTTGCAGCTTATTTTTCGTTTCAAGCTTTAATATGAGCTCGCTGAATGGATGGATGGTTTGGATATAACACATACCTCATGATGGGACCCACATAACTTGCTTACGTCAATACAACAGCTATATAGCTGGTGTGAGGTACACCAACCAGTCCGCATCCTACTTAGACGCGGATTAGCTACTGACAGGTTGAATAGCAAGATTCGCTATCGAAGTGATGTCATCAAGTTCCATGGGCCCACTATGATGTATGTGGCCCCACTATAATGTATGTGTTTTATCTACACCGTCCATCTATTTGGAGATTTAATTTTAGAGCATGAGTTAAAGGAGGCAGATCCAAATATGTAGTTGACCCCACCACAAAAAACAGTGGTGAGATTGATGCCTACCGTTGAAACCTTCCTAAGGCTCACCGTGATTTTTATTTGAAATCCAACCTGTTCACAAGTTAACACAAACATGAAAGAAGGGAAAAAACAAATATTAGCTTGATCAAAAACTTTTGTAGCCTATTTAAGTTTTTAATGGTGGGCGTCACTCTCCCCACTTTTTTCTGTGGTGAGGTCCACTAGAGCTTTGGATTTGACTCGTTCTTTGGATCTTTACCTAAAATTATATTTCCAAATGGATGGACGGCGTGGATACAAAACATACATCATGATGGGGCCACATAACTTGGTGACTTAACTTCTGTAGTCGCTACTCAACCTGTCAGTATCCAATCCGCGTCCACAGAAACAGATTGGCTACTCCCCTGCCACCAGCCAATGGCTGATGGTCGGTGCTATGTGGGCCCCACCATGATGTATGTGTTTCATCCATGTCATCCATCTATGTTTCTAGATCATTTTATGGTATGAGACCAAAAATGAGGTATATCCCAATCTCAAGTGGACCACATTACAGGAAAACAGTATTGAATGAACGTCGACCAGTAAAAACTTTTTGGGGGCCATAAAAGTTTTGGATCAAGCTGATCTTTGTTTTCTCCATTCATCTAGGTCTATATGACCTAATCAATAGATTGGATGTCAAATGAACAGTACATTGGGCCTTAGGAGAATTTTAATTGTGGATATCCAATCACTATTGTTTTCCTGTGGTATGGTCCACCTGAGATTTATATTCCTCTCATTTTTGGTATCAAGCCCTAAAATGATCTTTAAAAATGGATGAATGGAATGGATGAAACACATACATCATGGTGGGGCATAAAGAAGTTTCACACGGTAAAAGTTGATTTTGTATTCCGCAAACAATTTAAAAAGAAATTAATGTCGTAGTAACTTGAAAATGGGTAATTTTGGAAGCAAAATTTTTTGTTTAATGAAAAATTCACTAAGCACATTCCACATTCACCATTAAGCCAGACTCCAATCAAGGAAAGAATTCAGTGAAAAACCGCTTAGCGCTTTCCTTCTTCCACGGTAACGACGCATTAACAAACACCACTAAACACGGAACATTTTCCCAATTCTGTGTTAAGTGCGAAAATTCAGCGTTAACAAACAAGCCCTTAGCCTTAACACTATGGAGCTTAGCTTAGCCTTCAAACTACATAGCCCGTGAAAATAGCTTAAGTAGCATGTTACCTACGCTACACACTACGAAGCCTATGCTACACGCTATATAGTCTACGCTACAAGTTATTTTTCAGTAAAACATAAAAATCCATTAATGTTGTCAATGATTTTTTACATTTTTATTTTCAGTAAAAATCGGCTAATGTTTTCAATGATTTTAGTAATATAAGTAACAATATCAAATTAGTTTTGCGGCTATTTCCAATGTTGTCAAATCGCATATAATCGCATAAGCCATCAGCCTGGGTTGATCGCTTATGCCATCGCATAATCGCACAAGCGATCGCTCAAGCTTATGGCGTTTTTTTTTTTCTTTTTTTTTTTTAAAAATTAAGTCGAAAAAAGGGTAAATTTTGGAGGAAAAAATCATAAAAAAAATTCAATTTTTTAAAACGAAAACTATGTCTAATTACTACAAGTGATTGGATTGAATTTATTTACCTATTTCATTTAGTTTGACTTAGTGTTTCAAATAGCATTTATAGCATATGCTACGTCGTAGCCACAACGCTACGTAGTATAGCTAAATAGCATAACTCCCCTGTTGCATACGCTACAACTACATGCTATGTAGCGTTCGTAGCATACGCTACAATGTTTTTTTTAAAGCTTTGTTTGTTAAAAATGGTGTAAAACTCACATCACATCATGAAAAGATTAAAATGTAAAGTTAAAATTAAACCTTTCTTTTTTTACTTTCACTTAAAATGGTGATGATCCTTTGTTAAAGTTGGTGTGGAACTCACACATTAAAAAACCTTTAAAGCTAAACTTAAAAGAAAAACGGTTTCAAATGTATTGATGACATTCGTTTTGTACTTAATACACTTAACCTATGGGATTTTTATTTCTTTTCCATACATGTGAGTTGTGACTTTTAGTTTCAATTAGACTATTAATTAAAGTGGTTTGCTTAGAAAATTGTTGACATGATAATTATTTGATTTGGTTTATAACTTTAAATGTTGAATTGGCTTTTGATAAGTGATAATTATCTTATTTGATTTATAACTTTAAATATCTGGATTGGCTTTTCATAAGTGACAATTAACAACTTTTTTGAACATGCTTATATTTGAAAAATGAATCATCTTTTAAGCATTTCTATATTTTTCGTGAACATGCTTATTCTTGAAAAACAAAAAATCATTTAGGCATTTTTGTATTTTTTTGCTCTTTTTTTTCTTACTATTTATCATGTTTTCCCTATTTTTAAATATATATATAAAAAAAAAAAAATAGAAATATTGTATAGCTCACGGCTACATGCTATGCTATTTACACTACACACTACAAAAGGCTGAACACTACACAACACGCTACCGCTATTTAAAACATTGGTTTGACTCTTAGACCATTTATACATTGAGTTATACTATATATAACAAAACAAATTTAAACAATCAACAAGTTACACTAAGAATGAATTATTTATTAAAGACTGCAAACATAGAAATTGTATTGATAACTTGAATCTTGATGAGTTGATGAATACAATACAAGTTACAACTTACGATTTACAACTTATTACGATCTACAAGAAATTTGACTGTTGGTTATGCCATCGCATGCTAGATTATGCCATGGTTATGCAATTATGGCATCGCATAACCATGGAATACTTCCTTCATTGCACATGCGATTGTGCGATCACACATGACAACACTGGCTATTTCTTTATCTTTATACTTAATGTTTGGCCTATTTTTTCTATTACGTAAGGTTGTCTTTGGTTGCATCAAATATCATGAAATTTCATTGTTAATCAGTCTAGTTTGATGCAAAATATCATAAAACTCCATGATATTTGGTGTACTCAAGCGCAACCTTAATTAAAAATCTAGAAGTTCTGCTGCATGCTACATTGCGTATGCACTTCAAAGGGGTGAACGCTACACTACATGTTATTTGCTATTTAAAACATTGAATGGATCATATCCTAACATCCATTGTAAAATGTTATCCACTTTCTAATATGCCCTTCTATTTTATTTTATATGAATTATATTGAGCGTTCAAACGAATCAGATGCTGAAAAGCAGTTTCACCGATTCAGCATGTTCCATGCATTCAGTTTCATCTCCCTTCAAAATGTAATATGAATTAAATATAAAATCAATAACAAACATCTGAAGCAAAGTAATTTAATTTATAGATTGAATGTACAATTCATGGGAATGTTTATTTTTAATCAAACAAGATTCGAGTGAATCGTGATTCAATTTATATACAAAAAATGGAAACATAACTGAACTATCAAATCAATAGGATTCAGTCAACGAGCTTTGTTGAGCGCACATGCATCTGCAATAAAGCTTGTGTACATGCCACAAATGTGTCAACATGGCATGTACATACAAGGTCTAATCCATCCATCAGGTTGGTCCGACCTTGTACACGTTTTCCCAAAAATAAAATCTGGTCCAATCAGCATGTGGGCCCTGGAAACAGATGGATGGTTAAGAAACTTCATCCAAGTTTTTCAGAGCCGTAAATTAGTTTTGCAAATTGTAGCCCACCTGACCAGTGGATCAACCAGATTCTTGGGACAGGTCGAAAATATAGTGGTGCCTTTCTGATGGATGGATTGGATCTCGCATGTATGTGCCATGCCAGAAGATGTGCCATGTACCAAAGCTTTATTGCACACACGTTTGTGCTACTCGAGCAAATCTCTTGGTCAGCAATGCATAGAGCTACAAAACAACCTGAATAATGCTTCTAATCAACTCGAGGAGTGCTGGCTTGGCCATGAAGTGTTGATTTTTAAGCAACTTGATGATGCGAGTCAACATCCGCAGCAAAAGTGCAACTGGAGGATCATTGGCGGTGTCAATGACCTTAGCCAAACACAATGCACAGCCAGACTGCACCTGCCTGTTCTGTTCACCCAGAGCTTCAAACAGAGGCTTCACTAATGCAACAAAAGGCCCATCGCCTTCACCACTGCAGTTGCTTATCTTCGAAGCCAGAACACCCACCGTCTCCACACAGGTATCCTTCACAGCAGAATCCGGATCCTTGAGGCGTTTGACAATGCTGCCTATCATCTTCCCAAGGTGAGGGCCTAGAAGCGCTCCATGGAACCTTGCTAATGTACCCATTATCCTCACGCACTCCTTCCGAACAGCACTCTTCTGCTCTGAGTCAGTCTCGATAACGCATGAAAGAAATGGTACAACCTGTTCCGGATTTAATCCTTCGGCAATTCTCTCCAGTTCCTCAGCCCCAATCTGGTATGTGTCTCGATCTGCAAGCTTGTTCAGAGCAAGAACCACCCGATGTTTAAGCTCGAAAATCACCTGCTGTGGGTTGACCCGGCTGCCCACTTTCCCCCTTGAATGCATATGGGACTTCATACTTGGCACTCCGAAGGACGACAATTGAATTTCTATTGGTTCAATGGATTTCTTAGAGCAGAACAGAGCTCCAACCTTAATTGGATCATCTCAAAACTACAAGCCCCAAATCACTAACAAATCACAAATCTGAAGGGCTTAGAAGAACAACAGAGGGCCACATGAAAGACCCAAATCTAATAACATACCCATAAGCATTGTAGATGATATCATGAACTCCCTCTTCCATAAAGGCCTACAGTCATCACAACCATAACCAATGCCGTTAATTTCATACAAAGTGAATCAGTGACACGTCTACTAGAAGAGAACAACCAGGAAAAACAGTACAGCAAAATGAGGAGAAACATCTGACCAACACTAATCCCATGTTTGGATGTACTATCGACTTAAATCTAGAGCGAAAATAACCAAACCAAGTTGTGATTCCGTTCAATCTAAGGGGTCGTTTGGATGCCTGTAACTTCTCTAAAATGTAAGTAAGTTACAGGTGACTTAGTTACAGTTGGTGTTTGGGGGAGAAAAGTCACAGGTGACTTTCTCTCAACCTGTAACTAAGTTACAGGAGAAAGGGCTGAAAATCTTACAGGAGAAAAAGTCGTTTTTCAAGTTACTAACGGTTGGAATTTTTGAAATGCAAAACCTTGGGAAGAATCGCACCTGCATTAAAGAAGCATACCTACCTTCTGACGGAGTGCTTCACTGAAGGGCCATTGAAGGCTAACTGGGCAGAAAAAGGAGGAGAAGGTATTACCGGGTGTGGAAACCGGTGCTGATGAATTAACAGAGAAGAGGACGGTGTCGGCTGGAAAGAAGAGAAAGCGAAAGACAGATGTTTCTGGTAATTACGCATTGCTGCTGTTCTTGTTTCAATACCGTCTTAAATGCAAGTAATCACGATTCAGGATTTGTTTTTTATTCCTCTTTGATGAGCAAAAAGCCAAGGATTCAAGAGAAATGCTATTTGGTCTTTGCAGTGTAAACTTGTATGGCGATTGGGACCTGTTGATCTGGTGGACCATGTGTCAATGGGACATGGGCTCAAGTTGTGGTGATCGGGCAACTCTCGTTCATCAAACTATTGAGTCACACACACACACACACACACACACACACACCCACACACACACACACACACCACACACACACACACACACACACACAACACACACACACACACACACACACACACACACACACCACACACACACACACACACACACACACACACACACACACACACACACACACCACACACACACACACACACACACACACCGTAGAGTCAGTTGAGTGTTGACGGTCACTCTATTTTGTATAGAATATCTTGTTTTCAGACTACTGATGGGATGGGTACCACAGCACTATCCCCTGTTGGTTTTGGATATGGCCCATTCACAGTGGGGGCCCAATGAGCATTTGACTCTCTTGAAACCACACCAAATCATGGTTGAAAAACATTGATCTTTTTGAGATTGCTTCTGAATTTCGTTATGATAAATGGAAAACTACAAATTCTGGAATCTTTTTTTTTTTTTTTTTTTTTGAAATATAAGTTCTGGAATCTTTAGGTGATGTCTTTCTAGTGGCAATTTGGGGATCGCCTTAGTATTTCAGCTGGAACAACTCTATCTGGCGTGAATATCTAACTTATTACCTGTAACAAAGTTACAGGTTATCCAAACACAAAAACAAAGTTACCTGTAACTAAGTTACAACTTACATCCAAACAGGATTACCTGTAACTTAGATACACCTGTAACTAAGTTACATGTAACTTACTTACAACTTAAAAAAGTTACAGGCATCCAAACAGGCCCTAAGTTTGACGCGAAACAAAAACAACTATAATTAAAGATAGAGAAATAACCAACTAATTCTAAAACTGACTCATCCAGTTTCTTTCATCTTAGTTATCTCAATCAAAGTCAAATTTACATCAGCCTAAAGAGTACCAACTTGGCTTTTAAACAAGGAAAAAGGCATTACCAATAGGCAAGAAGATGACATGGGTACTGAATCTGTTCCAATAGAGAGAGAGAGAGAGAGAGAGAGAGAGAGAGAGAGATACCTGCAAAAAAAATGGCATTGGAAAATATCCCAGAAAAGAATCCAGTTTGGCATTTAAACTTTGACCAGACAAAAGATTGCCATCCAAACTGAAATTGAACGTAATGAGAAACCCAATAAATCGAAGAAAATCATGAAGAATTTGCAACTTCTGAAGAAAACTTAACCAACCGAAACCTACAGAATATCGAACGGAGGAAAAACAAAACGAAAAAACAAAAAACAAAAGATTTTCAGAATCCTGCGTCGTACACTCTTTCGTCTGCAAAAGAGACCACAAAACTAAGAAAATGTTGAACAATTTCAAAACATTGGAGAAGAAACTCATAAAAACGACAGAAAAAAAAAAAAAAAAAAAAAAACGATAAAAATTCGAGACAAACAAAAAAAAAAAAGGAAAATGCAAGAAATTGGGAGGAGAGAAGAAAGAACCCTAGAAATTGCAGAAACATACAAAAACAAAGCAAGGAAAATGCAAGGGAGGAAGGAACAGAAATCGAGAAAAACCGGATCCGATTCAAAGTAAATGAAAAACATATCGAAAAGAAGAACGAATATCAGAAAGAAACTCACCTGAGAAAGAGAAAAAAGGAAAAAACCAGAGGATTTTTGAGGATTTTCTTTATCCTTTTGAGCTCTCTCTCTCTCTCTCTCTCTCTCTCTCTCTCTCATCCCATCTCTCTAGTTTTTCGCGCTCTCGTTTCGAATTTCTGACTTCTACGGACTGGAAGGGAATCGCAGAATTCAAAGATTACACGCTCGCATTGAGAATCTGTGAACATCGCAGTACACGTGCTAAAATGGAACACATGTGCAAGATCTGGTCCATTCATCTAGTAGAAAAATAATTTTTTAGACTTATATACTTACTATGAGTTGAGTTTCACAAGTAAATGTGATCAACATTCCGAATTTGAAAATGAAGCCATGGCCTACTTGATAAATGTACTAGTTTTGGTTATGGGGTGGGACATGCTCTCAGTGTACCCTACCGGAGAAATAGTTTAGATACTCTATACATGCTATTTTGTGGATCGTTTTCCGCGAAGCCTTCCATATAAGTCACGCGAGCGAGTATCCCTAATATTCCCTATGGGAACTCTATAATAGCTTTCGTATACTGTTGGATGAATGCCACGTGGAAAAGATCGGGCGGTTCTTGATCGGCTTCCGATTTGAATTTGGTTGACGAGGAGTTGAAAGATCCCGACCTAAAACGAGGCCCGGTACATCTGCAACGTTTGTAGAATATGCTTAATCTTCAACGAGGAGTGTGGTCCCCATAATGTAATAATAAAATCCAATCCGTTCATAACGTGAGACCCACCAATTTAACTCTATATACAAAATTTTATTCCTACCAAATCGAATATGGATCCACACTACAGGGTAGAGTTTTGATGGGAATGCTGACCATTAAAACCTTCTACATTGTCTTTGGGGCCCAAAACGTCCTTTTAATTCCATCTAATCCATTTATATGATTCGTCCTAACGGAAAGATTATACTCTCAAAATTTTAGACGGCTAAAAAACTCAAGTGTGCAATTCCATTTAATCATATAGGTTTTATATTTGATTTTATGATTTTTGAGCTACCTGAGTTTTAAATATTCTTGAATATTTTTCTACCAAGGATAAAATGAGGGGATGAATATGATGGACGGATTGGATCTTCTGAAAACAACACTCTCTGGCACAAATCAGGTTGCAGAATGAGCTGATTCTACACACGTTGCAGAGGAGCGGGCCTCCCTTAATAATGAGGCGGACGCGAATTTACTGTACCCTCCGCGCCCATAGGAAGCTCCTGTCGTTGGAAGATATATGGTCCCAAAGAGATGAATGTGACAGATCCAATCCGTCCATTAGTTTCTCAATCTCACAATAGTAGAGGTATCCAAAAATCAGGTAGACCCAAAATTCAGGTGGACCACTCTGCACGAAAAATCAGAGATTGAACGACCACCATTGGGATTTGTGGGGTTGAAGAAGATTTGGATCAGGATGATATTTATGCCTACTGTTTCTCCCAGTGGTAAAACCCTTATTAACGGTTTGGATGGCATATAACATAATGGTCGGCTTCAGAAAAATTTCAACGGTGGACGTTTCCACTCTCAACTGATGGACAGAGTGGATTTCTCATGGGGATCTATGTAGGCCCCAGGTAGAGGAACTTCCTTTGGGCCGTGGCACAAGCAATTCGCATTTAGTCTTTACTGTGGAACAACGGTATGGATGTAGGAAGCGTATAGAGAACTAATCGTGGCCGTTGGATGGTGATCTACGACGTCTCTTTCCTTGTCAGCATGAAACGTGCTTTTCACGAGGCTCACGACAATATAGATGAGAGCTGAAAAGATAGAACCCTGAATTATTCATTTTCCGCTATTAATACTCTATGAAATTCTTCGATGTTGTGATAAATGAAGGGAGCGGAGGGATTACTACGGTGGAGATGATGAGGACCATGTGGTACAGCCATCTGTACATAGAACACGTGGCAAGACAATGTATCAATCATGACCTTTCATCTAAGTGGACCCATCATAGATGAAAAAGTATTGTAATGATGAAAATAAAACTGATTTATATGGCTAACATTTATGTGGACGCAGATTGCGTTCAACCCCCTGCCTGTCTCCAGCTGGGAACGGGCAGGAGCTTTGAGTGGCCACCGTAATGCATGGGTCTTATCCAACACCGTCCATTCATTATTT
The DNA here is from genome assembly GCA_021015155.1 of Magnolia officinalis. NCBI lineage: Eukaryota > Viridiplantae > Streptophyta > Magnoliopsida > Magnoliales > Magnoliaceae > Magnolia > Magnolia officinalis. Next base: position 62,996,342 of record JAJHSJ010000015.1, on the reverse strand, counting down.
TCATTTTAGGGTACAAGACAAAAAAATGAGGTAGAACAAAGGCTCAAGCAAACTATAACTCTTACCGTTAAAAACTAATTTTATGAATAAGCTGTATAGAAGGCAGGGGCGGCTCAAAGGGGTAGGCAGGTGAGTCAATCGCCTAAGCCCCCTAATTATAAAGGCCCTATATTATAGCAAAATTAAAATTTCTTAATTATGAAGGTCCTATATTATAACAAATTTAAAATTAAGAAGAAAAAAAAAAGCTTAAAATTTTTGAAATAAATTTATTAAAAGGCCTACAAAATACAAATCCTATAAACTAGCACTATTCTAACTCTATCGTCTCTTTTCAAAATAGTAGCATCATTTCTAATAAATACTTCTCTTAAAACATAGGACCACAACTACCTACTTTATCGTTAATTAAGTTCTCAAAAAATTAAATTTTAACATCATTTTTCAAAATTAAATTCTAACTTCATTTTTCTAATGTTTGGATTTATTTTCGGAATTAAAAGTTTTTTAAAAAGTTGAAAAAAATAGAAATTAATACTCTAATTGAAACACTTAATCTAATAAAAGAACTAGATTATTTTTCAAATTGTTTTATTGCATATAGAATACTACTAATCATACCTGTTACAGTTGCATCTGGAGAATGAAATTTTTCAAAACTAATAATTAGAAAAAATTATTTATGAACAATTAGGTATCAAGATAGATTAAACGGTTTAGTAATTTTATCTATCGAAACTGATTTATTGGGTAAACTTGAATACAAAAGTTTAATTAGTAATTTTGCATCTAAAAAGGCAAGAAGCAAATTTATGGTTTAATTTTGAATTTATTAATTTTTTATTTTTTAAACTAAAAGGCTTCATTTTTATGACTTGTCTAAGGCCCCCAAAAATCTTGAGCCGGCCTTGATGGAAGGGGCCACAGAATTTTTGGATGGAGCTGATATTTTTGTTTTCTCATCATCCAGTTCTAAGTAACTTTATGAATAGGTTGGATGAAAAATAAACATCACAGTGGGCCATAGAAAAGTTTCAACGGCGAGAATCATCATCATTGTTGCTTCCTATGGTGTGGTCCATATGAGCCTTGGATCTCCTCGTTTTCTATTATATATCCTAAAATGATAGGAAAATATGGATGGATGATGTGGATAAGATCCATACATCACGGTGGCCATTCAAAGGTAAGAAAAAATGACAGCTACGATTGTCTTCCATGTGTGATTATCGAAACATTATCCATCCATCCATCACTGCCGTCTTGATGTCTCCTCATTTTTCCAAATCATTTTAGGGCATGATCCAAAAATGAAGATCCAATTATCAAGTGGACCATATTTTAGAAAATAGTGGTGACTGAGCACCCTACCATTATAAACTTCTTAGTGCACACATTAATATTTCCTTGGTGTTTATTTGTCATCTACTTTGTTTATAATGTCACAAAAGCGCCGATGAAGGAGAGAAATATATAAACTCGATCTAAAACCGTTGTACCCTATTAATGGTCAATTACTATTAGTAATTGAATCTATTTCATTTTTTGGATAATGCCTTATAAATGATATAGAAAACTGGATGACCGAGTGGTTGCATAATACACACAACAAGGTGGCCCACATGGTAAGAGACTCACCTTCTTGAGTGAGGTGGGGTGTCACCTAACAAGCTCCCACGAGAGTAGAGCAGGTGTGGATTGGTGACCTGGTGTCTCACATAGCATGATTTTGAACTAAATAACTTTCAGAGCGTGTTAATTTTGAAAAATTGAACACAACAAGTAAATGTAATTTTATTTATTACAAATACTTGTACACAACAAGGGTATGCTTTACAACACTAATAAACTATCACTTTTAAATGACAACTCTCATACACAAGGAAAAAACTCTTTGAACTCTTAATACTTGGACACCTTGCTTTTACTCTTGAACTTACTCTTTTTTGTTAATATTGTGTGTATTTACATAATGAGACACTTCCTATATTTATAAAGAGCTATGGAAGATTCTAGAATCAATATAACTCTAAAGAGTTCTAGAAGCTTCCGAATATTTTATAAGGTTTTATATTCCGGAACATTCTAAGAGAATCCGGAAGGTTCTAGCATAATTCGGAACATTCCAGAAGAGTAAAGAAAACTCCATCAAACTCTAGAAGTTTCCAGAAGATTCAAGAGAATTCTAAAATTTTCCAGAACTGTCTAGAAGTTTCCGAAAGACTTTGGAATATTCAAGAGAGGTGGTGATGACATTTAACAAATTTGGACAGTCAAGAGAGATGGAATTAGGTGGGATTGGGAGGGTTATCCTGCGCCATCTCATCCCGTCTGTTGTTTGGGATGGTAGGGATGTATTTCATCCACTGTGCCATTGTAAACGCTGCCCGGATCCTGTCAATCCCAGGATGCATGTTTTCATCGCTATGTGGGACCCACCGAGATATCAATGAGATATCCACTCTGTCCATCATTTTTAGCAGCCTACATTTACCCATAAACCTATTTTGAGGCAGATATCCATCAGTGAGTGGGGCACACCATGAGAAGCAGTGGAGATGCAAGCTCATCCATTAGTGACAATCCAAACACTCTGTGGTGTATCCCATGGGCTATCCCAAACCCATGGGATCAGGGGACAAACACTAACACCACCATCATTACATTAAATTCCATTCCATCCCTCCTAATCCCATGGGATCGGTCTGGCCAAACATGCCCTTAAATACGTCTTGCGTAGCTATTTTTAAGGGTGTCACAAAGTTATTTCTGACAACCGCACAAGACCTAATTAAATTCCATCATGTTGTCCTTTGTTGACTATTAAGGGCATGTTTGGACAGTCAAGAGGGATGGATTTAGGTGGGATTAGGAGGGTTATCCTGCGCCATCCCATCTCGTCTGCTGTTTGGGATGGCGGGGATGTATTTCATCCATCGCGCCCTCATAAACGCCACCCGAATCCGGCCAATCCCGGGATGCATGTTTTCATCGTTATGTGGGGCCCACCGAGATATCCACTCCGTCCATCATTTTTACCAGCCTACATTTAGCCATAAACCTATTTTGAGGCAGATATCCATCAGTGAGTGGGACACGCTACGAGAAACAGTGGAGATGCAAACTCATCCATTAGTGACCGTCCAAACACTCTGCGGTGTATCCCATGAGCTGTTTAATTTTTAATTTCCTTGATAAATACATGGAAATAAGTAATTATGACTTACTCCACCTGTTTGAAAATAGCAGGAATTACGTTTGGAAATTCGGTCCATAGAAAACCATGTCATTGCCTATTTAAATATGTGGGCCCCATCATGATATATGTGACTTATCCACACCACCCATCCTTTTTAAGAGAAAATTTTAAGGCATGAGCCCAATAATGAGGCAAATAAAAAGCTTAGGGAACAATGATCATGAAGACGTTAACGATTGAAAGTTGTTTTCTCTCTAAGGCTCACATTAATGTTTATTTGTCATCCAACTTGTTCATGAGGTCACATAGCCATGGATAAAGGGGAAACAAAAACATAGGCTTGATCCAAAACTTCTGGGTCCTCGAGAAGCTTTCAATGATAGGAGTTCAATTCCCTTTGTTTCCTATGGTGTGGTCCAGTTAAGCTTTGGATCTGCCTCATTTTTTGGCTCATGCCCTAAAATGAGCTAGCTAAAGGGATGGACGTTGTGGATAAGACACACATCATGGTGGGCCCCACAATTTAACATTTCTATCCACGGTGAGTATTATAAATGAAGGTGATCGGAAATACAATGGTAAATAATTATTACCCTTTTACTTGGAATTACCACTGTAATTAGAAAATCAAACAGCCCCTAAGGTACTTTTTTTTTTTTTGTTTTTTTACACACGCACACCATGGGATTTCACCACCGTGGGTACTCGAACCCTTGACCCGGTGTTGAAACTCCAAGGAGTCTACCACCCGGGTAAGAGTAAGGACCCAACCCCTGAGGTACTTTGGATACATCTATCATAATTAGCTTCATTTGGTGGGGACTGGAATCCTCTGTGGCAATTAATTTATAGGCAGCCGTTTATGAGGTAGAATTATTTTCACCTGAAGTGGATTATGCTAAGCCAATTGCCCAGAATTGAAACATACCAAAAGCTCAAGTGAACCCCACCGCAGGAAACACTCTGAATTGATTGTCCATTGTTGAAAAATTCTTGGAGACCAAAAGTTTTGGATTAAGCTGATATTTATGTTTTCCCTTCATTCATATATGTGTTTTCTTATGAACAGATTGGATGACAAATAGAAGGTTTCAACGGTGGAAAACATTATTCCCACTATTTCATGTGGTGTGGTCTACTTGAGATTTTGATATGATTTAATTGTGGGCTCAACCACTAAAATGAGCTAGAAAAACGGATGGATGGAGTGGATAAATCACATACATTCACGGTGGGCCCAAAAGAATTTACTTGGCATAATAAAAGCGTATATAGCTGGATTAAAAGCTCATATGGGCCATACCAATGATAACTACTAAAATTACTCCCGAACCCAAGAAGTTCAAAAGGTGTGACCTTCCCGAGGTTTTATTGGGCTGATATGTATGGGAAATGGTTCTATGCGGTCGAGCCCATGGGAACTTCCATGAGGTCGAGCTGTGTGAGCCCCACCATGATGTGTGTCGAACATCAATACCGTGCATTTGATGGGCCCCATTTAAATTATGGGATGTCCCAAAAATCAGCCGTATACGGAACTAAGGTAAGCCATACCATCTAAAATCATGTGAAGACATGCCTAAAACATATAAAAGCACTTGGTTGGGCCCACATTAAATTTGGATGCATCTGAAACTTGGTCTGACCCCTCATCCAAGTGGGACAAACATAATGGATGGGCTGGATTTGTGAATCAAATCTTGGTGGGTCCAACAAATGACTATGAATGTTTTAATGGGAGAGTAACCCCTATCAACTTTTGTACGTAGTGTGGCCCACACAAGTCATAGATTGACTTAATTTTTAAGCCCAAGGCCCACCATGGAATGATGCATATGACTGATGGGGTAGATGTTCGACACACATCATGGTGGCCCCACACAACTCGACCTCACCAGAAGTTCCCATGAGCTCAACTGCATAGAACCTGGTGAGTTAGGCCTGATGAAGAGGTTTGATGGAAGATGCAAGCCATGGTAGCCCCACTCACAAACATATGGTTGCAACCCATCCCCATTGTTCCATGTGGTGTGGCCCATCGGAATTAAAATAAAGGATAAGACGTGATGGATAGAGTGGATTTTAAATACACAATATGGTGTGTTTTAGGCGGCACATAGAAGGGTTGTTATAGAGGATTTTGGTTCGGGTCTGTTAACACATCTTAGGTTAGCTATTCTCCTGTACAAAGCCCTGTAATGGAAATGATCATTCTCCTAGCACATGTGCACAATGGCAACTTTTTAAAATAAAAAATAAAAATAAAAAATATTTAACACACGCACACACACACCCCCACACACTCATGCCGCAGTGGAATTTCACCACCTATGGATACTCGAACCCTTGATCGGGTGTTGAAAATCCTGATAGTCTACCACCAGAGCAAGAGTAAGGATCCGGAGCACAAAGGCAACTTGGCATGTGGCGAACAGGATCTTTCATCTCTTGGACAGCCAGTGGGTAGGACAGCGCGTAGAACATAGAACACTGATTATACAAATTGGACGTAAACTAAGGGCCTGTCTGTTTTACCAATTATTCCAGTAATTGAAAGGAAGTGTTACCATTATGATTTTACCACCGTCAAACCAAACATAGAATTCTCCTTCCAAAGTACATGTACTTGTGGGCCCGTAAAAAAATTGGTAACCATTACACTTTTTCATAGTAGTAATGTAAAAATCTAAAAATCAGTGACATCAGTATATTTTGGTGGGGAGTGGATTAGGCAGGACACGGTAGTGCAGCCCTTACTGTTGGCCCACCTTGATGTATGTATTTTGTATCCATGCCATCCATCAGTTCTTTCAGATCATTTTAAGGCATTATCCCAAAAATGAGGCAGATCCAGTTATCAGGTGGACCACACCATAGGAAAAAGTGGTGATTGACCATTAATGGGCCACAAAAGTTTTGGATCAAGCTGATATTTGTTTTTTTCCCTTCATTCAGGCTTAGATGACCTTTTCAACAGATTGGATGGAAATTAAACACCACGGAAAACATTAAGGTGTGCCCTAAGAAGTTTTTAATGGTAGGGTGTTCAATTATCATTGTTTCCTATGGCATGGTCCACCTGATCATTGGATCTGCTTCATTTTTGGGATAATGCCATAAAATGATCTGGAAAAATAGATGGACAGTGGGCCCATGGTAAGGGCTTCACCGTCTTGGGTGAGTCCAGGGTCTCACCTAATCAACTCCCATTTTGGTAATGATTTGGCATTAATATAAAAATGTCATCGTTACAATTTTACCACTAATAAAACAAACATAGGAATTGGTGGACAGTCAAATGTAGATGCTGTCCAGAGAGACTGACAAAGTAATTTGTAATTATTGCACATTTCATTTACAATATCAACATTATAATTGGTGAAAGAAACAGACTCTAAGTGAGGAAAGGCCCATTTAGGTTAGGACTCACTCAACGGTTGAGCCCATAGGATACATGATTTGTACGTAAGTAATGCTCCCCTTGCCCAAAATCAACCGCCCATTGAGGTCATGGGTCCTTTTCGAGGTGGGGCTAAATAGAAAATTTTGAGAAACCGTGGACCATGCATACCACAAGCCTACATCTAAGGGCTGAGCCGGACCCACACTTGGCCCGAGCCAAGAAACTCAAGGTGCCAGTTCCGCTGGTTGCCAGATAGAGACAACTGATGCCAAACCCAAGGTCCCAAACTGGGCCATTGCCCACTGCACCAAGTACCACACCAGCAATTAGTTGAGAAGGAGACTTTCCTATCACACTGCTCAGCTTGGAATCCCTCCAAGGGGAAATACCAAAGGGTCTCACACATGGGAACATGGCAATCACATCGACTCAAAAATCAAGTGGGCCCACTCATTAGTTGGCCACATGGGAATGCAGTAGGGAAAGCATTAAGATTTTGAAGAGAAAAGGGGTTTGGGTGCAAAGTTAAAGATGGGAATATCATACAGATCCCATTGCCTGGCTAGTTTCACTAAATCTTACTATCGGCAATGTTTTCAACCATGGTTCTGACCTTTACATCCTCAGCAGACATCATAGACAGCTGCTTAAACATGCGCTCGGATAAATATCAGATGAGTGACACCATGTGTGTGATTCATAATCACCTGGGACCCACTGAATGGCCCGCGACACAAAAAACCTCACAACCAGAGGATAAGTGTGATCAGTGGTCTGCGAGTGGATGCTAAAAGGCAGAAACACAAACAGAGAGAGAGAGAGAGAGAGAGAGAGAGAGAGAGAGAGAGGAGAGAGAGAGAGAGAAGAGAGGCAGGAACGAGGAGGAATATTATTACTATCAATGATTTTGGGATGCCTGCAGCACCTTACAGCGGTATTCTCCGAGCGCCCATATCGGAAAAATATTGCGGTATGCAGAGTAACTGATCATACAGTTCCTGTTGAAGACTCCCATTATCTCCTGCAATCGACAAACACGATTGTACAAATAAATAGCATCAGCAAGTGATATAAAGCAGGAAACCTACTTTGTCAGCAAAAGTTTCAACAGCTATCCAGCATATTAGGGTTCTTATGCTTCCATCGAACATTACATATGGGAGCTACTTTTTGGTTATCCAGATCATGGGAAGCCCCATGGTAGATTGGAGATACCCAAAAGTTCTTCCACATCAGATCATTGATTCTGTGGACCAATGAAATGGGCCATCAGTTGCATTTGTCCATTTTCATCAGATGCGTATGATCAACTGATAGGGTAGATATTGGTAAATGGCCCATCCCATCCTGGACCCCATCAGAGCAATGATTTCACTGAAAGGTGGGCCCACATATGCCACTGCTGGATTGAACAAAAAATATTTTGATTGAGAATCATATAGTGCCTCTCCTTTTCTTTTCTAACATTTTAGATGTTCAGAAATCTTGCTTCCAAAAACTTTGGATGTGTTACATCCACAAGTCGTCACTCGTCATAGCATTGTACTTGAACGATGTTTTACAGTATGCCATAAAGCATTTCAGCATGCCAAAGGGGTGAGTCAAATAATTACCTGCTGCGGAAAATCTCCATTCTCCATTTGGAAGTTAATCAATACCCTTGCAGCGCGATGCAAAGGCTTCGGATCTCTCTTGTCCTACTCAAAACAAGCAGGAAAAAAAAAAAGAAGAAAAAAAAAGAAGAAGAAAGAAGGGTCCTTCAAGACACAGCTAGGAGGAATTCAAAAAAAAATAAAATAATAATAATAACTTTAAGACAAAGATTGGAGGAATTCAAGCATACAATGCTGATTATCATACATTTAGAGAACGGTAAACAGATGACATGCTCATTGAGTTACAAAAAACAGCAAGCAGGCATAGGCTCATTGATTTCCTGCATTCATATGTTAATGTCTTGATTGGAACCCCCCAAGCTTACATTGTTTTGCACAAGAAATCCTGCAAAACCACCAAGTTGAAATTCAGCTGCCATTTGAATATTTCATCCCCGTGGTTTTGCAGGATTTCCCCTGCAAAACAATGATAGATCAACAATGTGGCATTGGGAGGACCCACACTCAGAACCTTTCGGGAACCGGAAAATGCATCAACTCATAAACAATAGAAAAGATGCACGTATCATGGAACTAAAATAGAATTGTAAAACACACTGAGGCACTTCTACTCTTCTAAAACCTTCAACATTGCTGAGGTCTACAAGGACATCACCCGACACAATAAAGCAGCAAATAAGACAGACACTAACTAGATGACAAGGATAATCAACCTTTAAAATAATCACTGAGTTGGACACGTTTTGTGCATGCCCATTGACAAACACTTACACATGGCTACTCCGAAAAATCTTAATGTCTTTCTTTATTTTGATGGTACTACTCAAACAATCTTCACATAGATTTTAATGAATTTCTTGGTAGAGAAATACTATTATGATGCATGCTTACAGTTCTATGAAGTATTGCACCATGCACAAGTGGCAACCTAGTATGGTGATTGGGATAGTTAATCTCGTGGGGTACAAGGATGGACTAGGAGCCAAAAACTACAAGGTGATTGGGATTGTTAATCTCGCAGGCTGCCTCATGGATGAATTATGGGCCAAAAACTACAAGGTCATTGGGATTGCCGATCTTGCAGGCTACCTCATGGATGGACTATTCTCTCTAGAAGATTGTTGGGAGCTTTGCCCTCCAAATGTTGACAATTGCTAACTTTTGTAGTTAACATCCCCTCTTCTGGCTTCTGACTGGATGGGTACCACAGTCAGATCACCTTTTTTATGGCAAATGGCCATCCACATGGTCCAGCAAATTAAAGGTCCTGGTCACAGTAGACAACCACCATGCATACATTAAATACATTTTGATGCGCACTACATGTAACATACCTCTTCTATGTGCAAGAATGCTTCTTTTTTAAAAGAAAATATTTTTATACTTAGAGAATCAATGCAGTACGACATCTTCAAATATTTCCACATAACTGTACAGACATATTGGTGTGCCAGGTGTGCCAGGGTTGCTACTTCTGACACCTTACATCCATGTCCTACACCAATGCATGTGTCCATGTCTAAGTCACATGGTCGTATATGAACATTCGTTTACATCAACAATGATGAAAAGTGTTAAAGTTGATATGGAAGAATGAATCCCTAGAAATTTCATTGCAAAGTTTAACACTCACTGCAAACAGAAGAGTGGAAACCAATATCAAAACAAACCTGCTCTGCATCAATAAGAGCCAACATAGCCCATCCCGTATTCACTGTATGGGAGCGACCGCCTTCGAGATTTGTGTATTCCTGTTTCAGCAAGCATTAAATAGGTTCGTCATAGGAAGACAGTATGATTGATGTTGCAGTGCAATATGCTTTCACAAAACATTGAGGCTTGTGCAGTGAGATGAACCTAGAAACTGGCAATTAATTCTCCCTTTAGTGGATGCAGACATAGAAGTATAGCAAACAGTAATAAACGATGTTAGATGATAAACCTCTAGTTCCCAAGAGACCTTCGAGCAGATCCCACTAAGGAAACTGGATGGTAAGAAACAAAGGCCATCTTTGGTTAGAAATAACAGCCCCCATATTTATCTAAGGTACTCATTATGGGCTTTGGTTATTTAAGCTCCTACATGATTAACAGTTCGAATATTGATGGGAAGATATCGGATATACAGTGTGGAGTATTCTCCTAGGCGTCAATCGGAAAACATTACCCTGTTTCCTTGTTAATATCAGATTTAATTTCATGTGCTTCCAGCCTATTCTTTAAATAAGAACAATCTCTACATCTGGTGGCATGTAGATTTTGAGCGTAAGCATTATTCTTAGGGCATGTTTGAATTAAGAGTAATGATTATTGTGAGGAATCCACGTATCCAAACAGCCAAACTGTCTTTCCAGAGGAAAACAAATTCCATGTCTGCATGGATTCCATCTATCCACATGTGTCGTTAGGATACCTAACCTCTCATGGTCATAATATGATATTCTGGCCCAGGTTTTTAAACTCAAAATACTAACATGTAGTTAAAATATGCTATAAGCAGCAACTATCTGAGATTTCCATCTGTAAAATAATGCCCTTTTGCAATATAGAAGAATGAGGTGATTGAACCCTTAGAGCGCCATGGCTGCCTTAGCAAGAAGAGAAAGCAACATAACCTAACAATTTGAAGTTCAAGACATTAGGAACTCAAAGCCCATGTGGTAAGTTGCACCTTCTCGTGGTAAGGAGCAGATCCCACAGTTAACTGCTCATCATGACCTTCCTGCTTGCAGGTTCCTCCCCATAAGCTTCAATTAGAAGTTAGTCAACCAAGAGGCTTCTTTTTCTTTTTCTTTTTTTCTTTTTCTTTTTCTTTTTTCTTCAGAAAAGAGATCAATGTTTTTTCAACCAAGTTTACAAGCTCTAACCCACAAGACAATGAGGTTATGATGACTTGGCGCCCATAGGACCCACCCCTTACCATGAGGAAAAATACCAAGGTACCTGTCTAAACATGGTCTTATTAATGAAAAAGAAGAGCAGCGAGAATATTTACCTTATCTTGACATGAAAGATAACTCTCCCCCCAGCCACCTGAAGGAAGCTGTTTAGATAACAGAAAATCACATGCTTTGCGGATGCTAGGGCTGCTTTTGTAGGATTTTCCACCAGCCACCAGCCCCTTCACTCCAAACCATGCTGCATATGTGAAGCAGACTGCCCAGGAGCCATACCTAAATAAATAAATAAATCGTCGTAAATTTGTTTATTCGCATTCAATCATGAAACCAAGTTTTAAGGGGTCATTTAAGAAAAACTGGGTCATTTGATAAGAATCATATTTTAAGCACTTAAAATATCCCAATAAACATTTTAAGCTAAAACATGAATTCAACATAAAACTTGAAACCACAGCAACTAAGCAGGATAAACACAAACCATGAACCATCGGGCGCTTGTATCTTTTCAATGAAATTAACTGCTTTCTTTATACAAGTTTCTATCTCTTCCTTCCGATGTCCCGGGTATAATTTCTTAAAAGATGCCAATGCCTGGATTGCTGCTGAAGTACATTCCACATACCTACAATACCATTTTATTTTGTGTTAAATTAGTTGTCATCTAATATCTGACTTAAAACTCCATAGCAAATAGAAACAGAAACTAAGGTGATGAAACCTTACGGATAATCAATAACAATGTCACCAAAAGTTTCAGCAGGATTGATTAGCTGAAAATAGAAAAGAATGGCATATGTGAGTATGATTATAGCTTCCAGCCATGTCAAGTAAACTAAAACGAATAAACATATATTTAAATAATAATGTTAAAATATAAAGTATTTTGCGTAATCCATTTTATGAACATGTACTTTTGCTCCAAAGCCTATTAAAGAACTTCAAATCCTCATGTGAGTGTGATAGGCAGCCGCGCATATCAACAGTGTAGATCTGGAGATTATCTCCTCAAAATAAAAGAAAAGGTAGAAGAAGGGAAGAGATGGTTCACTTAAAGGGGACTGGACTCCTAAGAACAATTCTGTTTATTTCTTCTTAGTAAAACTAAGAGGTTGCATTCACCTTTAACTAGACTTGTGTTCTCTCCAATAGAGAAATTCCCCTACCCACTATAGCCAATAGAAGAAGAAAATAACAATAAGCCAATAAGGACAAAGACTCACTAACAAAAGACTTCTCTGACTTAAGACTATAGTCTTGCTAACTATAGGATCAGGCACATGTGCTATCCATGGGGCTGTATCATTACCTCCCTCGTCGCAAAACCCTTGTCCACAAGGGTTAAAGTTGAGAAATTGTTCTTGTTGTTGGCTCTATCTTCAATGGAACTCCCACAGCGTAGGTGTTGGAATTCTCTTCAAAGCTCGAAATTACACAGTTGAACTCTCCATGTGTTGATCCAGAGAGAATCTTTCATCACAACTATAGCAAAGACCCTTTTCCTACACTCAACTATCTCATTCAGTGTCAAGGATTTTCCAGGACCCATGGTTTGGGAAGTACTGAAGATCCTCCTTTCTTATTCATTGGAGATTGCAGCTTAATCTTAAGAAAAAGAAGGCTCAGCGTCCATCAATGGTTCATAAGCATTTGTCGGCTGAGATTCATGCTCTCTTGCACCAGGATGCCAACTTATCATCTTGCAATCGTGTGAGTCCCCATTGCAGTCACCAATTATTGCACTTTGAACATCTGGACTTTGTACTCATCCTTCAAATCCGCACACAAAGCAACTGATGAGAAACCCCTCCAACAATCCTGGTTCAATTCAACAGCCTCTCTAATTCCAACCAACTGCATTTTGCCTCGACTGGGCTAAGATCGTGGAAAAATCTTCAAACCCGGCGGCCCAAATCGAGAGCATGATACATTTAGTAAATTTCGTCAATGACAGAGGTGCCATGGCTTTGTCAACAATTGGCACCACTATATGGCCTCTTTTCCAAGATGGAATGAGGCCACTAAAACATTTTCTTCGGAATTTGGTTGTATAGAAAGAATTGCTCAGCCCAATAAATCTATCGGATGGATCTTCACAGTCAAAGCAAGGAAAATCCACCCATACCATTGTTGTTTGGATGGAGCTGCCCTGTGAGCTCCACTGGGTGTTTGATCTTAATACTGACCTTGCTGAATATTCTTCCCCTTTGGACTTGCTTATGTTGAGTGAAAGTTGTTCAAGCCTTTGGAAGGTCTCCTGAGAACTCGATCCTGCCATTCAACACTCTTTTGGAGGTTTTCCTTCAATTCCTTGACCTCTGCTTTTAGCTTTTGATATCTAATTCCATCCGCCATTGGATCCCATCATAGTTCCCAATACCGATCTGAAATGTACCCATATGTTTCAATGGTGTAGATTGGAGATATCTCCTTACAAAAAAAAAAAAAATGTAGAAAAACAGAAGAAGATGGTTCACTTGAAGGGGAAACAGCCTCCTAAGAACAATTCTGTTTATTTCTTCTAAACAAAAATGAAGGGTACATTCTTCTTAACTAGACTCGCGTTTCTCTCCAAGAAAGAGATTCCCTACCATTAAGGAATCTATTAGGAAATAACAATAGTCCATTAGGGAGAAAGACTTGCTAAAAAAGGATTCCTGCTAACTAGTGAAGACTCTAGTCATGTTAACTATAGGATAAGGCCCACATGAGCTATCCATGGAGTCATATCAGAATGTAAGGAATGTGTCATTGCCCTCAAATGGAATCCTATTTCGCCAATCAATCTTAAGGTGCTATTTTCAGTAAGTCAACTAGCCTCCATTTCCGTTCTCACCACCTCGATCCAATTCCTCTTTACTCTTAGGTCTCCCTCTCATCCTCTTTTCAGTGCCTTCGAATCTAGTTAATGTCTCTCTCCTTGATGGAGCCATCTCCAGCCTTCGTTGGATTTGACCGAAAATCTCAATATGATCTCCATCACGTCATCTCCCATCAGGACTATTCTTGGGCCCTTGGCTGCTTTGGATGATTTCAGTCTTCTATCCTTCCTAGCCTTCCCACATGTCAACCTCAACATCCCCATCTCCGCCAGACTCAATCTCTGCTCATGTTGGCTTTTAACTGTCCAACACTCTAAACCATATAACATAGGTAGTCAAATACATGTCATATAAATTGTTCCATTAAGTTACATCAGAATGTTGTGAGCACACAACACTCCAGAGACACATCTCCAATTCATCCACCACTAGTTCTATTGAAAATATCTGCATCAAGCTCCTCATCCATTTGAATAATGGATCAATCGTAACGAAACATATAGCTTTGAGGGATCTCTTGACGACTGATTTGAACTAAAGCCTCATATGTATAACTGTTTCTACTAAAGTTGCAGTCCAAATACTCCATCATGGTTCTGCAAATTCTTAAGCATCTAGACTCTAAAGCCTTCCTCCAAACGTCTGACACAGCATTTCCCACTAGTCTCATTGACCAATACCATCTCATTTGCAAATAACATTCGCCAAGGGACCTCATCTTGTACACAAGCAGGTAATGCAACTACCAATGCATTTTTAATAATTCATTAAATAGATACATTTTCATAATTCATAAAATTTAAGCTTTTAACAAGAAGCGATAACATTTTGTAGATTATAAAAACCAAAATTAGAGCTAAGGGACTTCCCAGTATGGCAAATGGTACAAAAGATATAGAGTAAACCAAGGCCATAACAACATGATAGCATCATGCATTCAATGAAGGAGGTTACCTCCATCCAAGCATAGGATCTTGTCAGCTCATAAGTTGCAAAACCACCATCTTTATTCTGCAGTGATGCAAAAGAATGCATATCAGAAGAGAGAGAGAGAGAGAGAGAGAGAGAGAGAGAGAGAGAGAGAGAGAGGAGAGAGAGAGAGAGAGAGAGGAGAGGAGAGAGAGAGAGAGAGAGAGAGAGAGAGAGAGAG
The DNA here is from genome assembly GCA_021015155.1 of Magnolia officinalis. Lineage (NCBI taxonomy): Eukaryota > Viridiplantae > Streptophyta > Magnoliopsida > Magnoliales > Magnoliaceae > Magnolia > Magnolia officinalis. Next base: position 62,981,255 of record JAJHSJ010000015.1, on the reverse strand, counting down.
AGAGAGAGAGAGAGAGAGAGAGAGAGAGATTCGAGTGATAAAACGTAGAGAAATAACAAATAAATATTGGCGAAAGAGAAACAGAGCAAGGGATTGAGATAGTCCAAAGCAAAATCAATCAGTATAACACAGTGGGCAAACATGACTCACAAACAAATATATCACATGGACCATATGCTGAAACTCAACACAGACCAAGAACTGCGACAGTGAGAAGAAGTGGTTGGTAGAAGTTGATGGCTCTAAAAGGGCAAGGGGAAGGCCCAAAAGGATGTGGATGGAGGAAGTAAGAAAATACTTTGGGACCTATGGTCTAACTGAAGTTATGGCCCTTGATAGAGTGGAATGGTGGAAAAGGATTCATGTAGTCGACCCCAATTAGTTGGGACAAGGCTTAAATGATGATGATGATGATGATGACGATCATATGCTGAAACTTCATGGATAAGGGATGTAACTTGTCACAGAACGCCCATATCTTCCCTCAGTATCAAATTAAAAGATAGGAGAATCAACTAGTCTAATAGTGTAGCACTTCACTAACAACAAAAAGTATAACAAGTTAGCATGCCTAGCACCGTTTTAAAATGACTGAAGATATGTTTCTGTAACCATGCTAAAAAACCATTACACCAATCAAAATGAATAGTGACTCTCTCATCATACCTGCACAAGCAAGTCTATCCGTCACCTCATTGGCAAGTCGCCTCTAAGAGCAGGCAATTTGCCTATGTAGGATCAATCTCCCTTGTGAGGCCCAGACAGGGCCCACAAAATGTTTGCTTCTTGTCTCTCAACGGATCCCCAACCCAATGTGTTAGGATTTACCCTTGGAGCAGCCCTCAAAGAACCTAGCTAGAGGAGACAAGCCACTGTATCCAATGCCTAATCTGCACTCAAATACACAACCAAAAAAAATTCCCATCTCGTCTCTCATTGGACCATTGATCCCAGTGATGCTAGGATTACCCCTAGAGCAGTCCTCAAAGTTTAGTTTGAAGAACTCGACTAGATGGAACACAAAACACTTTGCGCGTGCGCACACACTCACACATGCACGCACACTTAAAGAACCCAGCTAGAGGAGACACAAACGGCCATAGCCCACCCATCCACACACACACTTAAAGAGCGCAGCTAGAGGGGCACACGCACACGTGCGCATGCGCGTGTGCGCGCACACACACACAAAAGAACCCAGCTAGAGGGGACACATGCGTGCGTGCGCACAGAACATTAATCAACACTTGCCTATCACACTGAAGTTGACTCCTTTAAACTGTGGAGAACTGGAGATGTGAGAGCCCAATCAATGATCATGGAGAAATATTCTTCTCCTAAGCAGCTCCAGTAGTGCCAACCTGTTATCAAAGGTCCTCCTGGTCCTTTCTTTACAAAGGAGCCCCCACAAGATTGAAAAGGGCAAAAACTTCCACTTCACATTCCCTTACTTAAAAAGGACAGGGCTATCATCCAAGATCCATCAATCACCTCTCTAAGAGACTCATCCAAGATCCATTAATCACCTCTCTAACGAATGCCTCAACTCCCAAGCTAAGTCCAAGAAACCTGGTATTTTGTGCAAATTGGATTTGGAAAAGGCTTATGACCTCATGGATTGGTCCTTCTTGGACCATATGCTTGATCACATGGGTTTTGCTTTCACATGGAGGTCCTGGATTAAATCATGTATCATGTCGCCCAAATTCTCTATTCTCATTAATGGTTCGTCGCTTGGATATTTCAGGTCCTCCAGGGGCCTTCACCAAGGAGACCCTAGATCACCTTTTCTATACGTGCTGGTTACAGAGGCTCTCGGCGGCATGCGATCAAGAGGTCAATAGATAGGTCTCTATAAGGGAGTCTCGATCCCAAATTTCAACATCCCGATCTCTCACTTGCAGCTTACAAACAATACTCTCCTGTTCTGCGAAGTAGAAGAAAAGCAGGCGGCTCTCCTTAGCATAACTATCACTTGGTTCCAAGAGGTCCCATTCATGAAAATCAACCTTTCCAAGACCGAATTCTTTGGCATCAATCCGGAACCTGAGGTTTTTTATTCTCTAGCCGAGTCTTTTGAGTGCAAGGTAAGTATTCTTCCAACTATGTACTTAGGTTTGCCCCTGCGTATAGGTAAGCCCCCATTAGCCTTGTGGGACAAAATCATAGAAATAATGGAATGGAAACTCTCAGCTTGGAAGCTTAATCTCCTTTCGTTGGGAGGGAGAATTAATGTTATCAAAGCATCCCTTTCTAACCTTTTGGTATATTTCCTCTCCCTATTTAGATGTCCCTAATCAACTTCCTTTGGCAAGGTGGTTCGAGTGGAGGAAAATTTCCTCTTTTGAAGTGGAATGAAGTTTGTTGTCCTTGCGATAATGGAGGGGCCAACATTAAAGACCTTATCCTATTTAATGAAGCTCTTATGGGTAAATGGGTTTGGAGATTTGGTTGTGAAGAACATAATCTTTGGCATCAGATAGTGGCAGAAAAATATGGAGTAACCACTACAGCGTGGACTAAAACTTCCTCCCTCTATCGACCCCCTTTCCTGTGGAAAGGCATTGCCAAGGCTGCTTTGTCGATGTTTGATAGAATCTCCTACACTTTAGGAAGAGGAGAAAATATTTTATTTTGGTTAGACATTTGGATTGGTATTCGCTCTCTTGCCGAATCTTTCCCCTCCCTCTTCGTTATTTCTACCGATCCTATTGCCTTGGTCAGAGATTGCTTCAGCCCTTTTGGGAGTGGAAGGTCTTGGTCTCCCTCTTCTCCGGAGAAATCTCTCCGACTTTGAATTTCAGGAACTTACTTCGATGTTAACTATTTTACAGGATGCTCCTATGCCTCTCCCAGTTAAGCTGAAAGATGACATTTGTTGGTCTCTTGCTCCCTTGGGTCGGTTCTCAGTGAAGTCATTGTCCGCCTCCTCTTTCTCCACCCCTTGTTACACCAATCCCATCTGGTTCTACGGGGTTCCGTCGAAGGTGGGTGCATTTGGCTGGCCCGTGGGAAGAAAAAGAATTTTGACTATCGACACCTTAGAAAGCGCGAATGCAAATCCCGAATGCATGCCATCTGTGTCTCAAAGCTGAAGAATCGGTGGACCATCTTATGATTCATTGCTCTTTCTTCCGATATTTGGTGGAGCGTCCTCAGACTAGCAGGGGTTTATTGGGTGATGCCTAACTCAATAGATGATCTTCTGTCCGGGTGGCATGCAGATGCGGGTGGAGCTTTGGATAAAAGAAAATGGAGGACGATCCTCCTAGCAGCTTTCTGGGCCATATGGGCTGAGCGTAACAATAAATGTTTCAAGAATTCTTCAAGCTCAGTGGCGAGAGTGTTCTTCAAAGTGCTAGTCCTCTTCAGAGACTAGGCCCCCTAGCTTATGGGGGTCCTGTTTTTTCTTCTTTTACTTTGTTTCTATTTTTGTTTTCTTGAGTCAAGGCTGCTGCAGAGCAGCCCGTTCTCTGTTTAGGGGGTCTTTTTGTTTTTTGTTGTTTCTCCCTCTCCCTTGTTGCTTTGTTTTTCTTTTCCGTCTTGTTTGTGTTATATTTTCCTAGTTCTTGCAATAATATATTACCTTTAAAGAAAAGAGACTCATCAATGACCCAGCTCATTGCAAACAACACAAGAAAATGAACCCACACTGACCTAGCCACAAGGCAGTGAATGAACTGGAGAACTATCTCCTCATGCTTCAAACAAATGATGCATTTGTTACGAAAGGAGACCTATCTCTTTTTCATATTATCAAAAGTATTTGATTGGCCAAGGCCACCCAAGCAAAGCCTGTACCCTAGGAGAAATGTGAGCCCCTCAAATGATGCATTCGGTGCAAGCATGGGAGTCCTCAGTGCTACCGTGGTAGAAATATGACCCTAAAGAAAGATTTGGATGAAAGGTTTTGTCAATGATTTGGATCAATAGAAACCTTGCTTAACTTACCAAGGAGACCTCAGTATTGTCTCACTTCCTCCTGCAACAAGTTCCTATGAAGCCTAATGTTCTACACGTTGGAAACCTCCAAAGCTTCATAACACTCCTCAACTTTGACACTTTATCAATAGATAACACAACTAGATCTTGAAAACAACCAACCAAAGGTCTTTGAGCCACAAATCTTTCCAGAAATGCTCCTCATCACCTTGCCAAAGAAAATTCAAATACCTTTGCTGAACATGCCAACCACTCTGCCAAAGACATACCTACACATCAATTTTCAAATCCGTACCAGTGTTTCGAATAGCATTCATAGCGTAGCGGTAGCGTACGCTACATAGCGTAGCATAGCCGCAGCCCTACGTAGCATAGTAAATAGCGCAAATCCCCTATAGCGTACGCTATAGCTACATAGCGTGTAGCGTTTGTAGCATATGCTACAATGTATTTTTTTCATTTTTTAAGTTCTGTTTTTTATAATTGTGCAAAACTCACATCCTATATATATATATATATATATATATATATATATATATATATATATATATATATATATATATATATATATATATGTGGGAAAAGGTACAATGCGCTCGAGCTGACGATAAGCTCCCGTGAGGTCGAGCTGTGTGGACCCCACCATGATGTGTTTCGACTATCAACACCGTGCATTTGATGGGTACCCTTTAAATTATGGGATATCCCAAAAATCAACCGTATACGAAACTCAGGTGGGCCATACCATCTAAAATTATGTGAAGACACCGTTAAAACATATAAAAGCACTTGGTGGGGCCCACATGAGTTTTACATGCGCCTGAAACTTGGTCTGAACCCTCATTCAAGTGGGACACACATAATGGATGGGCTGGATTTGCAAAATACATCTCGGTGGGCCCTCAAAAATGGTTATGAATGTTTTAATGGTGCACGGCCCCTCCCCACTTCTGTATATGGTGTGGCCCACACAAGTCACGGATTGACTTGATTTTTGAGACCTAGGCTCACGATGGAATGGTGCATCTGACAGATGGGGTGGATGTTCGAAACGCATCACGGTGGGGCCCACACAGCTCGACCTCATGGGGCGTTAAAATCAACTCGAGCGCATTGTACCTTTTCCCTATATATATATATATATATATATATATATATATATATATATATATATATATATAAAAAACGTCAAGTTAAAACCAAGCCTTTTTATATTTACTTTCACTTAAAATGGCGGTGATCCTTTCTTAAAGTTGGTGTGAAACTCACATACGAAAAAACCTTTACAACTAAAAATAAAAAGGGTTTCGAAAGAGGGTTTTCGAAAACCCATCTTGGTATAGATGACATTTATATCGTACTTAATACTCTTAACCTGTGGGATTTTTATTTCCTTTCATACTAGTGAGCTATGAATTGTGGTTTCAATTAGACATTATTAATTAAAATGGTTTTCTTAGAAAGTCGTTGATGCAATAATTATTTGATTTGTTTTATAACTTTATATACGTAGATTAGCTTTTGATAAATGATAATTAATACTTTGTTTGAACATGATACTTGAAAAAATGAATCATTTATTAGGCATTTTTATATTTTTTGCTTTTTTTTACTAGTTATCATATTTTTTCTATTTTTAAATTAAAAAATATAAGTATCATGTAGCTTAAGCTACACACTACAAAGAGCAGAACGCTACGCGACACACTACCGCTATTTAAAACAGAGTGTTTTAAATAGCTACGATATATAGCGTGTAGCTTACGCTACGTAGCGTAGCTTAGCCTTAATGGTATGTAGCACATGAAAATAGCTTAAGTCACGCGTAGCCTACGCTACACGATAATTTATGTAAGCTACATGCTACATAAGACTATGCTACGAGCCACGTAGCTCACATTAGAAGTTAATTTTCAATAGAACATGAAAGTCAATGTTTTCAATGATTGGTTACGAAATCCTATTTTCAATAAAAATTACTTAAATCTTTTCAATGCTTTCAGTAAAATAATACAAGTAACAATATTAAATCTATTTCATTGCTCTTTCTTTTATATTTAATTATTGCCCTTTCCTATTACTTTAGATTGCATTTGGTTACACCAAATATGATGAAATTATGTTGATTTCATTATTAATCAGTCTAATTTGGTGTAGAATATCATGAATTGGTGCAACCACATGCAACCTTGATTAAAAATCTAGGTTCTCGGTAGAAAATCCTCCACCTATAGAGCTTCTGCAATCTGGAAGGGCATTCTTGATATGAAGCAGGAGGTGGTGAAAGGGATTCGGTTCTCGGTTGGCAATGGAGAAAAAATCTCATTTTGGCATCACGCTTGGATTGGAAGCATCCCCCTTAAAGATTCTTTGATCTTCAGGTTGGCTCTCGATCGGAACATCTCGGTGGCAGACTCCATCTCCGTTTCCAGTTCCAACGTAGCGTGGAACATTCGCTGTTACAGAAATCTCCACGACTGCGAGATAGAACAGCTAGCAAGCCTCCTCTCCCTTCTTCGATGCCCTGCTATTAATCAGCAGGCCCATGACAGTCCTCTTTGGTCTCTTGACAAGAAGGGTCTGTTCACGGTTAAGTCTCTATACAACCGTTTATACAGAAACTCAGTCTCCCCAACAAGGCCTACGTTGGATTATCCATGGAAGATCAAAATCCCCCCCAAGTTTGTGGTGTTTAGCTGGCTGGTTAGCGTCAGAAAGGTGCTGACAGTTGACAATCTGAGGGAAAGAGGTATGTGCATCCCCAATATATGTCTATGCTGTATGGAAGATGCAGAATCAGTCAATCACCTTTTCATCCACTGCCCGCTGACCCGGCAGATTTGGCCCGTCGTTTTATCCTGGTTTAAATCTACATGGGTCCATCCTTTCTCTTCGGATGCTCTGCTCTCTGCTTGGCAAGGAACAGATTTTGGCAAGCAAGGTAACATCATTTGGAGAATGGTCTTAGTTGCCATATGGTGGACGATTTGGGAAGAAAGAAGGAGGTTCTTCAAAGGGGAATCCCATGAGGTGGGGCATCTGATCAAGAGGATCCATTTCCTCATCGTTGAATGGGCCGCTGTAGTTCTGCCTAGCAGCTTTTGTAATGCTTTGTTCTTTTCGGGTTTTTAGGTGGCCTGTTCGCTTGCTCAGCGGGCTGCGCCCCTTATTTTGTATTCCCGTCATTTCTATATAATATATCGTCGTCTTTCAAAAAAAAATAAAATTCTAGAAGTAATTTGCAGCTTACGCTACACGCTATGTAGCATACGCCTTACGCTTCAGAGAAGTGAACACTATACTACACGCTATTCGCTATTTAAAACATTGATCCATACTTCTTATGAATGGACTCCCTCCATAAGGATGGCCACTCCTACCCATATCTCTGCCAACCATTTACTTGAAAGTTCTTAGTTACATTCCACAATTCTCCCTACCCCTATGCCCTTCGCTCTTCAGCTTCAAAAATCTGCCCAATTCATGAGATGAAATTTATGTTTGCTTCAACATATTCTCACAGGAAATTGCAGTGCAGTCTCTTCACTTACATCGCCACCTCACCATCATTCTAAACTGGGAAATGAAATACACTGGTATATTCGACATAACCAACTTAGTGAGAAAATTCTACCTCCCAAAATGATAAATACTTCCCTCTCCATTTCGCTGATTCCTCTCCAACATCTTAACCACCAGTTCCCAAAAAGCCACCACTTTTCTTCTGATTGAGGAAGTAGCCCTGGAAACTGATTTCCACTTCCCAGCTTTTCCTCAAAAACTGTGGACATTCCTTCCAAAAAAGAAGATATTAAATTGATTTACGAGGTAGAAAGAGATACAAGGTGATTGTTCAAGGTGACCCTTCATGGAATCCATGTAAAACAGGAATCTGAAACAAAACAACAACAACAACAAAAATTGAAATCCATGCTTTTCCATTTATGGGGATTCCAAGTTACTTTTCGATGGATATCTTTTAGTTTTCGTCCATCCAAACACCCCCTAAGGGGAAGCCCAAGATAATGTTCAATATAGAAACTCAAACGGAAATATAATCATCCGAACTGAAATATCTAAAAATGTAAAGATAAATCAAGGAGCAATGTCAAAGAAGAATATTAACCGATAAGAATAAACCTGCATAAGGTAGATTCAAAACAGCACCAGTCGGCTGTCAGCAATGAAACCTCTGCAATTAATTAATTAACTTCCCAGCAATCAAAGTGATGGCCCAGGTAAATATGTGTTTCCATCATTGAAAAAGTATAACTTCTTTACAAGCTTAATACAAAGTGAAACACCATATCCTCTAGGAGTATATGATATGCAACTATGTTTGAAAAAGATTATACTTCAATTTGATATGCATATCATTAAAAACATTCGAAGTCCAAATGCCAACTGATATTCCACATGATGCCCCGCTACACCCAAGGTGAACCAAGCAGCACTTACAATAGGAACTTCTGTCTTGCACCTTCTATCTTATCTAAGTATGCGAACTCCCTTATTATCTCAGTTTGCTTCTGTGGGTGTGTGTGTGGGTGTGTGTGTATGTGTGTGAGAGTGAGAGAGAGAGAGAGACCTGTAGTGAAAGAATGACATTCACTGCGTCATACAATCTGTTTGCATTGATTGGTTCACCAACGGTTTTTGATGCAATTTGCGACAACAAGAGTGCAGCCTGCACAAGCAGAAAAGTTACACATGCACCTAATCAATCAGATACACAAGAGTGTGTTTAATTACCTTTAAACCTTCTGCAGTGCAATCTGATATGGGCCATCCATGATCTCCGGTTGAGAAAGGCCATGCACCTTTAGAAATGTGACGATACCAGAAACTAAGATCACCAGGGCAGTCTTCCAAAACCTTCAAAAACAAAGTGGAACAGGTCATAGGAAAAAGTAGGGGAGGACCACGGTCAAGATATCTGAAAACAACTTGATTTTAAAAACTTTACTGAGAGAGAGAGAGAGAGAGAGAGTAGAAAACTACTGCTCCCAAAGTAATATAGTGAAACCTGCGAATTCTTTATGTACTCGTGCGCTTTCTTAAGAGTTGGACCAAATTCCTCAAGAAGGCTAGTTGAGATTATTGCCTGAACAGTGAAAGCAGTGTCCCATAATTGACTGCCATTATAACCCTGCAGTTCACCACAATCAATAAGTGAGTTTTGAATCGAATGTCCTCCGGCAAAAAAAAAAGTTATGCTGATGACCACTTATGCACTGAACTATATGGTTTTAGATTTTGAACACCTGTGAGAAACCCAGATTCAATTGACACTGGACAAAAACAAAGACAAAATGCCACTACATAAAAGTAAAGGTGGTTTATTTTATTTCCAGACCTGCATTTTCATGCCATCTTCTGCAAGCCACAAATAGTCAAAAATCCTTGGCAGGTGCAACTTGAATGCCTCAGAATTTGGATCTTCGACCCAGCAGCAAAGCATATTTAAGACCTGCTTATTATGAGATAGACAAAACCAATGGACAGCAAAATAGATGATGAGTTCCGCTAATGCATGTTCTTATTCATCAAAGGAATAAATTTTGGAACATTACAAGAAGATCCAACCAATATGTTTGCAATGGCAAGATTCCTACAATATTCTTGAATTAATTACTTTCTAGTAGGGGATTTTTTTTTTTTGCTGATGTTACAAATATAAAAATTCCAGAAGCCATGAAATTATCAAGTCTACTGTTGAATTGGTGAAAGTTCACCAAGTTAATTTAATAAATAATAATAATAAAACCACCATACCCACCAAAATGAAGAAATAAACAAAATCTCTTCAAGGAGGTTAAAGGAGCCTTATTCAACTCCAGGCTGGTTAAAGAAGTGAAACAGCTAACAAATATTATTTTTTCTTGTAACTGATAATTTATTTAAAAGGCAGCAGAGCCGCAAAAGAATACAGCAACAAAACAAAATCACAAAGAAGATCAATCAAAGCCTGAGAGATTGCAATCTCTAAAGCTTTGAGGACACAGCCGCCCACCCAATAACAAGAGATCTCACATTTCAGAAAACTGGCTTCGCATTACCGGAAGCATCTTTCAAACATCTATTGTTTCTTTCAAATGCACCGCACACCCATGAAACAGCCTACAAATATTATGGCTAAGATAAGCCAAAAGACTACTCAAAGTAAAGCTCTTAATAGAGCTAGAACACTAGTACTCAGTGAAATGAAAGAGGTAATGAAACAACCTTCAAAATTTTATTTCATTATCAAAGAATCGCTTCTATTTCCAAAATCTGAACTCCACTCATCATCGGTATCATCATATAGTTTCGTCCTAACCATTAGGGTGGCTTTACAAATCCTGCTTAAACACAAATTCTCAATGATTTCTTGGTGCAACTTCAATGACCAGCTGCCCACTTGACATCAACCCTCTTTTACCTGGGATCAGGACCAGCTGGTGCAACCACTACCAGGCATAGTTGAATTTGTGGCAAAACTGAACTCTATTGGTAAAAAGACAAAATAAAGTATACGCCACTCATGTAAAATACAAAATAATTACTTAAAACAGGAAATTTTGCTACATCAGTTAAAAATAAGAAAAACTGTCAGTTAATTCTTTCAAGAGATCTTGGGACAACAGAGCTGGTCATAATGAAAGTTTCATCAAGCAGAATTGGTTTCGTTCACTAACCAGTAGTTGATTCGGTTAAAAGTAACTGTATTCTAATGAATTAACAATACATTCTTTGGTTCCAGTCACCATCTCGTTTAACAAAAAAGAATGTATACAATTTCTATAGTCTAAAAAAAAGAGCAACATCTGCAACATTTTTGAACGTACCTTGTTTACGGGCCCAATGCAAATATAACGAGTGTTCTCGTCTTCGTAATGAATATGTTGCATTGTGGTGCACAGAGCCTTCTCTCTCAATTTGGCACCAGGCCAATGCATTAGAATAGGCTCAACAACCTTGTGAAGAGATGCCCATAGGACATCCTGCACCAGTGGATGAGGGTAGTATAGGTCTTCCTGCAATAAGAGTTCAGTAAAATCTTCATATTTATGTATCTTTTAAAGTTGATGGAAGGACAAGTCCAAACAATGGATATTGCAGAAGGCTAAATACAAAGACAAAAGATAGAATATAGACCAGAGCAAAGCCAGAAATACTAATTACAAATGGATATTGAAGGACATGTTATTTGGGAATCTCCATGGCAACAAAGTTTGTGAGTCTATTGGATTCAGCAATTCTTTATGGATGATTAACAAGATCCCTATATTTTGTATGGCTGGTGTTCTTCAAAAGCGGCTCAATATCAAAGTAGGATCATAAATGCATCATTTACAAAGACATGGATACCAACTTGTTTTTTTTTTTTTTTTTGAAAACATGGGGTAGTCCCCGCCCCTTTTGAGGCGAGACTATTCCCTGCGGATACACGCAATCACCTACAACCACGTGAATCGGGTAATGCTAAGGAGGGGAGTCGAACCCACAACTGCAGGGAGCAAACCCACGGTGATGGCCACTCACCCAACTTGTTGTTTCACAAAATCCTGAAGTTTTCCCAACAATCCATTTGCAAAAAGACTGAATGGCTGATAACAGTGTTCATGTCCATAGGTAAACGATACAAGAATTTTTCAAAAAAACAAAAACAAACTTATTGAGGAGTGCATCAGAAAGACACTGATGTAACTAACCTTTGCACACAAATTACGGGCTTGATTCCAATCCACTTGTTGATACGGGGTCATGTAGAGCTCCTTTCTCAATGACAAAACTAATGGTGTGATTGGACCAACAAACCTCTTCCCATACAAGTACGACATGGGCAGATAAACCATTCGGCAGTGACACCACATCCTTCCTGCACAGTGAGAAATTGAAGGATTTTAGAGAGAGAAAGGAAAGAAAATTCCAGAAAAGTTAAGTCATCACACCTGCATAATTTGAGAGTCAAAGAAAGAAAAAACCAAGTGCATAATTGGATTTGAGTAGATTTTGCTTTTTTACAGTTTGTTGTCTATTTGAAGTTGACAAATCATTATTCATGATCGCCCAATTAATCTTTTGTTTTCTAATTTTAAATTCAATGTTCTCATTTTTTTTCTACTGTCCAATTGGAATCCCCAATCTCCAACCTAAATCTGATCAGACATCAAATGTTTGAGCAGTAATCAGGATTTCCAACGGTTGACATAGTATAAGCATGAACTGTGCAGAGATAAAAACTATATACAGCTGAGGGGCAAAAAAAAATCACTATAAACCTGGATGAATAGGTAGAACATAAGGGAGTAGCCATATCTCTGGAGGCAATGGATTATTGCCGGACCATTCAAATGCTCCAAGAACCTGTGAACAATATAGCACGCAAGCAAACAAAGAAAAGATCCCTAAGTACCTTAAACCTTTGATTTTTCTGTTTAAACCAACAAAATAGATGTTTAGTTCTGTACCGAAAGCCACATTTTTCCCCATGATGTTATTGCAGTGACACTACCATGGTCCAGGATCCATTTTCGCCCTTTCTCCATTGCCCCCTCTCCACCTTCAGCTGCTTCACCAAGCAGCCTCAGAGTAACATAGGTTAGGGAAGTACCAAACATGGTGCTAGGGCCCTCAATGTGCAGACCCCAACCTCCATCTTTGTTCTGCAAGATATGTGCATAAAATTAAGAAAGCTTCCATGCCTCGAGTATTCCATCAAACATATACAACGAACTGGGAAAGATGATCAGAAATCCTAAAGGAAAGGGAAGAGAGAAAAATGTATAGCAGAATGGAGTATTGCAAGTACAGGAAATCATCCTTACCTGATGATTAAACAGATAACGACACATCTCCCGCCGATGTTCCGATGATAGAACAGTATTCAGTGCTCCTGTAATGTATAAACTGATGACCTGTTCCACACAATGCATAAGGCAACATGCAAAACAATTAGTTCTTCAGGAACTAAAATCTAAAGACTAAGCAAATTCCTCAGTTGGTTTATTCAATTTTATATATTGTATTCTACTGCCTCTCACGGATTTTGAAAAGGAAGATCCAACCATATCCACTCAGCAATAAACTAGGGCAGCCTGGGAGGTGCATAATTTGGTCAAAAAATTGTAGACCTTTATGTTGCAATTAGCAAAGAGTTGAAAGAAGTAGCAGATAACCCAAAATAGTTTAGTCAGCGGAAGTTCTCTCTGCCACATCAGCAGGCACCCAAAAATATCAACAAGAATACACCTGAACCAACAGGAAGTGATCATGCTGTTCACAGGTGTGAGCCCTTACCAAGCCAGGCAAAAGAAACATTGGACCCCCATAATCCCCAGGCCAATGCCCATCATGTGCCTGGATAGTAGAATGAAATTTGATAGCCCTTCTTAAGGTGGTTGTTACTGCTTCCTCCGTGACATCTTCAGTGTCTTCTAGCTTGACTTGGGGTAGATCCATAACACATGGATTCTCCTTTGCAAACTACATTTCAGAAATAAAGGAAATCAGTGTAAAAGCAATGAATCTATAAGGCAGAGCCCAATGTAGGGAACTGATAAAAAAAAAAAATCTGTCTCCATCAATCAACCAAACGCATCCTAAATAAAGTATCTTCTAAAACCTATAGAATGTCACCATCATTTCATGCAACCTTATGGACCAGCTACTGAATTTGTATGTACCAACAAGTCAACAACAAAAATTTATTCACTACACACACACACACACGCACACGCACGCACGCACGCACACACACACACACACACACACAGCATCCAAGAATCATCTTACAGTTGATCAGCAGGACAAGATGTCAGGAAGAAAACTATAAGATGCATGCTCGATGTCTCTTATGACAAGAATGCTTGAATTAGCATTGAGGATGGCTTCAGGTGAAGAAAACAAGCTTCTCAAAATTTGAATTCATGCAGCAGCATGTATCTTTGAAATCCTTTACAGCAAGTGTATGGGATTCCTATTTTGCAATGAGCATAAACTTCAAAGATACTGAGAAGCAAAGCAGAGCTCAGAGGTACCCTGTAAGGGGCAAAGGGGCACTGGGCTGGCTAGGGTTGGGACGAGTTTAGCCCTAGTCCCTAAGCCCTGGCCTTAATTGGGCTCAAAGGCCCTAGCCCCGTAAGGAAAAGAGTTAAAATGATCAAAGATTTGAAATAGCTCATCATGTGGGCGACACGTGTGTGTTGAATGTGGACCATATTGTTGGTCAGTTTTTTTAAACCATCCATTTTTTTTCCAGATACATGAAACCAGTCATATGACCTGATCAGCCTATTTTTGGGTCACAGAACATATTTGGCAGGACCCAAACAACTCATATATCACCCGCACATTCCGCACTGACACATGTGGAGAGTACGATTCAGATGGCCACAGCCGCAAGTAGCAATCACATTTCTCACTTTTCTAGTGTCCTATAAATCCAAAGATTTAATTTTTCACTCATCCCAACAAACCAAACAACTATATAAAGAACTAACCCATAATTAAAAAAAGAAAAGAAAAAGAAGCGAAATGCTAACATCAAACAACTAGATAAACCACCATCCCATAATTAAAAAGGAAAATAAAAAATAAAAAAAGAAGAAGAAGAAGAAGCAAAATGCTAACTTTACTATGCATTACACAGCTTCCAGCTTCCCATCTTTTTGTTTCATAAAGCAATTTCTGCAGAATCTTCTCATGTAACCAAATCTATAACTCAAAACAAACAATTCAATAGTTATTGGATACATTGGCATAATGGGAACTGCTACGACGATTCACAGAGAGGCTTTGGGAGATCTAGGCCACCCATCAGTTGAGGGGCCACCAAAAACATGCCCTGGCCCAAAAATCATGGCAATGTACTCATCGGCTCGGCCGCAAGCATACCCAAAAAAAAAAAAAAAAATTAAAATCAGCAGATGGAAAATAAAAGGACAACCAATCTTTTATCTGTACACATGAACAAGTGGATCATTCAGATTTTTGGGTTGTTGAATGCTCAAATGACTCCCTGCATGATGATGAGCAGCCCGGATCATGTGTGCCACATTGCCACATGTGCCATGAATCATCTCTTTCAGTCGCTCCTTGCATGAATCTTAACATTTCTCTAACATATATAACCTGATAAGCTAAAAAATATATATTAATTAAAATGAAATTAAGAACTCTTTTTTTCTTTTACCTGCATTCGCATGAGCAGATCTGAGCTGTGCTTCTTCTCGAACCGAAGGTTCGAGAAACCTTCCCGAACCTTCTCGACCTCGATCAGCTCTTCCGGAGACCCGGCCTTGGGATCGAATTCCCACACCTGCCTTCCGACATGCTTGTTCAGACTCCGAAGCCACGGATTGTCGCCACCACCCTCGGCAATCTTAAGCTTCCACATTGCAGCTGATCAGAGACCTAAAAAACCAACGGCCATAATTCTTTCTATTCTCAAAGGAAATCTACTAGCAAGATTCTTGAAAATTCGAGAAATCGATAAAAGCTCGACGCATGAAAAAGAAAATAAGAAGTGATTTGCAGGCGAAATGCTAATTTCTCGACGGTTTTCTACTGGAATTTGATTCTGATGGGTTTCTATGTACAATTTTTCGTTTGAATGTGGGGTATAATGGTAAATACGAGGGAAAATGGGTCCGATTTTTACCCTCGGAATTGCAGATTTCTGCGACGTATTGTGGAAAACCAGCAGCTGGAGAAATGCGAAGCTTTTTCTCTGCAACAGCGCATGGAAATGCGTCTCTCCGTCACTGACAGCAATCGCTCTCGCTGTGAGCACTTAGGCCCGTTTGGCCAACTGCATTAAATGGGATGTGGATGGATTGTAAAAGTACCAATAAATGCATGTGTAAGGTATTTTCCTTGATTCGGTCTATCCCATGTTTTCCACTACCATGTCTGGAAGGTTTGCAGTTAAAAGTAAATTTCGTAATTTTCTTTTAAATTACACTCGAAAATTTATCATCATGAGATTTGAAAATCCTATCTCACACTTTCTAACACAAGGCTTATGTTCCAAAGCCTATAAAATTAATTTTAATTCCATCCCACACTCCTTTCAAACATGTCATTTCCAATACCAATGTGAGATTAGCAATGCAATCTCGTTTAATACAACTTAATATCACTAGCCAAACAGGCCCACGTTGGCTGCATTGCATCGTCATCCAAAATTTTATTTTCAGAAACCCATGGCGACTCGCACGAGGGTAATAGCCGAATACGTACCTACGTGTCACACAAGTGAGGGATCAGGCGGGACCTATTTGGATTGACGTATTAGGGTGTACTGTATTGACGTATTAGGGTGTACTGTATTCCATCCAACTAATGTTCATGTATACGTCCGATGAATTTCAGAATACATCCACATCAATAGTAGATAAATCAATGTTTGGATCAAATTGGTTGTTGGGGCGAGTATACAAGGACGTCCAATGATTAACATTTGGGA
The DNA here is from genome assembly GCA_021015155.1 of Magnolia officinalis. Lineage (NCBI taxonomy): Eukaryota > Viridiplantae > Streptophyta > Magnoliopsida > Magnoliales > Magnoliaceae > Magnolia > Magnolia officinalis. The sequence continues at coordinate 62,964,862 of JAJHSJ010000015.1, read as the reverse complement.
TATGACGTATTAGGATTGCGCAGTGTATATACGTATAGCATTGAGGCTACATGCATGAGAATGGCTACTCCCATTGCGATACAAAAGTACAATTGATTCTCAGCGGCTATGTGGGTCCCTCAATGAGGTTCGTGAGCCATCCATGACATCCATCTATTATAATTGTCAGATTTTGTGACGATTAGGGCCATGTAGCTAAATCGTCACTGTCCGATCAGAATATTGAGACAGATAGGATCCAACATCAGAAACCTTTTTAGTTTTGGGTGGTGATCCGATTCCAACTGTGCATCTACTAATTATGCGAACCACCATAATTGGGTCCACTTTTTCGATCCATACACCCCATCAATGAGGGGCCTCTTGCTCTCCAAGAGGGTCATGCAACTTCTAACCTGAATTGGCTCATGGTTTCACGGTATATGCATATCGCAGTATGATCAGGAAGCAGATATTCGTACCTGAACGATGGGCTTTCCTATGTCCAATTTGGTGGACGATTTTCCGATGTACCCCCATCCAACGTAGTAAGAAGTGTATCCAACTACTGTATTGCGAAACTAAGACCTTCACGTGCAGCCAAACAGAATCCTACATTTGACTTTTAGACGGCAGAGACGTAACTCACGTGTCAGCGCCGAGGGCGTCGTTTGCTGCGGATCGAATGCCAGACGACTATCTCGTTCTCGAAATGCGAATACACACGATCCAGGCCACTCATTAGGTGGGTCACCCAAAGCAGTCAGGATATGACCCCAAGAGTCAGGATGGTCCACTCACGAGATGCGCTACCTGCCTATTTCGAAATGGACGGTTGGAAAGAAAAGGATCAACGGTCCGTATGCAGCATTTAGATGTGTCCTGCCTGATGAGTGACTCTTGAGACTGAGAAACCAGATGAGTGGACTACGTATCCCACAAGTGCCGAGCTGCCACGTGTGCTGAAAATGGACCTTTGGGTGGGACCCCTGACTGTGGGGCTTACAGTGATTTATGTCCTAAACCAACACAGTCTAACCGTTTTAAACCTCATTTTAGGGCATGGTCCCAAAAATGAAGCAGATACAGATCTCACCGGGACCATACCACAAGAAACAGTAGTGATTGAATCCCTACCATTAAAAACTTCATGAGGGCCGCGGAATGTTTATATGCCATCCAATCTGTTCATGAGGTCACATAGATCTTGACGAAGAGAGGCGCAAGTATCAGCTTGATCCAAAACTCATGTCGCACAGGGAGTTTTTAACATTGATTACCATTGTTTCATGTAATGTGGTTCACCTGAGATTCAGATATGTTTTTTTTTTTTTTTTTTTTTTTTTTTTTATTATTATCATGCCCTAAAATAAGCTTTCAACATGAATGGATTGTGTGTTTATAGTCACATGCATCAGAGTGGGCTCCACAATCAGGGTCCCACCCACCTCGAATGATTATAAATGATCAAGTTTCATATGGGTTTTAACCAAAATTAGATCTATCCATTTACTAAATGAGTGCGGGTCCAAATTTTAGATACAAAATCTTTTATTAAATGGACAACTCTATGTCGAGCATCGGTCAACTCCATCAGAGCCATTTATAAATGGGTCTATGTTCTGGAGAGGAGATCCACCTGGACCCATTTCTAAATTAATGGGTCGATCTAATGGGTTTCGTTAAGAGATATCTAGACCCACTTATAAACCAGTCTAACAGGTCAGGTTCGAAATAATGGGTCTGGGTCATCTTGATTTTATATTAAAATTAAATTTAGTAATTTCTCATAATAACAAAATTGTAAATAATGACACAGGTAAAGATCAAAATAATAGAGATGGTGATTATCTTTACTTGCCAGTTACTCCCTTTAGATTTTTTGTTTCCCCATGTTACTTGTCAAGATATGCAAGAACTAGGTCTATTCTTGGACCCAAACCCAAACCATTTAACGAATGGGTTGGGTCTAGGTCAGGTCTAAATGAGTCGGGTCCAGGTACCCCCATCGAGTCCAATGACCCATTTACAGCCCTAACCTTGTAGAATATGTGAAATGTGGAGGCCTGGACCAACTTCAGCTAAAATGATTTGAACTAAAGCCTGATTAGAAAATTCATGTGGCCATTCATGCCAACCCAAATGGCCAAACCTACCACAGTGGGATTCGCCACAATGGGTACTTAAATCCATGACCTCTTGTTGTAACTCATATGAGTCTACCACCCAGGAATGAATAAGGACCTGAGTTTTGGATCTGCCTAATTTTTTAACTCATTCCCTTTTTATGAACTCACAAATCTAATGAACAAAGTCATTAATAATAAAAAATAAAAAAAATAAAAAGAATAAAAATTTGCATGCCTACTACATGGCCGTTTGGATCATAAGTTACTTTAGATAAGCTACTTATGCCTTAATCAGCTTATCTTGGCTTCTACTTATTAAGCTAAAGTGATTAAGGGCAAGTTTGGATACAACAAGTGGAAAAAGTAACTTATTTGAGATAATTAAGTTTGGTTTAAGGTCAATTATAAGTAACTTTTATACTTGAAGGTACTTAATCACTTCATATTAACAAGTAGAAATCAAGATAAGCTACTTGAGGCATAATTAACTCATGTTTAAGTATCTTACCATCCAAACACCCCCTAAGAAATTGTAATTAAAAAAGCTACTTATAATTGATCTTAAAGAAAACTTATTTATCTAAAAGAAGTTACTTATCTACTCTAGTAAGTAAAAAAAATAAGTTACTTGGTGGTATCCAAACAGGCTCTAAAAGTGGGTGGTTTTTTGTCTAATGGTAAAAACTTTAAATATAATAGAAAAATATTTTAAAAGCATGTATTTTTTCCAACAATAGAACAAAATATGAGTTGACATATGTAAAAATCCCTTATTTATTTGAAATTTATTGTGAAAAAGGGGTAGTTCATCTCTCGCTTGATTATTTGTAGTTCATTGTATTTTTTACAATAATAGAACAAAATATGAGTTGACATTGTATGCTCGAACATGTGCCACATGTACAATGCCCATGAAATTTAAATTTGCAATTTGTCACCATTTTAACTGTCCAATGGCCCATAATTCTTACAGCTTAGTTTGATTTCACGATGTGCCACATGTACAATTTCTCAAGGGATGCGGATAGGGTACTACCCCGCTAGGACCTAGCTAGAGACAGATGGTCCTAGCAAGGGCTCTATGTAGCCACCATGATCTATATGTTTTATCCACGCTATCCATCCATTTTAATAGGTCATTTTAGGCTATGAGCCCAAAAGGAAGGCAGATCGAAGGCTCAAGTGGACCATACTACATGAAGTAGTGGAGATTGAATGCCTATTGTTGAAACCTTCCTAGGGCCCACCGTGATGTTTATTTCCCATCCAACCTCTTCATAAGGTCACGTAGACCTAGATGAAGGGAAAATATTGGTCTAATGCCATGATGTATATATTTTAAGGCACGAGCCCAAAAATGAGGTAGATTTAAATCTCAAGTGGACCACACCATTAGAAAATATTGGGTGTTGATGCAGAAATTTGGTTAGCCCTCCTTGGCTCGCGAATATGCACAAAGAACAAGCAAAGAAGACTCTATCTCATGCTGGGGACCATCCGTTGTTTAAGTCAAGAATCTAGGTCTAGTAGAGTGTCTAGGGTTTAGGGCTAGAGATTGTGCATATCTCTCATCTTTGGGAATGTTTTCATTTATAGGTGGGAAGAGACGGTGGTGTAGAGGGCGTTCGTCCCTGTTTTGGTGGGAACGGAAGGATTTTGAGTTTACGCGCGACAGATCCTTCTAAATCTTCAACTGAGATATCGAGGAGAACGGTGTCGGAGATGGTTTTTGCGATCTTCGGCGCCAATCGCGAGCCGACTGGACGTTAGTTAGGTTGGGCTTGGCCGACCTGAGGTGATCTGGCCTGGTTCTCTTGAGGTCGCATTGTTATTTAGGGGTGGCAAGCCTGGTCGACCCGAGGTGGGTGATTTCTTTCTGATGGTCATCTGGCCTGCTGAGGTCGGGCTCGGCTAACGTTGGGGTCGAGCTCGACCTGATGCCGAGAGGTCGAGCTCTCTTCCTACTTAGCCGAGAGGCGAGTGTTGGACCGTTGGGTCACGCCTGTTGCTATTTGAATACTCGACCTGGCCTGTTGACGGTAGGTCGATATATTTTCCCCATAACAGTGGTAATTGGACGCCGACCATTAAAAACTTCATAAGGCTCAATGTAATGTTTACTTGTCATTCAATCTATTAATTAGATCCCGGAAACCTAAATGAAGGAAAAACACAAAATTTAGCTTGATGCAAAACTTTTGTCACTTTAAAATGCTGTTAAGGATGCTTTTGTTTTACAACTTACTGCAGTGAGGCGCCGGGACATTGTAGTTATTATTTAATGCATGGAAATTAGTCTATTTCGGGGTTAGTTGACCGGAGGCGGATTAGCTACTATTCACTTCAGTAGTTAATCTAGCTACTGAAGTTACATTATCAAGTTCTGCAAGCCCCACCATGATGGATGTGTTGTATCCACATTGGTTATCCAATTGGAGATATCATTTTAAGTCATGAACTCAAAAATGAAACAAAGATCAAGTTGACTTGTTACAGAAAGTTGTGGGAACAATGATGCTCACCATTGAAAACTTCCTAAGCCTATCATGATGTTTATTAGAGATTTAACCTCTTCATAAGTTCACACAAACAGAGATGAAGGGATAACACAAATATCAGCTTAATCCAAAACTCCTATGGCCTCAAGAATTTTTTAACTGGAGGCTTTCAATCCCACCGCTTTTTCATGGTGGGTCCACTTGAACTTTGGATCTAACTCATTCTTCGGCTCATACTCTTAAAAGATCTCTCAAAACGGATGAAAGGTGTGGAAACAAGGCATACATCATGGTGGGACCCACCGAACTTGGTGACATCACTTGGGTAGTGAAATAGCATCCGTAGGTTTATTTCAAGAATTTTTTTTCCTTGTATTCCGAATCACGTCTCTTTCTCATGATACCGAGGGAGGTAAATAATTTTATTTTATTATTATTTTTAAAGAATCAAATCGCACCATCTCCGAGGTTGACCAAAATAATGGAGTGTTAGGCCATGTACATGAGACGTTAGATTTGAATATGTCCACCCTATATCTGCATTAATTACAATAGATTGCAACCACACGTATTGATCTGTATGGTGATCCATGCATAGGATGACCCCACTTATTAATTGGCCACTGACTTGAAATTCTTTTTTTGGACTATTCTAACTAACTAATAAATACATCTTCATGTATATGAATCTGAACCGTTGCTTCCTTTTATCTTTTAGGGTTCATTAGTTCTTGAAGTATTGCCAACAATACCTTTTCATGCAACCAAAGCCACCGTATCCACTACCCCCATAAATGTGACGCGGATTGCATGTGATACTGCCCGTGGTGATAATGCTCCATGGACCCCACAATATTGTATGTGTTCTATCCATGCCGTTCATTCTTTTTTGTGGGTCCTCCATCGTGTAGGGCCGACCTTTGATGTTAGTCATCCAACGTGTGTGCCCCACCATCAATGTAAGTCGATCATGTGGGGCGCATCTTCAATATCCCCATGTCGCCATTAAACTTTCTCATAGCATTCCCTTAAATGGCTGAGATAACGGTGTCGACACTCAGGGTTTTATTCGTGGTGCATATTGTGTCCTTGAATGACTCATACGACGCCGGAAGAGAATTCAACAATATACATGTTTGTTCCTCATCTTTCATCACTTCCTCCATATCCAGCAATTTGCAAACTAATTTATTAAAGTTGCTGATGTGAGCCTCAAGATATCCACACTCCGCCATCTTGAAGTTATATCACTGCCGCTTCAAGTGTAGGCGATTTTCAGAGGATTTTTTCGCATAGACATCTCCTAACTTTGCTCATAACTTAGCCACAATTTTCTCCCTCATGACATTGTAGAGAATCTCATCCGTGAGATATAAACGGATCGATGATAAAACATTCCTATCAAGAGTATTCCATTCATCATCAGTCATAGTAGACTTTCGCTCCTCAAAAGCACCATCTTCGCCTTGTTTGATTAAGGAACTGATCATCTTTATCTTCCATAACTCAAAATTATTTTTCCCTGAGTACTTCTCAATTATCTCATACCTAGAGTTTGCCATTATTATTAATCTTTCAGATTCAGATCTGTGCCCCAACGATTTCTCTGATACCACTTGTTGGGGATTTGTGTTGTGGAATCACACAGATCTAGATATATGATAGTAATCCAATGACACCAAGCAAACACAAGAGAACACAAAGATTTAATGTAGAAAACCCTTACGGGAAAAAACCACGGCATAAAGCGACAGAATTCCACTATGAAAGCATAAATTACAAAGAGAAATGACTTATCCGATTCGAACAACCTCAAATCTTACCCTCGTTACACCCTTTAGAAACCCTAAAACCCTTTTAGGAACCCTTGGAACACTTTTAGAAAGCCTTGGAATGCCCTATAATAGCCCTAGGGACCCCTATTTGTAGTTTATGAAACTCCTCTTTCGCACCTCTGCGAAAGTGCTTCGAATTTACCCAGTCCGCGTAGAATCCGCGCACTATCTACGTAACCCTCGACTAGTCGAGTCAGGTCCTCGACTGATCGAAGGGCACCCTTGACCGGTCAAACTTGACCCTCGATTGGTCGAGCGACCCGGACACCTAAAAGAAAAAACACGCTGGACTTTGAGTTGAGCTGTCCTCAATTGGGCTATTTTATGGCATGTTAAGGCTTCCTAAAGTGATTCCATTAAGGAGTTTTCATGGCCAAAGTGAGAGAGAGAGAAAAAAAAAAAAAAAAAAAAAGAGGAAGCTTGTGGAAGGGAGGATTCTACTCATAGAGGTGATTTACTGCGCAGTCGACGTCTCAACGCTTCTACGTCCTCGTGATCGGTGAGATCTCTCCGTTTTCATTATTCTCTTATTGTCCATCCACTCTTACGTGAGTGAAGAAGGTTTGATCCAAGTGGTGTGTGCTTGTAATTGGTTGTAATATTCTACTTAATAGTGAATTGTTGGTCTAGACTAGGTCCTGTAGTTTTTACCTTTTCGAGGGTTTTCCACGTAAAATCTCTTGTGTCGTGTGGTTTGTACTTTGATTTATTTTATTGCTTGATTATATCTCATAATTCTAGTGTTTTGGGAGGCGAGATCCTAAGATTTTTGTGCAACGCTCCCAACAAAGTGGCTCATCAAGGATGATCAGTCTCAATGGTTCTAACTGAACCATATGGAAGGCTAAGATAGAGGACTTGCTTTATTGCAATGACTTGTATGCTCCAATTCTAGGTATATCAGCAAAGACAAAGGATATGTCAAATGATGATTGGAAGAAGTTGGACCGGAAGGCGGTAGAGTTTATTAGACAATAGTTAGATGGTTCCGTATTCCACCATGTGTTTAGGGAGACCTCAGCCGCTAGCCTATGACTGAAATTGTAAGGGTTGTATGAGAAGAAGACAGTCGGCAATAAGATTTTTCTGATAAGACGACTTGTGAATCTCAAGTTCAAAGATGGTGGTTCTGTGCTGAACACATGAATGAGGTCAACAACATATTGAACCAGCTCTCCGCTATATATGAAGATGGTCTTGGAAGATGAACTAAAGGATTTGTTGTTGCTTAGCTCATTGCCTGATAGTTGGGAGACATTGGTGGTGTCTCTGAGTAACTTCGCACCAAACGAAAAGGTGTCCATGGAACAGGTAACTAGTTGTCTCTTCAATGAGGAAACAAGGAGGAAGTCGTAGGAGTCTACTCAATAAGAGGTCCTTGTGATACAAGATCGGGGGAGGAAAGAACAAAAAGGGCGGGAAGGCCTGAGATAAATCAAGAGGCAAGTCGAGTGTCAGGAAGGATGTTGAATGCTGGAATTGTGGCAAGAAAGGTCACTATAAATATGAATGTCATAAGAAGAAGAATGACAATAAAGGAAAAGGAAATGAGAAGGAAGATGAATCAGACTCCACTGCGGTCGCTTAAGATGACGACGTTATGGTTATTCTTTCGGCAGATCGTGATGTTTGTCTCATAGCTACGAGTCAGGACACCGAATGGTTGATAGACTCGGGAGCCTCGTTTCATGCAACTCCACGCAAAGATTTCTTCACAAGCTACAAGTCAGGTGACTTTGGGACCTTGAAGATGAGAAATTCTAGCATATCAAAGATCGTAGGGGTCGGTGATATTTGTGTGAAGATCGATGTGGGCTACACATTGGTTCTTAGGGATGTGAGGCACATTCCAAACCTTTGTCTCAACTTGATGTTGACGGGAAGGTTGGATGATGATGGTTATGAAAGCCGATTTGTTGGTGGGTGCCGGAAGCTCATCAAGGGTTCGTTGATCGCAGCTAAAGGGAAGAAGTGTTGCACCCTTTACAAGGCAAGTGTCAGTGTGTGCAAGGGTGGGTTGAACGCAGCGGAAGATTCAGTTACTGACATGTGGCACAAGCATCTAGGTCACATGAGTGAAAATGACTTCAGCTACTAGCGAAGAAGCGACTCCTTCCAGAAGTGATAGGTATACCTCTCAAAACCTGTACTGACTGTTTATCTGGGAAACAACATATAGTTTCATTTGTTAAATTTGCTTCCCATGTTAATAAAATGCATGCATTAGATTTGGTTTATTCTGATATTTGTGGTCCTATGAGGACAAAAACCTTAGCGGGGCATTGTATTTTGTCACTTTTATAGATAATACATCTAGGAGGGTTTGAGTTTATGCTTTGAAATCCAAGGACGAAGTCTTTGGCGTGTTTAAAATGTTTAATGCTATTGTCGAGAGAGAGACAGGTAGATCATTAAAGTGCATCTGCACTGACAATGGTGGTGAATACATTGGTGACTTCCATGAGTATTTTAAGTCCTTGGGTATACGGCATGAACAGATGGTTCCGAAGACTCCCAGTATAATGGTGTGACTGAGCGAATGAATCGCACCATTGTAGAGAGAATCAGATGCATGTTATCTCGTGCAAAGTTGCCCAAGATGTTCTGGGGGAGAAACAATGCACATGGCAATGTATTTGATAAACAGATCTCCATTAACCCCGTTGAATGGAGAAGTACCTGAGAAGGTGTGGACTGGATAAGATCCATCGTACAATCACCTCAGGGTGTTTGGATGCAGGGCATCCGTTCACGTACCAAAGGATGAGAGGTCCAAGCTCGATACGAAGATCATGGAATGTTTGTTCTTGGGGTACAGTGATGAAAAGTTCAGTTACAGATTGTGGGATCTGACCGAAAAGAAGCTCGTCAGGAGCAGAGATGTGGTCTTCTTTGAAGATTAATGTATAGAAGACATTTGTAAGCCAGAGAAGACCCAGCCTACTTCAGGTGAGCTAGAGGACATGAATCCGGTTACTCCTCCTATGGTGCCTGATAACGGGAGAGTACAACAAGGTGCAGAGGACGAGGGAGTTCCTATAGAAGATGGACAGGGGGAGCTGCCCCCACTTGATCCACCTATTGAGCCACAGGTGAGGAAGACATCTAGGGGCAGACACTCATTCAAGAAGTACTCGCCACATGAGTACATTATGCTCACTGATGAGGGAGAGCCAAAAGATTATTTTAAGGCCATAGTCGATGAGCATAAGGGAGAGTGGTTGAAAGCTATGCAAGAGGAGATGAAATCCTTGCATAAGAATCACACTTATGTTATGGCGTACACGTTGCCCAGATATAGCATAGGCGGTTCGTGTTGTCAGCCAGTATCTTGCCAATCCTGGCAAAGAACATTGGGGAGCTGTGAAATGGATACTGCGGTATCTAAGGGGCTCATCCAGGTTGAGCCTATGCTATGGTGACAGAAAACCTGTGTTAGAAAGCTACACAGATGCAGATATGGCAGGTGACATAGATTTCAGGAAGTCTACATCGGGGTTCATGTTCACATTTGTAAGAGGAGCGGTCTCTTGGCAGAGCAAGCTACAGAATGTCGTAGCATTGTTGACGACAAATGGCGAGTAAATTACGGTCACAGAGGCATGTAAAGAAATGCTTTGGATGAAGAGGTTCCTACAGGAACTTAGCCTGAAGCAGGAGCAGCACGTGGTCTATTGTGATAGTTAAAATGTTATACACTTAGAGCAAGAATCCAAATCAGCACCCCAAGTTGAAGCACAAAGAGATTCGGTATCATTGGATCAGGGATACTTTGGAACAGAAGGTGTTACAACTTGAGAAAGTCCACACGGACAATAATGGATCTGATATGATGACCAAGGCATTGCTTAAGGGAAAGTTTGAGCTTTATAGAAATCTTACTGGCTTGAAGAAGACAAATCCCTCCTGAGTCAGAAATGGGGAGATTTGATGGGGTTTTTCTCCTCGGTTCAACGGAGAGGTAGTATAGCCTGTTGTAAAACGGATGTCTTTCACCGCGCCGCTCGACCGGTCGAAGGGAGATGCTTTAAATATAAACATCATGACATTAGACTAATGGTGTCAGTATGTAATTTCTATGGTGTGGTCCACTTGACGTTTAAATCTATCTCATTTTTTGGCTCATGACTTAAAATATATACATCATGACATTAGACTAATGGTGTCAGTATGCAATCCCCATTAGGCTGAGAGTGTGCAGTCCATGCATTGATCTTAGCCACATGAACCGAAGTTTACTTTTCTAATAATTAGGGCATGAGACTAAAAATGAAGTAGAGACAAATCTCAGGTGGGCCACACCACTGGAAACAACATGGATAATAACACTCACCAGTTGAAACCTTCATGGGGCCTCTCATAATATTTATTTTCCATCCAACCCATTGATAAGACCACACTGACTTGGATGAAGGGAAAAAACAAAAATCAGCTTAATCCAAAACTTTTGTGGGCCCCAGGAAGTTTTTAAGAGTGGGCATTCAATCACCGCTTGTTCCTGTGGTGTGGTCTACTTGGATCTGCTTGATATAAAACATGTACATCACAGTGGGCCCAACAGTTGCTCAGAGCTTGGTGACCGTTCATTTGATAAGGCAAACAATGACTGGGTCATCTCAAAAACTAACATCATTTGGACAATCCAATCCTTTCAATTGGTGACATAGAAAAAAGGGCAGTCTGACGCAGGGGATGAACATGATGAGGTCGAGCACCGTCTCCCTCAAGAGGATAAATATTCTGAATCCACGGAACTTCTTCGAACTCCTCACAGAGGCTTCTCGAATCCACGAGAAAGAAAGCAAGCAAAATAGAAAATAAATTCTATAAAATTTGAAATTGATTAATGAATGAAATAAACGAGTTCACAACCCTTTAAATAGCGATACCAAGAAATAAGTGAGAAATCAGAAGCAAACTACAACTAAAACTCATAGAATTTGCAACTTACTATAAATAGTAAATTTGCTATTTATAGATGGTCGTGATGTCTACTAGTGTGCAAGGTTTTTGACTAAAAATAGTGTCTTATTTGGCTTCACCAAGCTGTTCTCCTAATTTTTTAAGCTCTTTTGCTTTGGGCGCAACTCCTAAAGTCCAACGGATGAAGAGTTATAATCAAACTAAAACTTACTATTTATAGTAAAAACGGAATTAAAATAAGGAAGCGACCTTCAATCCAGGGGTATTTTGCAAATCCAGCTTGCGCAACCCGGCATAGCGGGTTGGTTGGATAAAGTAGCTCGTTCTACCCCAAAATCATATATTTTACGCCTGATAGCTCATTCCAGATGGTGAGATACGCCCGATCTAAGGTCCAACTGTCCGGATCACTTATGTCGTCGACCGGGCCTTTTCTAATCCATCTTGACCATAAAACTGTCCGTGACCCGATATACATCATAGTCATAGGCGATCCGATCCAAATTCATATGGGGGTGACCAACTTTCCAGACATTTATTGCCGGCATTTCTACCAATTGAGTCACCCCACTGTAATAAAATGGTCCCATGTGGGGGTAAAAAAAAAATGGAGTGTTTGGATGTTACAAAATTCATAAATTCAAAGTGAAATTTTTTGATAGATTATGATGTGTTGATGCTCAACTAAGAAATTGTACATGTGCCATACGCTTGATGTGCACGTCCTAGGAAATGGACACGGATTGGCTTAGCTAGAGACCGATGGTCCAACAGGGCCTTTTGTGGGGCTGACTGTGCTTTATCCACGCCGTCCATCCAGTTTGACAGGCTATTTTAGGGCATGATCCCTGAAAAGGAGGCAGATAGAAGGCTGAAGCGGAGCACACCACAAGGAGTTGGGTTGAATACCTACCGTTGAAAACTGTGGACCATGGAAGTTCTGGATCAAGCTCATATTTATGGTTTCCCTTCATCCAGGTCTATGTGACCCTATGAACAGGTTGGATGGGAAATAAACATTACAGTGGGCCTTAGGAAGGTCTCAACAACAAGCGTTCAATCTCTTGTGCTTCCTGTAATGTAGTCCACTTGAGCCTACGACCTATCGTCTTTTTAAGCTCGTGACCTAAAATGACCTATCAAAATGGATGGACAGCATGGATAAAACATATACATCTTAGTGGCTCAATAGAGCCCCTGTTAGAACTATCTATCTGGAGTTAGGTCTTAGTGGGGTAGTACCCAATCCACATCCTTAAGAAATTGTACATGCGGCACATCATGAAATCAAACTAAGCTGTAAGAATAATGGGCCATTGGACAGTTAAAATGGTGACAATATACAAATTTGAACAAAAGCTAATAATTAGCAATTAAGATAAATAAATTAATTTGAATTTTGAATGATGACTTAAGTATCAACCATCATGTAATGTCAGATGATTATTTAACTCCTGATTTTCATTTGCTTCTCTAGCCTTTTCTCTCATTCTCCCTCCCTCGTAAACAAGTTACTACTCCATGTGCATTTGCATGTGCTGTGTCTACTAATGTAATTAATAAATTTTATTTATGAAGTCGGGTTTGGGTGGATCTCATCTTGCCAAACCTATATCCATTTATAAATGGATAAGAGGCTTGACTTGGACTTAGTACACGAATGGATCTAATTTTAGTTAAAATCCATCCGAAACCTGACCATTTATAATTCACCGACATGGTATGACTCCTGATTGTGGAGCCCGCTATGATGCATGTGACTATAAACATGCCCTCCATCCACATCGAAAGCTCATTTTAAGGCATGATTTAAAAAAAAAAGCAGACCGGAACCTCAAGTGGACCATGTTACGGGAAATAATGGTAATCAACCAGTAAAAACTTCATGTGGGCTACACAAGTTTTGAATCGTGTTAATACTTGCATCATCTCTTCGTCCAGATCTTTGTAACCTTATAAATAAGTTGGAAGGCATATAAACATTCTAGTGGTCCCCATTAAGTTTTTAATGATAGGGATTCAATCATTACTATTTCCTGTGATATGATACACATAAGATTTGGATGTGCTTCATTCTTGGTATCATTCCCTGAAATGAGATTCCAATTCGGTTAGACAGTGCCTGCAGATTTAAGACATATAGCAACACAGTCAGGTCCCACCGGAGTCTCACCGGACGCAATCTGTGTCCTACTCACGCCTGGACAGTAATCGGTCCGGGCAAAGATCTGTGGGGCTTATTGCGATGTACGTGTTTTATCCACACCGTGCATTGCTTTTCTCATATCATTTTAAGTGAAGTTTTTTTTACCATCAAACTGAAGCAGTTCCACAAATCCAGTGGACCACATCAAAAGAAGCTGCAGTGATAATGACACCCACCGTTGAAACCTTTCTAAGGGCAACCGTGATGTTTTTTTACCATCCAAAATATTCATAAGGTTATGTAGGCGTGTATGAAGTAGAAAACAAATATCAGCAGATCGGAAACTTATCCAGCTCTCAAGAAGTTTTTAATGGTGGATGTTCAATCCCCACTTTGTGGTCCACTTAAACTCTATACCTGCCTCAATTTTCACCTAATACCTTAAAGTTATCTGAGAAAAGCGATGAACGGCGTGGATAAAACACTTACATCACGGTGGGCCCCACAGAGTCCGTCCGGGCGGGGTAGGACGCAATCCGCGTCCAGTCTCACCTAACCTGCTCCCGATTTTCATATCGATTTTCAGCACACGTGGCAGCTCGGCATACAAGTGGGATATGACTCATCTGGTTTCCCAGTCTTAACTCTCAAGAATCACTCATCAGGCAGGCCACATCTAAATGCTGCATACAGACCGTTGATCCTTTTCTTTCCAACCGTCCATTTCGAAATAGGCAGGTAGCGCATCTCGTGAGTGGACCATCCTGACTCTCGGGGCCATATCCTGACTGCTTTGGGTGACCCACCTAATGAGTGGCCTGGATCGTGTGTATTCGCATTTCGAGAACGAGATAGTCGTCTGGCGTTCGATCCGCAGCAAACGACGCCCTCGGCGCTGACACGTGCTAAAAGTCAAATGTAGGATTCTGTTTGGATGCTTAATTTAGGTGGGCTATCATAGATTAACGATCTTGATTAAAAACCAGATCGGATTAGCAGTTGGATGTGTGGTTTAAGGGCCTGTTTGGATTGACAGTCCCGATTGAATCGTATTATATATTTATATTTAATGGTTATAATGTTTGATTTGGAGTTGAGATCAGTGGAGTACCATGCGCGCGAATACATCATTTCATCAAAAAATTTAAATAACGGCAGTGTATTGTAAGCACTGCATCTTACAGTACAGCCTATTCCAGACGGAGTATTCGCGTGCGATAGAGGCTGGGTCTGTTGCAGGGTTTTTTTATCTGAGGACGATCAACAATTCCTACTCCAGCCTTTTCTTTCCAACCGTCCATTTCGAAATAGGCAGGTAAGGCATCTCGTGAGTGGATCATCCTGACTCTTGGGCCATATCCTGACCGCTTTGGCTGACCCACCTAATGAGTGGCCTGGATCGTGTATTCGCATTCCGAGAACGAGATAGACGTCCGGCATTAGATCCGCAGCAAACGACGCCCTCGGCGCTGACATGTGAGTATCGTCTCTTCCATCTAAAATGTCAAATGTAGGATTCTGTTTGGATGCTTTTAACTTAATCGAAACGAAATAAACGAAGCAGTGTAAGACTTACTTAAGTGGGCCATCATAGATCAACGATCTTGATTAAAAACCGGATCGGATTAGCAGTTAGATCTGTGGTTTAAGTGTGATAGTGACCTTTGATTGAGTCTGAGCTGTGGATGATTTTCAAGGATACAAGTGATCTGCTTAACTAGCAGCGCACGTGTTTGATAAAACGCCCCAAACGGCATACATGCAGTGAAACGGCTCCTTTCAAATTCACCGGGGTTGTTTGGGAAAGAGCTTCGCATGTAATTTGTTTACAGTCTTCGTAACTTGTGTCTATGTGGGTACTCACACCACACTTAATTCCCCCCAAAATCCTTAAATCGCCTAAAAAGCGCTTGACTTTTTTGAGGCCCTAGGAGGCCATCATTGATGGATTGAATGTCCTGCATCCATCACAGTGGGCCTCTTGGACAATCTGAAAGGTTTTTAATGGTGGGTGTCTCATCCCAACTCTTCCCTGTCGCGTGGCCTACCTTACGAATCAATTGGACTACCTTTTTTGGGATCCTAGGAGGAGATCAATGGTTGCAAATGATGGATGGATTGGATGTACCGTTCACATCACAGTGGGTCCCACAGACTGTGCATGTGTATCAAGCATCACACTCTACATGTATGATATCTTTGAAAGTGTAATCCCTTTACGAGTGATATGAAACATGGGATTTTTGCCTTAAAAAATACAAAATTATCACTGTAGACCGCCACCTTTTATCCAGCTTCTTTTCTGAGCAGTACAAAACTTAGATGTTGCACGTGGTCAGAGTATTTGAGGACGAAAATACCGCTGCTTTCACTGCCCTTGCTTTCACTCCCTTTTCTCCTCCATTTCCACTAACAAAGAGACAAAAAACCCTTTTTTTTTTCCGGCACGAAAATCCCTCCATTGGATCGCACCATTCTCCCATTGGATTGCATCCTCTCCATACATCAGCACTTTCTCGTCTTTTGAAAATGGTCGGTCCATTGAAGAAAGCTCGCACCACAGGTATATTTTAATATATTGCCCTAAACAGAGTAAATTTTTTGTGGGCAATTAAATTGTTGGATGAAGCTTGCATATGGGTTTTTGATTTATCTATGTATACATTATCCGATGAACATGATGGATTACAAATAAAACATCATTGTGGGGCGTAGCAAGCTTTCTACGGTTGAATCATTGTTTCCTTTGGTATGATCCACTTGATATTTGGATATGCTACGATTTTGGGCTCAAACCCTTAATTGAGATGGAAAAACGGATGAATGTCGTGGATAGTCCACATAGATTCAAGGTGGGCCCAAATCAGTTAACTCACTACGATAAAAGCGTACTGATCAAACTGATTTCCAATTTCAAGAGTTCTTAGTCTATTTAACCTACTTCTCGGCAATATGCTCGAGTTGTCGCTGACATTCCTGGTTCATAATTGGTTGAATTCCCTGAGTAATTCATGAATTTGACAGACAAATGATAAAGATATGACCGAGAACTTCCACAGATTCATGTGATGTAACAGAAATTCTATGAATCGCTTTGTCATTTTCATTAATTATTCGGTCAACTTCACCGAAGTACTCGTTGAATTTCATGTGAAGCTCGTTCAATTATGTGTTAGGTAGGCTAATTCATTTTCATTTCAAGTTCATTGAAATTCATGTTACCCTCGCTGAATTTCATGTTAGCATCGCTGAATTTCAAGTTAGCCTCGCTGAATTTCATGTTTCTCTCGCTCAATTTCTAGGTTGCATCGCTCAAATTTCAGTTTGCCTCGCTCAATTTTAAGTTTGCCCCACTCAATTTCCTATTTGCCTCACTCATTTTTCCAGTCTGCCTCACTCAATTTATAGGTCACCTCGCTCATTTTCTAGTTTGCCTTGCTCATTTTGATAGTTTGTCTCGCTGATTGATATTCAAGATAAACGTCTCCATCCCACATTATCTTCCGCTTAATTCCAGGTGTTCTGTTTGCAAATCTATCAAACTCTATTCTCACGGTACTAATAAATTCATCAACGAACATATTCTCCCCAGGTCCATATAACATTAAGTCTATGTGGCGCTGTTAGGCAATAAAATTCGGAACTTGAACACTTTCTCTCCATGTTCATCCGAGGATTCTACTTTGCCCCGCTGAATTTTAAGTTTGCCTCGCTCAATTTCAAGTTTGCCCCGCTCAATTTCCAGTTTTCTCCGCTCAATTTCAAGTTCGCCCAGCTCAATTTCTAAGTCGCCTCGCTCATTTTTCCAGTTTGCTTCGCTCAATTTCTAGGTTGTCTCGCTTAATTTATAGGTCACGTTGCTCATTTTCTTGTTTGCCTCGCCCATTTTGATAGTTTGTCTCGTTCAATTTCTGGTTTTTCCTCGCTCAATTTCAATCTCGATTTCATATGAAGCTTGTTCAAATTCATCAAGTGTTACATTGTTTTCAATTATGTCTGATTTTGTACACTATGATTCACTATCTTGTGAACTTTATGTTTGATATGTTTCCCAATTTATATTTGCAGGTAATGAATCTTATGCTGGAATCCCAAACCCATCCTCTAGGTGTACACTAAAATGGTGGTTTGACAAGGTGAAGGGTGGAGTGGAGAGGCATGATAGTCGACTGAATTTGTTTAGCCAATCCCCATTTTCTTTTTTATTGCATATTTCATCCTTTAGATTTATAGGGGCTTTATTTCACCTTCTTTTTCTAAGATATAAAGGTGATCTAGTATTTGAGATTAGTGGGAAACGATTGCAGTTCACTGAGATGGACTTTGCCCTTATCACGGGGCTTAAGACTGGAGAGCTTACAATACCGAAAAATCGTCTCACTACGAGTACATTAAGAGACAAATACTTCAAAGAATATCCAGTTTTAAAGAAGCACTTAATGGATGTGTTTGAAAGATTAGTTGATACCAATAAGCACGAGGATGTCGTGAAGGTTGCCCTACTTATGGTTGTGGAGTGGTTTGTTAGGGGAACCGAACCGAAAACTATGTGTAACATGGATTATATTTACTTGGTCGACTCGCTAGATGATTTCTATAGCTATCCTTGGGGTAGTTTGGCATACTATACAATGTCGCAAGGAGTTGAAGCTGCCGTTGTCGCATCAAGTGCAGTTCGCTACACCGTATGTGGTTGTGTCTTTCCTCTACAAGTAAGAACACTTCTTATTTTCTACATGATTACAATCTATAGTCAATTGTGGATTTTTAACCTGGTGTAATTTCATTATCACAGATATGGGCATTGGAAAGAGTACCGGCCCTACGAGAGTGTGTTGTTTCGTATGTTCCCTATCAAATTCCACGCTTCATTCAATATCGAGGGTGGAAGGGTTGGAGGTACAACAAAATACATGCTATTTTTGAGAGTAAAGCTGTAAGTATATATATTTCTTCGGTATTTACTTTGCTTAATTTGACATATACGCTCTTTTTATTAACATTAGTCTTTGTTTTTTTTGCAGACATTTGTAGTAATGACCTTAGAACCCACCCTACAAGAATGGGAAACGGACGCCGTTCGCTTGGTCCATGACAGTTTCCAGGCGAGATGTTATGAATGTTGAATTATATTTTTACTGCTTTAATTCGGCCGGTCCGTAATTACAATGCCATTATAAAAGTATCCCGACTCTTACATATCCATTATACATTTTGTAGGTTATTGAAACCCAGGAAGATGAGGAGGAGGGTAATGAGAATGATTATGAGGAGGATGATGGAGCAGATGAAAATGATGAAAAAGACGTGGAGGGAGAGGGACTTGGGGGGGATATTATGAAGCATGTTCTTTTTATGGATGAATTCAGGGTTGAGAGGGAAGAGTTGAAGAAGGAGAGAGAGGAATTGAAGAAGGAGAGGGAAGAAATGAGGAAAGAGAAGGAAGAGTTGAGAAAGAAAAAAGAGAGGCTCGATGAGAGGGAGGCGTTGCTGAAAGAGAAAGAAGCATTGAAGATGGAGAGAGAAGAGTTGAATGAGAGAGCGCAATTGAGGAGGGAGAAGGAATTGTTTTTGAAGGAGAAAGACGATTTAAAACTTCGGATGTGCGAGGTATTGAGAGAGAGGGAAAAGTTAGCGATGGAGAGAGAGGAGTTCAATAAGGAGAAGGAAGATTTTTGTACACAGAGGGACCATTTTATGAGGGAGAAGGAGGATGATGAGTTGAAGAAGAGAGGAGAAGTAGATGATATGGAAGAGAAAGAACATGGACATGGGGAGTTGGAGGTGCAATCGTATAGTACTACCGAGGGTTATGTATTGGATCAAGCATCCATTTCTCCTCCCGTTTATCGAAAGAGAACTAAAAGGGTACTGAAGCCATCATATTATAAGGTTTCTCCATACTTGTCCCTGTCTGCATTTGATACAACCCCTGGTTTGGTTCCCGGACCCGAGCAAGCAACAACTTTTGCTACTTATCCAATACCATTTCCTGTACAAATGGATCCATTCAGGATGCTATCAACGCAAGAATTGAAAGAACTAGAGGACTGGTATGAAGCGAACAAGGACACGACAGCGGGTTGTTGGTTCAATACCATATGGGTGAAGGATGCGTGGGTTGATAGCGTGGTAAAAATTACTAATTCTGATGTTATATACATTGATTTACATATATATATATATATATTTCTTATATTAAATTATGGCTAAATCATACTATCTTATGGATTAGACTATCGACAAATATATCGATTTCCTCGAGGAAAGGCAATCTGACCTTTTAATAGCATATCCTCAGGATTGCAAGTTCTGTCCCACGTATTTTACGGTAACTGTTTAATTTGGATGATCCTTAATCTGTTTTCCTTTTGTATTTTCTTACTTGTATTGATCTTTGATCATGTTTGTAACAGCAATGCCTTGAGGCATGTTTGCCGATTTTGATCACATACCGAGACTCTGAGTCAGCGTCAGAACGTGCCTCACTAATAGGTGAGATGAGCACAGCCTACGCAATTGCTAAGCAGCGGGATAAACCATACGCCAAGGCGATTTGGTGTTGTGAACGGGTAATGCATTCATCACAAAACATAAACTCTGGTTGTAATGTGTTCTCTCATGTTTTTACTAATATATTATTTTGTGAATCATGGACAGGTGTATGTGCCCGTGAACCATAATAATTCGCATTGGTTCTTGATGGTCATCTATCCAAGAAAAAGAGAAATCATTATTGTTGATAGTTTACGCACAAATGCATTATTAAAGTACAAGCAGAAGATCAAAGCGATGATCGAGGCGCTACCCATTCTCTTCCATGCCACTGGAGACAGCACTGCGCTTGAAGGGAAGAAGTGGACCGTCAAAGTTGATGAATCGGCGCCGAAGCAGGACAATGGTTATGACTGCGGCATATTCGTAATGAAATTCATCGACATATTGTGCAGCGGTCTCACCTTGGCGGGAACAGACATGCGAAAATTCACCGCCGTTTGGAGGAAGTCGATAGCATATGATTGTTTGTCTATAAACTGTGAATGATATTTGTCAAGGGCATGAGAGGAATTTTTGTGAGATGTTGTATTATATATATTGTTTGATATACCTTGTACTATTTTAACTGAATAAAATTTATAATCAATGAATATTTGTAACTTGTAATTGTTCCCCACTCATGTTGTATTATCTAGTTTGCCCCGCGGAATTTCAAGTTTGCCCTGCTCAATTTTCAATTTCCCCCGCTCAATTTTCAGTTTGCCTCGCTGATTTTCAAGTTTGCCCCGCTCAATTTTCAGTTTGCCTAGCTGAATTTCATCCATTAAAACCAGAAATGTAATTGAAAAATACCTCCACCTCTTCATTAAAAGACATTCAATTTATAATTTAAGGGTCATGTGTTTATGACTATTCGTCTAAAAGTATTTAGGTTTCATGAATAGGTGGGTTGACAAAACTTAGACACTTGCTTTTAACCATTGTTGTTGAATGTTGTCATTGAGCTCATTCTCCAGTAGGATAAACCCAAATAGCTCACCCTCCCGAAATGTGGATGGTCTCTTGTTCACTCCACATTCATA
The DNA here is from genome assembly GCA_021015155.1 of Magnolia officinalis. Classification (NCBI taxonomy): domain Eukaryota; kingdom Viridiplantae; phylum Streptophyta; class Magnoliopsida; order Magnoliales; family Magnoliaceae; genus Magnolia; species Magnolia officinalis. The sequence continues at coordinate 62,943,772 of JAJHSJ010000015.1, read as the reverse complement.
GGCACACTGAATAAGACTTTAGTTGTTCATGTTTTGTAAGAATGATCATTTGCTTGTGACAAGTAGGAAAATCATGTTTGATGTAATTTAATTGGGCTACATCATTACATACTACATTTAATGCAACAATACTGACTACATCAATGATGACATGGACCAATCACAATATAGTAAAATAGAATTTCCCTACCTGTGACAAGCCGAGGATCTAGATTTATTTCATAAATGAGCAATATAGTCTCGTTGAGAATAGGCCCAAGCAAGATAGCTACTAGCATCTTTTTAATATCAGATAAGCCATGATATAAAGAGTGGGCTCCACTACATTTGACCTTTTTTCTCAAACTGTGGAATCAAGTGGGGCCACTTCCATGACTGGAGTTCGCTGTGGGCGTTATTACACCTTATCATCACACACACCAAATAATGAAAAATAATTGGCATTTAGACCGAGTTCTATACCTATATTATGATATAACTCCATTTCATGGCACTATGGTACACGTGGAGTGGGGGAATTGCAAATGGAGGCCATCAAGATGGTGGGCTCTATCACGGATGGTCCATCTCTTTAACATTAGAAGGGTAGTGCAATCCTAGCCATTACTTTCTTGCTACTTTCTCCACTAAATGTCAACTTCTAAATATTATTTGTTTTTCCTCGTCCGTTTGAAGGTTACCCATCTGGATAACTAGGACCATCCAAACAGACTTAGGTAATAATGTATGTGGCCATACGAAGAGTGATCGGCCTAATTCATGGATAAGGATTGTTGATGGATAATACAATCTAATCATTGCCATGAAAACTACATTACATTGGCAAATAGATCATATTGACTTTGCAATCAAAGTTATATTCGATAATATCGATCCGTTATCGATAAAATCGACTAAGGACTTTCTCAAAAAGAAATATATGGTCTTGTCTTGACCGAAATGATCCGCAACCCCTCTTGAATGTAACTCCCAGACAAGAAAATCGTGGAGGGAGGTGCGCGGCATGCATAAGCGATCACTCCTAAACAAATATCCATCTAAAATTAAATACTCACTGCTAGCTCCTGACGGACTCTCTAACAATGACGCGTACACAACTCCAAAATCTGGGCACTTAGAATAATCCTTTCTGACACACTCAAGGCCCGTGACTTTGACACTCATGGAATCGAGTAACGTGACTCGACGACTTAACGCATCGGCAGACTTATTCTCTACATCGACCTTGTGCTTAAGCATAAAAGTATACTCTCGAAGGAATTGGACACACTTAGTGTACCTAGGGTTTAATTTCTTCTAAGAGTTCAGATATCTCAAGGCCTCGTGATCTAAGAACAAGACGAATTCTTGCAGCAATAGATAATGATGCCAGTGGCACAGTGATTGCACTACTGCATAGAATTTTTTATCATAGGTGGAGTATTTTTGTTTCGCCTCATTCAGTTTCTCACTAAAAAAAGCGACAGGGTGCCCTTCTGACTAAGTACTCTCCTATGCCGACTCCTGACGCGTCGCATGCAACTTAAAAAACTTTCGAAAAATCTTGAAGTCGCGTGACGGGAGCTTCGGTCTCCTTGAAGGCTTTCGAAGCTGCCTTCGTCCATTATTTTTTTTTAATTTTTTTATTTTTAATGTAATCCGTGATGGGAACCATAATGGAACTGAAACCTCGAATAAACTGCTTATAGAAGGTGGCTAAGCTGTGAAAACTGCGCATCTCGTGAATATTGCGAGGTTCAGGCCAATTGATAATGACTTTAACCTTCTCGGGATCCGCCGATACACCCTCAGTTGACAAAACAAAACCTAAGAAGATAACACTATTAAACATAAACGTACACTTCTTTAGGTTGGTGTACAATTTCTCGACTCTAAGGATCCCATAAACATGCCTCAAATGGTTGAGGTATTGTTCCTTGGTTATGCTATAGATTTAGATATCGTCAAAGTAGACGACCAGGAACTTCCCCATGATGGGCCTCAACACTTGGGTCATCACACGCATGAAAGTACTTGGGGCATTAGTTAGCCCAAAAGGCATGACTAGCCACTCGTGTAGCCCATCCTTCGTCTTGAAGGTTGTCTTCCACTCATTATCGAGGCGTATACGGATTTGGTGATAACCACTTTTGAGGTCAATTTTTGAGAAGATAGTAGCGTTGGCCATCATATCCAACATGTCATCAAGACGCGGTATGAGAAACCGATACTTGACTGTGATTTTGTTGATAACTCTACTATCAACACACATCCTCCATGTGCCATCCTTCTTAGGTGTAAGAAGGGCGGGAACGGCACACGGGCTCATGCTCTCGCGAATGAAACCCTTTTTTAGGAGCTCATCGATCTGTCTTTTCAACTCTGCATGCTCCTTTGGGTTCATTCTGTAATGAGAGAGGTTTGGTAGAGTCGCCCCAGGGACTAAATCAATGACATGCTATATATCCCTCATAGGGGGAAGCTCATTCGGTAGATCCTCAGTAAAGACATCACGAAACTCATCCACTACCGAAATGGCTTTAGTGGGTAACTCTACACTAGCCGCCAATGCACTCTCCCTAACCACAAGGGCGTACACCACCGAGTCCGACTCAGTCTCTTGTTCAAAGTCTTTGACCTTTAGAATATGGAGAGGCTTAGACTTGGACTTCGATTCCTTCAATTCCTTTGAGCCACTCACACCACTCTTTGTGGTGGACTCCTTTCCAGTCGTGTTCTTGGGTTGAAGTGGATTTAGCTTGACTTTCTTACCGTTAAACCAGAATGTACACACATTTGAACGACCAAATATGCTGACATCTCTATCATAGAGTCAGGGCCTACCCAAAATAATATGTCCAATATCCATGGGAACAACATCACACCAAAGTGTGTCTTTAAATGATCCAAACTGAATAAGAACAAGAAAACGGTGCAAGACTGTAATGGGAGTCTCATCAACTCAAGACACTCTATAGGGTTGAGGATGGGCTTCAAGCTTCAATCCCAAACGGTTCATAGAACTAGTTGATGCCATATTGGCACAACTACCACTATCCACGATCATCTTGCAACTCTTATCACCATACTTTGCATAGGTATAAAAGATCGTGTTGCGGCGCCAATCGTCGGTATTCTTTGCTTGGGCAAAGGCGCAACGCACAATTGCTAAGTTCGCAGACTCTTGCATTCCCTCTTCCTCATCACTAGGGGTTTCTGTTGGCTCATACTCTTCCTCCTCATCGTCACTTTCTGGGGGCACTACTTCTACTTGCCCATCAATAAGGAGCACTTTGGTGCCCTCTTTCGTGCCACACTAGTGGGCAAAGTGACCAAACCCCTGACATCTAAAATACCTGGTTGCATTGCTTCTGTGCAAACTAGACCCGACAATTCCTTTACCCTTATCATCCTTGGGCCTTGACTGAGAACTACTAGAAGGCTTGTTTTGGTATTCAGTGCTAGGCTTAGCCTCAGAAGGGTTGGCCTTAGCGCCAAAATCACGAAATTCAAACTGCCTTCTCACAGATGCTTTGAGGTATTGCTCAACCTCCAACACTACTTGATACAACTGTTCAAGAGTGTTTATGTCCTTGGCGAGCAACTCTCTCCTAATGTCAGAACGGAGGCCCGTCTTAAATCAAGCAAGAGTGAGTACGGGATCCTCATCAACTTCACACCTAGTCAAGTACTCTTCAAGCTTTTCAATGTATTCCGCCACACTCATGGAACCTTGTTGAAGAGACTGCTATTCCTCAACTAACCTCAAGTGATAAGAGAAAGAGAGGTACTTCTCCTTAAGAGTTTTTTTCAATTATCTTCAATGGACTATTGGGGGCTAAGTCATCCACAATTTGGACAATTTAATTTTAATTATTTGTTTTTTATTTTTTCAATTTTCAAGTGCCTAAGTCATCCATCACACTCTACCGAAGTATCGAAGTTTTTCTTTAATATGTTTCATGCATCCAGGCCAGACAAGTTAGCTGATCAAAGATCGGGCATGGTCAGCTGTCCATCTTAAATTAAACATTCACACTACCAAGAGTTCCTTTATCATGGCTCAAAATAAACATAGAAAAAAATGAAAAACCACAACCAACTTGTGAGGACATTATAAGGTTTTGGGGGCGAGTAGAACCCGTTCATGATATTCTCCAAGAGCCCATATGGTAAAGATATTTCTATATGCTGAGTAGCTTAGCATACAGTTCTTGTTGAACACTCCTCTTATTTCCTGCAATCGACCATCCATTATCACAGCCACCACAACCACCACCACCACCACCACCACAACAACAACAACAACAACAGTAGTAGTAGTAGTAACAAGAAAAATAGCAATAACAACAATAATAATAAGAGGCCGAGTTTCCTATTTATTTTGAACATGGAACTCCCCTTTTTGATATGTAATTTGTATATGTAGGGCGTTTAATTGTTTAATTCAAGCTATCGATTTGATGTCCCCCACCAAGGATGAACCACTCCTAAAAAGTTTCCCAAATTGGAAGATCCCAACTATCAGATCTCATATTTTCTGAACTATGTATTTACATGCCAACAAAGGAAAGGTTAGAGTTGACTAGATGAAGAGATTTTATGGGCATGTTTCATCCATGGTGAGGAGCATTGGATCAATGGATTGGATAAACCTATCATGGACCCCACATTTACAGATTAGGTACCCAAACAGGGAAGTTCTCTGTTGTAACTGAACCTTCTTATCAATTTTGTAGCAGGTTTGTGCTACAAATATGTGATCTCGTGTGATCGATCGGTTCAGTAAATTTACACATTCAAGTGGTTAGTTACCTGTTGTGGGAAATCGCCATTTTCCATCTGTGAATTAATTAACAGCATTGATGCATGATGCAACGGCATAGGATCTCTTTCGGCCTACTTCCAATAAAACATTTCAAGGGTTAGGACATTAGGAGAGAGCCATATTTTTACATATTTTCATAAATTGGGGGTGTAGTGGAATCTCGATGCAGAAAATATGAGTAGAGATTCCCCAATTACAAGGGCATCGAGCAAAAAGAGAAACCCTAGAAACAGAATTTACGATTTTTGGAATTTATACTCTTAGGGCCTGTTTGATTTTCTAATTTCCTATGAATGTGAAGTAAATGAACCACCATTACTATTTTAAGGTGTCTGTTTAAACAAGAATTACAGCCTGTAAATCGAGGGTCAAATACAATTGTAAAGGAAATAAGTTAAATGCAATCATTACATTTCTACACTATAAAACTATCATTTTTATAATGATTTTTAGGTAAAACAAACACCGACAAAATCATCATTGCACTCAAATATAAGTGATGTCACAGCCTAAGTACAAGAGTAAATACTCATTACACATTTACGGCAATTTTTTTATTGTAATTAGAAAACCAAACAGGCCCTTAGGAGAATTATCCAAAAATCGTGAAATGTATCTTCTGTTCTGCATTAGAAAGAATGAGATCTTTCGTATCCTTGCATTCATCGTGCCCTAAAAATTGAAAATTCTACTAAGAGTAGAAGTCTCAAAAATCATGAAAATTTTCTTTTATTCTCAACCCCCCAAGCCAAATGCAATCTTGACGAATGATATGAACGTAAGCTATGTAATTGATGAAACTAACCTGTCCGGCATCAATAAGAGCCATTAGAGCCCATGCTGTATTTGTTAAATGTGACCGGTTGCCCTCAAGGTTTGTATACACCTGTTTCAGTGAGTGGTGGATCACACCAGAAATAAATGAATTACAAAAAAAAAAAGTTTTAATTTCTTCAATTTTCATTTAGGTTGCGTTTGGACACATTATCTGATTGAATTGGGATAATTAGTTTAACAAAGTTGAGATCACAAAATTCCAATTAGCTTCGTCACCATTCATATTGAGGGTCTGGGCTCCAAATTACGATCACAATGTTTTCAAGTTGGACTTGACTGTTATATGGGGGCTACTTTTTCATCCTGAATACTTAGAAATGTTACTCATATTTGTCATTTTCTTTTGATTAAACTGAATATTCACAACTCAATCCACTTGTGCATCAAAACACGGCTTTAAATTAAGAAATCCAGTTATATGAAGATGCACACTCTTAATGTTGGTTTAAATCTTTAATATCTTCTTCAAAATAAATGAATAATGACAACTAAACAAAAACCACTTATTTTTATTTTTCTTCTTCTTCTTTTTTTTTTTTTCATAATCTATGTAGTCAATATAGGAGAGCTACTTCAGCTTGTATTTTTATGTACTTTCGTGATTGAGTTTTCCATCGTACAAATTAGGTTGTATTATGATTGTACAGATGAATCTCTAATCGTGAGGATGCGCATTCTGAGAGTTGGACTCAATTAGAGGGTTGTTCTATCTTGGGGGCAGATCACCATTGAAACCTTGCTACCTTAATTGCTCATTTGGGGTAAGTTTTGGATGTTTGGTATTTTTATTTTTGGAACATTGGTTTGACTCGGTTGTACTTGCCCATACCCATGAACTGATTGGGCTGACTCAATTGGCATATTGAATCGCCTAATAAAACCCATAAAAAAAGAAAGAGAAATATACCTTATTTTTGCAAGAAAGATAACTCTCTCCCCAACCACCAGAATCTAGCTGTTTTGATAACAGAAATTCACAAGCTTTGCGGATGCTGGAGCTGTTGTGGAAGGTCTTTCCACTAGCTACTAGCCCTTTTACTGCAAACCATGTGGCGTAAGTGTAGCAAATTCCCCAGGAGCCATACCTATACAAATATCTTGTCATGTCATAGATATGAAAAATAATAGGCCTGGGCCTGACCCATTTATTAATGGGTTTTTCCATGAAAAAAAAAAAATTCTTCAAAAAATCTTAACTTATGAAAAATACTCTCGACTATTTTGAATTTTCAGAAGGATACTGACGGAGAGGAAAATTGATCAAAATGCCTTTCATTTACTTTCTTTTAGGGCCTATCTGAAATCATGAATTCCAGGTAATAGAAAGGAAAAGGTAGTGGTGGTTTCCGTTGTCGAATGAAAATAATGGAATTCAAATTCAATAGGCTGTGTTTGATTTGTAAGGAAAACTCATGTGAAATCCTTTATTCAATTAGACAATTTTTACCTCAGTTTTTGTGTCAGAGAAAAAATGACATATGAAAAAGCCTAATGGTGAGTCGGTGACCATGAACTTTGATTTTGTTTGCAAAACAAAATGTAAAAAATGCTGAATCTCCTTTTTCCATGGAATCCATGCCTTCAAACAGGGCCATAAGAAAAGTGGCAGAGACTAGCATTGTGGGTCCACGTGATGTGTTTATGAATTCCAACTAATCAAACAGGTGGACCCACCATGATTATCATAAGAACAAAAGATCTGGCTTTTATCCAATCTTCAAGTGGACCACATCATAAAAAATAACATGCACCTCGCAAAAACTCCAATTCCACCTGTAGCCCACCTGATAATTGGATCAACGTAATCTCTATGGCATTTGATCATCTTGGTGAGGTGCACCTTTTAGGCAGCCTAGATGTCATACTTAAACCATGTTGGTCCCACAATGTTCATCATACCACAATGACCAAAGGCATTTTGGTTATTGTGCCATTCATCCATACTGTCAAAGGATTCTTTCAAAAATTCAAGGTACTCTTAAGCCTTTTTTTTCTTCCATAAATTCAGGTTTTTAAGGATTTTTTTCTTACAATACACTATTTGATTTTCATTTTGCTTTTTATTATTTTGTCCAATTCATAGCATAGATGAAAAGAGAATCAGACCATGAACCATCAGACTCCTGTGTTTTCTCTATGAAATCCAATGCTTTAGATATGCATTGTTCTATTTCTTGTTTCCTATGTCCTGGATATAGTTTCCTGAATAATGTCAAAGCCTGGATTGCCGATGAAGTGCATTCGGGATACCTAACCGCCACACACGTTAGAGTTAATCAGTACAAATTGTATGAAATGAAATGAGGCGGTACCCAATACAAATGTTTGCATGTTAAGCTTAACATACAAATGGATGTGTGGGGCCGACTGTGATGTTCTAATGGCAAACAATCTGTCCATCGTTATTGCTCCATCCTACTCTCCATGGACATAGCACAACTCAACTCAGTTTCGATCCAAAACTCAGTTGGGCCACACCATGTAAAATCATGCCTACAAGTGCTACAATCTCTAAAATCATTTGTTGTGGCCCACCTGGGTTTCAAATGGTTCAATTTGTTGAGAGTGCATTCTTCTGTGTTGAATGCATCTTTTGAATGGATTAGATGGAATATATAAAACAGTGGGCCTCGCATACAATCTGGAAGGTTTTAACAGATGGCTTCGCCATCCCGACTATTCCCTGTGGTGTGGCCCACCTGACTTCTGTAGTAGCCTCATTTTTTGTTCCAAGGGGGGAAAATAGGGGCTGCAAATGATGGACCATTTGGATGTCATTGAAAACATCATGGTGGGCCCCACGTGTTGACTTGTATGTTGAGCTTAAAATAAAAAATGTTTGTATTGGATCCAACCTTGAAACTTTAACCTAGAGGATTGAAAAGGTGAAAAAATCATACTGGTAGTCAATGACAATGTCTCCAAAAAATTCAGAAGGATTGAACAACTGGAATGAAAAATTAAAAGTCAGAGGATTTGCTTTAGTAAATGATGCATGAATGATGATAGAGAGAGAGAGAGAGAGAGAGAGAGAGAGAGAGAGAGAGAGAGAGAGAGAGAGAGAGAGAGAGAGAGAGAGAGAGGTTATTTCAAATACTATGCGCAATGTAGTAGTTGATGATAATGTTTGGCTTCTTCGAGGAGATTAATGCACACATACAGTACCAAAGCATAGGCAAATTTGATTTTTCTAGAAATAGTAATTGTAATTGGATAGATTGGCAAAATGGCTCCAAGGAAACCATGGGTTCAGCAATCTGTGAAAGAAGTTACCTCCATCCAACGGTAGGATCGTGTGAGCTCCCATGTAGAGAAACCGCCATTGTTATTCTGTACCCATACATAAAAAAAAAAAAAAATTTTTATTAGCGAGTCATCATATTTCAATGGGAAAAAATAAAAATAAGGACTTGTTTTGGGTGCCATTGAAAAATGAATCTAACCCAGATGGTAACGCCTGCTGGCTAGGTGGAAGGAACAAGATGTATGAAGCAGATGTGGTCACATAAATTCATGTCGACAGTTTGGATCCTTCTCACATGTCATCGGTTGGCACATGAGGAAGCAGGCATAGAAAGGGCAGCTCCCAAACTGATTTTGAAGAAGCAAATGGACAAGCCAAATCCACACCATAACCAGCTGGGTTTGGCCCTGCCTTATGTTTAGGATCGAATGAAAGCCCGTCCTTCAAAGTCCCGACCAACCTACTTCCACTCTTAAACATCAATCTTGTGTCCATTTCCACATGGGTGACCTTGTTTAATGGCGTTATCTCATCATTTTGATCTTTGAAGCTAACTTTCAATTCCTCAGTGAAAGCACCATCTTACCACCATAGCTTAGGTAGAGAAATTGGATGTCTGATTAGTGAAAATGGTTAATTTCTCTTTGTGCAGGTTAGTTCTAACGTACTTGTAGAGAAAGAATAATGTTTACAGCATCATATATTCGCTCTGCCATCAATGGTTCCCCGACGATTTTTGGTGAAATTTGTGACAACAATAACACAGCCTAAAAGAAAAAGGAGACGAAGCAAAATTAAAGAAATCAGTGTAGAAGAATGAAATACTTATTGCATTATCTTTGCATTTTGATTGTGAGCCCAGGTAGAGTTACCTTTAGTCCTTCTGCTGTGCAGTCCGACACTTGACACCCTTGATCTGCAATGGTGAAAGTCCATGCACCTTTTGAAATGTGGCGATTCCAGTGACGCAAGTTGCCTGGTGAGTTTTCTAAAACCTTTAGGATGAAGAGAGAAAAATTAGCAGATAGATTTAACTAGATGGTAAATGTTGGGAAATAATTGAAAAGATTAGGATGAAACCTGTGACGCTTTTATAAAGTCATGTGCTTTCTTTAGAGTTGGTCCATATTCTTCAACAAGATTGCTTGATAAAATTGCTTGAATGGTGAGAGAAGCGTCCCACGTTTGGCTGCCACAAACCTACAATAAAATGGCATATAGCATCTGCATTTAGAAGATACTACCAATGAAAGTTTTTTAAAAAGATAAACTACATTTACTGTGAATGTGTTGGAAAGCCAATGTCATTTGCTTCTTTACAAATACCTGCACTTTCATGCCATCTTCAGCTACCCATAAAAAATCTGGGATTCTTGCAAGGTGACATTTGAATGCCTCTGAATTTGGGTTTTCCACCCAATGAGAAAGCAAATCCAAAATCTGCATAATTTAAGTAAAAATGCTATAAATTTCAGTATGATTTATTACAGCCTTAACATGTATTTTCATCAGGTAGGCTACTGAACAGATGAGCTCAAATAAGCCTATCCAAATAGCTGGACGAGGCTATGATAATGACGATTGGGTGATAATCAAACGCATGAACTCCCATGTTTTTGACTCATAGAACCTGGTTGTAAGGGAACAATGCTATACCCCAAGATTTTCAATTTGGACCTTCTCCAAACTCTTTATTATCAAAATGTGAGAAATTTTATTTTTTGCTCTTTACATATTACCTTCTCTACAAATCCAATGCAAAGGTATCGAGTATTCTCATCTTCGTAATGTATCTGTTCCATTGCAGTTTGTAGCGCTTTCTCTCTTAGCATTGAAAATGGCCAATGCTTTATAAGAGATTCACCAACCTTATAAAGACATCCCATTAGAATATCTTGTATTAGGGGATGTGGGTAGAAGAGATCTTCCTGTAATAACAAGATCGAAGAAACTTCATATGTACATACATTTAGATTACAACTAAAAAACAGATGGAAATAGATGTAGAGCTGACCTTTGCACACAAATTACGTGCTCGACACCAATCTATTTCAAGATACGGTTGAGTGTAGAGCTCTTCTCTCAGTGATGTGACCGTCTTTGTGATTGGCCCCACAAACTTCTTTCCATATAAGTATGACATGGGCAAGTACACCATGCGACAATGGCACCAAAGCTTACCTACATGGCTTAAAAACAAGATGTGTGAAAGGGAATTCTAAGTTACATTGGATGATTGTTATGTGTTAGAGAGGAGAAACTAAGCATGCGTTGATCCCACGTGCTACTTTTATAATTCAACATAAAAATCTAAAAAAATCACATGAAGGGGTCATTCAACAATAACCTGGATAAAATGGTAGAAAGGAAGGAAGAAGCCAAAACTCAGGGGGAATTGGATTGTTGCCTGACCATTCGAAAACTCCAAGTACCTGACACAAGAACTGGAGATAAGTTGTATTCAATTGAGGTATTGACAGTTACCATTTTCTACCTCTTTGAAGCATATCAGAAAGTTGATGTTCAAATAGGCAAAATGTGGACAACTTTTCTGTACTTCATATTAGAAATTTCTTTATTACGGGAGTCTAGTCTGCTTAAATTGATATGTGTTGGCTGGTTCACTGCTATTTTATTCATCCAACTACTCAAAGCATTACCTATTATATGTGTGGGTTATCTATATTTAGTGGCTTTTCTGGCAGAGCTTTGTTAAGCCCACAAGCATGCAATAAAGTTCATGTACACACACATATGCTAACATGGCATGATAGGGTCTGAGACCCAATCCATCCATTAGAATGGCACCACCAAATTGATGTCCTTGCCCAAGAATCAGGTTGATCTCCTAATCAAGTGGGCCATAGTTAGCAAAACAAATGGACGGCTCTGAAAAACTTTTCTGAAGTTTGCTAACCCATCTACCCATTTCCAATGTTAGGGCCCACATGCTGAGTGGATCATATTGATTTTTGAGAAAGCATGTACAAGGTTGGACCAACCTAATGGATGGATTGATCTCACACCTGTGTGCCATGTTGGAGGATGTGTGGCAAGTGCACAAGCTTTATTGCACAGGTGTGTGCTTAGCAAGGCTGTCTGGTAATTGCCCCTCTATGACCCTATTTTTCTTGCTTGCCTTTTGGAGTGTGCCTTCACTAGTTAGGCTTAGGTAGCTGATTATTGAACTTCTGCCGATCTACCATATAAAAAGCCAACTCCAAATTGCTGGGAGAAAGGCTAAGATGATGATGGATAACACAAGGATATGAAAATCTTCGATGATTAATTAATGGAGTTAAATAGTAAAAATGTAACTGAATTACATAGCATTTTTCCTTTAAAAAATACTCTCTTTTTTGCACTCGAACTACTTTTACTTTTGTTGCAATATTGATATATTAGAGGTTCTTTTAGCAGAAATCGTTTGAACAACTTTTACTTTTGTTGCAATATTGATATATTGGAGGGTCTTTTGGCAGAAATCAAAACCTTGTGTCATTTGAAAACATGAATATCTCTGGTTTATCTTTGTCCCCTTTAGGGTCCTTACATCATCAATAATTTTGTGTCCAATGGTCATTTTTATCTTAAACAACGCCATCCTTATCTTCTTAGTATTGTCAAGCAAATTGCTAGGAAATCTCTAACTTGAATTGCAATCTTTGATAGCTTGTAGTGCCTATACTAACAAAATAACATCTGGTTATGTGCTGACTAGCAATCATCGAGCTTAGAGTATGGTGACTGTAGTACTTATAGGGTGCATTTGGATAACAACTAAATTGTAGTCATCTTCTTCAGCATGCATATTGAATGTCTAGGTTTCAAGTTGTGATCGTGTAACTTACTAGGAATGTAGCTGCAATTTGAGGCTACATCTTTTATGTGATATGAATAGCAGGAAACACCATTATTCTTTTGCCATTTCCTTATGATTAGACCGAATGTTGGCTATTTAAATCGAAAATTGCTTGGATTTATAGAGATTCCTAAGGAAAAGTTTAATTATACAAATGTTCTAGAATTAGACCACAGACAATGTGTTAAGAGATATACCGAAAGCCATAACTTTCCCCAAGATGGTATCCATGTTACACCACCACGGTCAAGGATCCATTTTTGACCTTTCTGCATAGCCCCATCTTCACCTCCTTCAACTCCTTCCCCAAGTAATCGCAACGCAACGTAGCTGAGTGTTGTAGAAAACATAGTGCTGTGTCCCTCTATATGGAATCCCCAACCACCGTCTTCGTTCTGCAAAATACAGAGAATTAGCATAACAGGGCTATCGCGTTTGAAATTTGTACTCAAAGGTTGTGACCTCATACTCAAAAAGGTAAAATGTCACTATTCGATTTAAAAGATAATTTTTTTTTTTAAAAAAAAAAACATTAATGTGAATTTGATCTATTATCAACATTGTCCTTCTAGCCCTGTCCCATCAATTTTCGGTTTGGCTTTAAGAATCTTGTTTCACCAATCAATCTTATCTAAGGCTCTATCTTCATTAAGTGAACATGCCTTCGTCAATAGAAATTCAATTTGGGACATAGAACTTCTTACTTTCTCATAACCTCACTCACAACATATGTAAAGATGAGAAGCTTTCGGACTTGCCTGAAGGTTATATAAGTAACGGCGCAACTCCTTTTGGTGTTCTGATGGTAGAACGGTATTGAGCGTTCCCGTGATATACAAGGCTATAACCTGCTTTTTTTAATGGTTGAAATAGTTAGCTTTTCATTAACCAAGAACAGAACCATAAACAACAACAACAACAACAATAATAATAAGAACAAAAACCCACTATAACCAGGAAACATCATTACATATGTATACAGCATTTGCTGTATAGAAAATCACAAGAACCAATATAAAGCTCACCAATATGGATGTAGGAAACAGGGGACCAGTGAGTTCTGCAGGCCAATGCCCATCATGTGCTTGCATGGTTGAATAAAAGCTAATAGCCCTTCTTGTGGTAGTTGTGACTGCCTCTTCAGTAACTTCATTGATGTCTTCTACTTTCACTTGAGGTAGCCTTTTCCCACATGGATTCTCTTTTGAAAACTGTATTTTTTTAACAACTCTATTAGTATTGAAAATTAGTAAAGTAATTCAATAAATAAAGCTGAGGAGGTCTTTAACACAGGTAGCTGGATGACAGTGATCTTGTCTAACTAGTGCATTAATACCTATATGTCACATTTTTGTACAAAATCTAACACATCCAACAAGTTATCCCCACCATGAAGATCATCCAGAATCAGAACAATCTACTCATTAAGTTCACAGCAATCCAATTTTTTATTATTTATTTTTATGTTTAATTTTTAATTTATTTGTATTAGATGATTTCCATTGTGAGGCCGGCCTTTTTATTGGATGGATATTGCACAAACTATTCACAGTGACATATATGTGATAATTCGGCGAGAACACTATCGTCCAACTAGTGTAAGGCCTACTCAATAAAGCTAACTCTATTTTAACTTCAAATTTGAAAAAAAATAATTAATCATATTATTCATACTTGTATTCAAGGTTCAAATTACTGGAATGCAATGTATTGCATCAGGAATGTATTTTCTATCAATCCCATACAAATAGCGGTATCACGGCACACAACATTGAATCAGTTTGTTTGGTAGATGCATTATCAAACAAATATAATATCGAATTATTATAGGTAGTAATGTAGGGGCATTTTCACACCGGACTCGAGTGGGGTAGCTTGTGGGATGCGGGGACACACTTGGGGTGGGGGGCCCGTGTGAGGCAGGCCCCACCCGTGTGAGGCGGGTGGCTCATGAGAGGTGGTACCCATGTGATTTGAAGCCCACGAGAGGGGTTCAGCGGAGGTCCTAACCCATGAGATGTGGGGCTTGGGCTATGAGATAAAAGGATTAATTGGCCATGCTTTATTAATTTAAGCTTTTAGAGCAAGTGGTTAATTGTCCATTTGTCCTGTGTCAAATTAGTATTAGAGTGAGAAGTCTCGTGTTCGAGACTCCTCACTAGTGGTGATTCAACCTTTAAAGTAGGTGATACTTGTGTTTTCCTTCATCTAGGTCCGTGTAACCTTGTCAACGGGTTGGATGGAATTCTCGCTTCACGAAAGAGGACAGGGAAGTCAGTGCCACTATGTGAGTTCACTACACTGTAAGGAGTTTTGTCAACGGTAAAATCAGCAAAGTAAACCGTTTGTCAGGCCCACCAAGTTGTGTAAATGATATCCAATCCGTCCATCATGTGTGCTCCTTCGTTTTCTCCTCAGCACCCAAAAATCAGTTAATACAAAAGTGCCACTATATTTCCTGGAGTGTGGTTAACTCGCACAGTAATTCATTTAATTCGAAGAAGAGAGAGTGATCACCTGCATTCTCATCAACAGATCCGAGCTCTGCTTAATCCGAAACCGATTTCTCCGGTATTCTTCGCGGGCCACCTCAACTGCGGCCCATTCTTCGGGCGATCCAAGCCGTTGATCAAACTCCCAGACCTGTCTTCCAACGTGATTATTCACACTTTTAAGCCAGGGACCATCGCCTTCAGCAATCTTAAGCCTCCACATTCTTCAAGATTCCTACAATTACATACATTTTCATTTCAAACTAAGCAAGATTTCAAAAACAAATTGTAATCAAGTAAATAAAGATGCTGCCCACCCGACTCGATCGCTCTTTGATTAAATCCAGTCCACAGATTTTAAGTGTCCTAACACTAAAATTCAATGGTTCTGATTAAACGTGGTGGATTTCTACAAACATTAGGAAAAGAAAGAATCAAACCCATGCATCTCTTCAGATTAACACGAGGATCGATTTTTTTCTAAGATTTGGGATTGGAATTTAGGATAATTACCAACTGCCACTGGGAATGTGCCCGGTACGATTGAAAAATAAGAGGAAATGAAACGGTTTCACCTCCCATTTATAGAGAAAGAATGGGAGTACTGAAGGAAGTGGATTGGCCAGAGATATTCCATTACTCGGGCCTGTATGGGGCCAACAGAGATGTCAGTGATGAATCCACTCCGTCCATCTCTTTTTAAAGACCACAATAGGACAGGATTTAAAAACTCAGGCAGATCCAAATCTCACATGGGCCACACAAAATGAAAAAAATGAGAATGGAAATGTCCATCATTGAAACCTTTCTGGAGCTGACCATTATGTTTATATGCCATCCAAACGGTTCATAGGGTTAATAACACTCAGATAAACTGTAGACACAAAAAACATCCTGATACAAAACTTCCGTCATCCCAGGCGTTCAATCCTCCATTGTTATGTGTGATATGGCCCATATGAGTTTGAATCTGCCTGATCTTTAGATTCTCGTAATATTGTGGTCTTTCAAAACAGATGGACGGAGTGGATTTGTCACGTACTTCTCTTAGACCCCACACAGCCCCGGGCACAGGTATACATGAGTGCCCGGGGTCACAGGCAATCCGCTTCCACAGGTTTGTAGTGGATTCAGTGCTCGACTGTGGGCACTTCCTCCAACGGTCGCATGCCCATACAGTCGCTACTGGGAAGTGCTGTGGGCGCAACCATGGTCTGTATGTTTTATCCATGCCGTCCATTCAAAATTTCCATCTCGTTTTAATGAACGAGCCCAAAAATGAGGTAGATACAATTATCCAGTGGACCACACCACCAAAACAGTAGTGATTGAATGCCACCGTTAAAAACTTCTTGGGGGCACAAAAGTTTTGAATCAAGCTGATATTTGTGTTTTCTCTTCAGACAGATCCATGTGACCTAATCAACAGGTTGGGTGATAAATAAACATCACGGTGGGCCCTAGGAAGCTTTTAATGGTGAGTGTTCAATAACCACTGTTTTCGTTTGGTGTGGTCCACTTGAGATTTGAATCTGTCTCGTTTTTTGGCTCATGCTCTGAAATAATGATCCAAAATAGATAGATGGCGTGGATTAAATACACACATCATTGAAGGGCCCGCATAGCACTATCTAGTAGTGACGTCACTACTCGCATTGCTAGTATGCGAATGAATTTCAACGGTCCATCATTTTCGCAAAACACCTATGGCGTGAGGCTACCATGGCAGCCGTGTGCAGTCCACCCGTCCATCATTTCCGCCAGTAGGCTTGTTCAAAACTCAAGTGCACCAAACCACGGTGATTTGCAAGGAATCGACGGCTGTTATTGAAACCTGCTTGGGCCTACCAAAGTTTCAGGTCATGCTTGTATTTCGGATTTTCCTTCATCTCATTGGAAATAATCTCATGAACGGGTTGGATCGCACATAAACATTACAGTGGGACCCCGAATGTGGGGCCCACTGTGATGTATGTGACTACATCCATGCTATCCATCCTTATTGAAAGCTCATTTTAGGGAATGATCCGATCATAAAAAGGTTTGGATCAAGATAATATTTGTGTGGTCTCTTCATCTAAGTGTTCGTGACCTTACCAGTTGGTTGGATGGCAAATAAACATTTAGGTGGAATCCATGAAAATTTTAATGGTGGGGATTCAATTACGACCATTTCCTGTAGTGTGGTCCAGATAAGATTTGAGCCAGCTTCATTTTTGGGATCATGCCTTAAAATGAGCTTTCAAAATAGTTGGACGGTGTGGATTTAAGTCACATGCATCACTATGAGCCCCACAGTCAGGGATCCCACCTACCTCTCACCTAATCCGCTCCAATATATGGGATGGAGAAACTGAGGGATAAATCACCTGCAACGCAACGCTTGTAATCATCAGCGTTTATCTTTCTCAGGCGTGCATTAGGTGAGTGGTAACAGCTTAGTGGGTGAGTTCCTAACCATGGGACCCACCTGGATGTATGTGTTGTATATCCATGCTGTTCTTCCGTTTTGACAGTTAATTTTAGGGTATGGTTCCAAAAATGAAATAGAAACAAATCTTAAGTAGACCACACCATGAGAAAATAATGTTGATTGAGCACTTACCATTAAAAACTTTATAGTATCCAACCTAATGTTTATTTGCCATCCAACCTATTGGCAAACCTATTGGTAAGGTCACGTAGACTTGATTTTTATAGCTTACAAAAAGTTCAGCTCATTTTAGGGTCGAGCTGAAAAACACCGATGGACAGCATGAATATACAAAACATACATCAAGGTGGGCCTCATGAAACGCCCTACCCAAGGACATCATATTGTCCGCTTTGCCCAGAAGGCTCACGGCTTTGTTCTCAGGGTTGCCCCTAAAATGCGTTGCATCCTTAAGGTGCGAACCCCACATATAACCATCACAACTTCCTACGACTCTTCCGATGTGGGATATGTTCAACTCTCACTGCGTACACAGTAGTCTGCCAGCACAGTAGCGTGTCAACCACTGGTAGCTTGCCCAGGCCCTTACGCCCCGCCCACATCAGCGTCCGCTCACGTGCTCCCGCCTACATGTGCAACAGTGACGGGGCGTCACAATATCCCCCACCGAGGGCAGAGCCGTCCTTGGTTTTGATACCATATGAAACGCTCTACCCAAGGACATGATATTGTCCGCTTTGCCTAGAGGGCTCACAGTTTTGTTCTCGGGGCTGCCCCCAAAACGCGTTGTATCCTTAAGGTGTGAACCCCACATATAATTACCATAACTTCCTACGACTCTTCCGATGTGGGACAAGTTCAACCCTTACTGCGTACACAGTAGCTTGCCAGCATAGTAGTTTGTTAACCACTGGTAGCTCGCCCAGACCCTCAGGTCCCGCCCACATTAGCGTCCACCCACGTACGCCCACCCACATGTGCAACAGTGACGGGGCGTCACACCTCAAGTCAAGGACTTACCTACTAAGTTGTCACCCTAGACCCACCTAATCCACACCCCTCTTTCTCACGGGCATGGATTGTGTCCTACCGACACTAAGATTTTGCTAGAGATAAATGGTCCTCTGAAGGGACATGTGGGGGCCATGTCATTGAAACTTACTTGAAATATGAAATCTGTTAAGTTTTCTAAATTATATATTTATTTATAAACTTATATATAGTCATTTAACTTTTCTCATTTATATTTCTATATTGCGGAATTGACGGATCATCTATGTATCAACAATGGAGGTTCAAAACCATAATCTAAAAGCATACCTGATTGGAAAGACATTCCTGCCAACAAGAATCTTGATTTTCCGCTCCTTATACCTTTAGGAGAACCTTCAATGAGACCATGGTTTTCTCTCTTGTGTTTGTGAGGGAGCCAAGACATCTATTTATAAGAAAGAGAGATAGAAACTTACCCATCACACTTCTCCATCCAGGGTCTCCATACCGTAGATTTTCATATCTAGCTTAATAACTGAGTATAGGCACAACGGTTCAAGCGTCCTGCTCTAAACCTATATACAATGATCACAACTGTAGTGAGGCTCATTGAATCGCTCAATCTGAATAATCCAACAGTCAGATCTGATGATCATATGTGGCCCACTTAATAGGAGTCTTACATTCTCATCATAGAAAGATCTATGTTAAAAAATTCGTTTACCTTAAAAAAATCTCATTAAAAAAAGAATTTACTTATTTACTTAAGTAACATCCGTAATTTACTCTTTAACTATGACAAATGTATCCAAGTTTAGATATTTCCTCATATACACTGCTACGTATGCAATCACCATCTCTTATACTATATACATGTCTTTCTACTACCACCTTAAGCTTAGCTATCTTAAAGTTTCTCTTGGACTGGCTGAACTTGTTTCTTTCTTTTCTTTTCTTTTTTTCATTTTTCTTTATTTTTTAATTAGCTTTGTTGCTTTGAGTATGGATGCTTATCAAGTTCCTTGTGTAGTAAAAGAGCTGAGGTATTTAAAATAATATTAGTTTTTCCATATATTTCCTGTCCAAGGAGAGCCTTGTCAAATAACCAATTTGAGATATTGAAAAGAATCTAAATCCAATAGTTAAAGCCTCAACGTATACATACATTGGTATGTATTCTCCTAAACCTTTTGGAGTCGTTCATTTTAGCTTTTCACTATTTAAAAATGGTTGTGATCACTCCATCCTGCTAACTCGTGACACTGTTCTATAGTTATCAGACCATCCAAATCATGGGTCCCATTGTAGATGAAACATATAACAGGGTACAGGTCCCTCGTTTACAGGAAGAAACAAAACTAGTGTCCGGCATGCAGGCCCCACAGCTCTTTTATTTTTAGAACCGTTGGTTTTAGAATATCTGATATTGACGGTCAGGAGAAATTACAGGGATTTAGTGAGACCCATCAAAGGAGAAATGCAAATATTCCGGTTTTTAATCAGACGAATCTCATTGGCCATTTTTCCCTCTCCAAAAACCAGAAAGGCCTGATAAGTGTGGGCCCATAAGAGCTAATAAAGTAATTATTTACATTTTAACTTAGATAAAAGACATCAATGACTCCATGGCCCAATGGATAAGGCGCTGGTCTACGAAACCAGAGATTCTGGGTTCGATCCCCAGTGGAGTCGTTTTTTATTTTTTAACGGCCAATCATCAAGTGGGACCTACAAAGAGCCGTCCATTTGTTTTGCTAACTATGGCCAAATCTCTGCCAGAAAAGCCACTAATATATATTTTTTTAAAAGATGAAAAGCCACTAAATATAGATAACCCACACATATAATAGGAAATGCTTTGAGTAGTTGGATGAATAAAATAGCAGTGAACCAGCTAACACATATCAATTTAATCAGACTAGACTCTTCCAATGAAGAAGTTTCTAATATGAAGTACAGAAAAGTTGTCCACATTTTGCCTATTTGAACATCAACTTTCTGATATGCTTCAAAGAGGTAGAAAATGGTGACTGTCAATTCATTTCAATTGAATACAACTTATCTCCAGTTCTTGTGTTAGATACTTGGAGTTTTCGAATGGTTAGGCAACAATCCAATTCCCCCAGAGTTTTGGCTTCTTCCTTCCTTTCTACCACTTTATCCAGGTTATTGTTGAATGACCCCTTGATGTGATTTTTTAAAAGATTTTTATGTTGAATTATAAAAGTAGCACGTGGGATCAACGCATGCTTAGTTTCTCCTCTCTAACACATAACAATCATCCAATGTAACTTAGAATTCCCTTTCACACATCTTGTTTTTAAGCCATGTAGGTAAGCTTTGGTGCCATTGTCGCATGGTGTACTGGCCCATGTCATACTTATATGGAAAGAAGTTTGTGGGGCCAATCACGAAGACAGTCTCATCACTGAGAGGAGCTCTACACTCAACCGTATCATGAAATAGATTGGTGTCAAGCACGTAATTTGTGTGCAAAGGTCAGCTCTACATCTATTTCCATCTGTTTTTTAGTTGTAATCTAAATGTATGTACATATGAAGTTTCTTCGATGTTGTTATTACAGGAAGATCTCCTCTACCCACATCCCCTAATACAAGATATTCTAATGGGATGTCTTTATAAGGTCGGTGAATCTGGCCTTTTTCAATGCTAAGAGAGACCGCTACGAACTGGAATGGAACAGATACATTACGAAGATGAGAATACTTGATACCTTTGCATTGGATTTGTAGAGAAGGTAATATATAAAGTGCAAAAAATAAAATTTCTCACATTTTGATAATAAAGAGTTTGTAGAAGGTCCAAATTGAAAATCTTGGGTATAGCATTGTTCCCTCACAACCAGGTTCTATGAGTCAAAAACATGGGAGTTCATGCGTTTGGTTATCACCCAATCATCATTATCATAGCCTCATCCAGCTATTTGGATGGGCTTCTTTGAGCTCTTCTGTTCAGTAGCCTACCTGATGAAAATACATGTTAAGGCTGTATTAAATCATACTGAAATTTATAGCATTTTTACTTAAAATATGCAGATTTTGGATTTGCTTTCTCATTGGGTGGAAAACCCAAATTCGGAGGCATTCAAATGTCACCTTGCAAGAATCCCAGATTTTTTATGGGTAGCTGAAGATGGCATGAAAGTGCAGGTATTTGTAAAGAAGCAAATGACATTGGCTTTCCAACACATTCACAGTAAATGTAGTTTATCTTTTTTTAAAAACTTTCATTGGTAGTATCTACTGAAGGCAGATGCTATATGCCATTTGATTGTAGGTTTGTGGCAGCCAAACGTGGGACGCTGCTCTCACCATTCAAGCAATATTATCAAGCAATCTTGTTGAAGAACATGGACCAACTCTAAAGAAAGCACATGACTTTATAAAAGCGTCGCAGGTTTCATCCTAATCTTTTCAAATATTTCCCAACATTAACCATCTAATTAAATCTATCTGCTAATTTTTCTCTCTCTTCATCCTAAAGGTTTTAGAAAACTCACCAGGTGACTTGAGTCACTGGAATCGCCACATTTCAAAAGGTGCATGGACTTTCACCGTTGCAGATCAAGGGTGTCAAGTGTCGGACTGCACAGCAGGACTAAAGGTAACTCTACCTGGGCTCACAATCAAAATACAAAGATAATGCAATAAGAATTCCATTCTTCTACACTGATTTATTTAATTTTGCTTCATCTCCTTTTTCTTATAGGCTGTGTTATTGTTGTCACAAATTTCAGCAAAAATCGTCGGGGAACCATTGATGGCAGAGCGAATATATGATGCTGTAAACATTATTCGTTCTCTACAAGTACGTTAGAACTAACCTGCACAAAAAGAAATTAACCATTTTCACTAATCAGACATCCAATTTCTCTACCCAAGCTATGGTGGTAAGATGGTGTTTTCAATTAGGAATTGAAAGTTAGCTTCAAAGATCAAAATGATGAGATAACGCCATTAAACAAGATCACCCATGTGGAAATGGACACAAGATTGATGTTTAAGAGTGGAAGTAGGTTGGTCGGGACTTTGAAGGACGGGCTTTCATTCGATCCTAAACATAAGGCAGGGCCGAACCCAGCTGGTTATGGTGTGGATTTGGCTTGTCCATTTGCTTCTTCAAAATCAGTTTGGGAGCTGCCCTTTCTGTGCCTGCTTCCTCATGTTGGTGTTTTTTAGAAAATAAATTTCAAAAATAAAAATTATTTGTAGAAAGTAAATAAATATATTAATTATTTAAACTTTCCATAAATAGTGTGTATAGTCAGTCGGTAAGAGAAGGGGTTTTTGCTTATGCAACCAGGGTTCGAATCTCCTCGAGGACGGTGCGAAGCACCGTCCGCGCACGCGCGCGCGGCGTGGACTGTAGGGCTGCTTGGGCGCTTTTTGGCGCTTTATCAGGCGCACTTAGTGGATACAGTTTTTCTTTTTGGCACTCGGTTCAATTTTTTTGGGCCATGGTACCCTGATGTTTTATTAATTTTTGTTTTTATTGAGAGTAATTATGACATGATTGTACATGTGGCACCTATGCCACGTGTCGCTTAGTGGATACAGTTTTTCCTGTTGGATACTGTTTCTGTCTGAATGGGTACAGAAATAACTGCCATAGGACAAGAGTCATGTCCTTTCATGAAAAGGCAATTATTTGCTGTGAATGGGTATGGATTTCTTGAAGAGGCTCTTTAACACCTCTTCAGGAAGAAATCCATAACCTTCAAATGTATAAATCCTGGATAATATAATCCAGAAGTATTAACTCAAATCCTGACGATTATATCATCTTCTGTGTAATTACTCTCGATTTAATCTCTTGCTGAATTTTTTCTGAACGTCTTAAGGCATATCGGTGTTAAAACTAGAGATCTGTTCAACACTTAAATGTGCAAATTTTCGTGTTGAAAATCGGATTGAGAGTTCATTGTATCCTGAAGACAATTTGCAGATTTCCTTCGTTTGCACTTGCTGGAAATTCCAGAAAAGGGCAGCAAATCTGTCTTGAGAAATTGACTATTCAAGTCGAGCCTTGAACCTGATAGATCTGATCGATTTCTTCTATCCTTCGTTGTGAATTGCTATTACTAACACCTCATGTGCCAACCGTTGACATGTGAGAAGGATCCAAACTGTCAACATGAAATTATCTGACCACATCTGTTTCATACATCTTGTTCCTTCCGCCTAGCCAGCAGGCACTACCATCTGGGTTAGATTCATTGTTCAATGGCACCCAAAACAAGTCCTTATTTTTATTTTTTCCCATTGAAATATGACTCCTCGCTAATAAGTTCTTTTTTTTTTTTTTTTTTTTTTTTTTTTTTTTGTATGGGTACAGAATAACAATGGCGGTTTCTCTACATGGGAGCTCACACGATCCTACCGTTGGATGGAGGTAACTTCTTTCACAGATTGCTCAACCATGGTTTCCTTGGAGCCATTTTGCCAATCTATCCAATTACTATTTCTAGTAAATTCAAATGTCCTTGGTACTGTATGCGTGCATTAATCTCACTACAAAAAAATTAGCCTTTTACCGACGATCTTATTTCCGATGAAATCAATTTCATTGGTAAACATGACTTTCCCCGATGAAATCATATTTCGTTGGCAAAAGATTTCCGCAATATGTTCCCACCACTATTTACAACGGCGGCCTGGAAACTTTTCCCGACGACATTATGTATCGTCGGTGAAAACTATTTTCCCAACGATTATTTCGTCAGTAAATGTAATTTTTCCCGAAAAACCAAATGTAATTTTAATATCATTTTAAAATAAAACGATATTAAAAAATCGATACTTTAACAAAAAACAAATATTTTGAAATGAAAAATAGAGAATTTGAAACATTTTGTGATTTTAAAAAATAATTGAAAATGTTCAAAATTTGAAATTAAAAGAAAAAGTTATTTATAAAAACATTGAGATTTTGAAAAAAACTATATCATTTTAAAAAAAAAAATTTGAAAAGTTGAAAACAAAACGATGCTTTTGAAGGAAAAAAATCGGCATTTTAGAATTTTTGAGAAAAAAAATTAAAATTTGAGAAAATTTTTGAGATTTTGAAAATAAAAATTCAGAATTTGTATTTTATTTTATTTTTTTGAAATATTTTATAATAAAAATGATATTTTGTTAAAAGTTTTCAAAGAAAAATTAAGAGTAAAAGATATACATTTTGAAAAAAAAATGTTATTTTAAAATGGAAATTGAAATTTATCTGTGAAAATTGAGGTGAGTAACTAGTCAAATTAAAGGTATTAATCAGTAAAATAAAGTGAATTGACCAGACATATAAAATGGGCCAAATTTTCTGGTCAAAATTGTGAACCGACTTTTTAACATTGCGAGAACCTAAGAATTGATATTAGTAAGTTTTGTGGGCCCCATCATGATGTGTGTCGAACATCAACACCGTGCATTTGATGTGTCCCCTTTAGGTTATTAGATATCTCGAAAATCATCTGTATACGAAACTCAAGTGGGCCATACCATCTAAAACCATGTGAAGACATCCTAAAAAATATAAAAGCACTTGGTGAGGCCCACATGAGTTTTTGTTGTGGCTGAAACTTGGTCTGACCCCTCATCCAAGTGGGACACATATAATGAGTGGGTTGGATATGTGAATCACATTTAAGCAGGCCCAATATATGATTATGAATGTTTTAAGGAAACCCCTCTCGACTATATTTAAGTGAGTTATTCGTTAACTTTACCAGAGTAAACTCTGTGGGGTCCACCGTTATTTATTTATTTTATCCACTTCATTCATCCATGTTAACAGATAATTTAAGGTCTAAACAACAAAAAGGAAGCATATCCAAAGCTCAAGTAGACCACACCGCAGGAAATAGTGTGATTGGACCTCTACTATTGAAAAATTCTTGGAGGCCATATAAGTTTTTGGATCAAGCGGATATTTGTGTTTTCTCTTTATTCATATCTTTTTGATATTATGAACAATCTTTAACCATTTTTGGACAATTTAATCAGTTCAGACTGAAGAGTAAATAACTTCAGATGTTTAAATTAAATTTCACTCAAATTGCTGATCAATATTGTATGCCCAATATCTTTCTCATATGTAGCATGATCAGAGTGAGTAACTAGTCAAATTGAAGGTATTGATCAGTAAAATAGAGTGAATGGACCGAACAGGTAAAATGGGCCAAATATTCTGATTAAAATTATAACCCAACTTATTAACCTAATGAGAACCTAAGAATTAATGTTAGTAAGTTTTGTGGGGCTCATCATAATGTGTGTCGAACATCAATTCCGTGCATTTGATATGTCCCCTTTAGGTTATGAGATATCTAAAAAATCATCTATATACGAAACTCAGGTGGGCCATACCATCTAAAACTATCGAAGACATATTAAAATATATAAAAACACTTGGTGGGGCCCACATGAGTTTTGGATGTGGCTGAAACTTGGTTTGACCCTTCATCCAAGTGGGACACATATAATGAATGGGCTGGATATGTTAATTACATCTAAGTGGGCCCAATATATGATTATGAATGAGATAGGTCTAAGGCTTAAGTGGAGCACGAAGTGGGGATCCAACGTCCTCCGTTAAAAACTTCCTAGGAGAAGTTTCGGATCAAGCTGATATTTGTGTTTTCACTTCATCCACGTCCACATGACATTACCAATAGGTTGGATGGTAAGAAAACATCACGGTGGCCCTTGAAAAGGTTTCAACGGTGGGTGTCATTATCACTGCAGCGTCCTTAGGTGTGGTCCACAGGAGCTGTGAACCTGCTTCATTTTTGGGATCATACCTTAAAATGATATGAGAAAAGTGACGAAGGAGTGGATAAAACAGTTACATCACGGTGGGCCCCACAGAGCCCTGCCCGGACAGATTATCATCCGGCCGGGGTAGGACGCAATCCCCTTCGAATAAGGTTAGGGCCAGCCACTCTCTCTCTTTCTCTCTCTCTCTCATACGCTCCCCTCTCTCCTCTCTCTTTCTACGGATCTCTCCCTCCTCTCTCTACCTGTCGATCTCTCTTCCTCCTCTCTCTCTTTATCTTCCTTGCTCGATCTCTCTTCCCACTTTCTCTCTCTATCCCCACCCAAGATTTTGTTGCCGACCGCCCTACCCACGCACGCCCTCTAACTCTCTATGAATCTGTGGTTGAAGGCTATAAAACTCCACGAACATTGAGGTATCTCTCTCTCTCTCTCTCTCTCTCTATATATATATATATATATTATATATATATATATAATATATATATATCTCAATCTCAATACCGATCTCAATGCCGATTTAGGGTTTTTGGGTTTATCTGCAAAAATAGATGAATCCGCGCCCAAACGCTGACTAAGTGGCGTTGCTAACACACCTGCAGCGGTAGTGTGTTGATTTGTTGTGCATTGTGGGGCCAACTTGATATATTCGTTTTATATTTGCCATCCATATGTTTTCCCCCTCAATTTTGGGCAAGAACCGAAAAATAAAACAAATCCAATCCAAGCTCTTCTGTTTATTTCTATTTTACCAGATTGAATGTGTTTTCATTTCATGATTTTGGATGATTTTATTATTATTATTATTTTTTTTTTTTTCCCGTAATTAATCTGTGTATCACCTCGTTTGGTCAAATCAATTGCTTTACGGACATTTAAAAAAAAAAAAAAAACTTGTGCTTCGTTTGGGCCAAACACTTTAATGAGGCCCTCTGTATCATGAGAAGTTGATTGTCCATTTGTTGGGTCGTTTTTGATTGTCCATATCCGTGTTATTAATAGGAAGCTTAGGATCACCTGAGTTGCATGAATGAATGAATGGTTCAGATCGACAACAGGTCACCCCATGTGCCATTTAGCAAAACCCATATATATATATTTGAGATATATAGGCCTGGGCAGGATCAGGCTAGGCTGGTGGTAGCCCAAGCTCGGTGCAAAATTGTTCAGGCTTTTATATCCAAGTCCAAGCACTAAAAGGCATGCACAACCTGGCACAAATACCTGCCTAGCCCAAAAGCGCATGTGCTGGTCCGGACCATTGATAGCCCTGTGCATCGAAGGTTTGTGCAACTAAGGTCCACCAGTGACCAAATCAAATCAATCACCCGATGCTCTAAGACTTCTATCTGCATACCTGTGGTTCAGCACAGCTATCTTCCCATCCTTGCCTATAAAAATTCAACAGTCATATATTTTCCAATTAGTGGATTTTGCTCAATGTCTATCAAAATGTAAGCCTCCTTGAGAGAATGACATTTCTAATTGGTAAACATGCTTGTTGGGGTAGGCAATGAATTTGATTAAGGATGTCTTTGTGGATTCAAGCTGACATGTCGGATTCAAATTCAAATATTGGGTAGCTACATGTTCGTTCAACAATGAATGCAGTTGGAACATTCGGCGTTTTAGTGGTGTCTTAGTACTTCAGGATTTACCAAAAGAACCTCAACATCAACCAAAGTGGATGGTACTCAGTCCGCTGATGTGCTATTTTTTCTTTCTGAAGGGTTACAAATTTTTTATTCCAGCTAGTGAAAAGATACACCCAGATGACCAAAGGTTATCCTAAAACATCAAAGGAAGACCATAGGGGAAGCTTATTGAATTGCCAGATAATTGACGCAGTGTCAAGTATCAATTGCAGTTTTGGTGCTTTCAAGTCCAAGTTGGAAGTAGGGATGCAACTCGGGCAGGGTGGGGTTGGGTTGAGGGTCCACCCAAGCCCAACCCAGCCTGAAACCTGACCTGATCCAGATCTCAACCTGAGCTACCCAACCCAAACACATCCTGAATTCCCCTATATACCTGACCCGACCTGACCCTTCCCAACCTGAATACATGTGATTATTCCCAACCTGATCTAACCCAACCCGAATTTGCTCAACTCGAACCCAACCTGACTTCAAATCAGGTTGACATTTTCCAACCCAAACACGACCCAATGACCTTGACAACCCGACCTGAACTTGGGTTGGATCAATCAGTTGCAGCCCTAGTTGGAAGTGTCATAATTGCGGCTTGGAACCCAGTCCCTCATTGTGAGTTGGGAGGTAACTACAACAGAGTTATTTCTACTTCATTAGAGTAATGTTGCAGCTCAACTGGACACTGCATCCGAATGTGCACTCTGGGCATGTTTGAAGAATCATGATCTGTCCATGAACAGTTTCTCTAGAAATTCTTCAGTTTCCCCCCAAAAAATCACATTACTCAAGTGAACCCTAGAAATTTATTGACGGTGGCATTCAATCACCACGCTTTCCAATGATGTGCTCCACCTGGTATTGAATCTGCCACATTTTTGGGCTCATGCCCTAATATGAAATGGATAGACAACATGGATAAAACACATCCATCATGGTGGGCCCAGACTTTTTTTAGTAGCATACAGTACCGACGTGGGTGTCGTGTGCTGCCTTAGGCAGTCCGAGTCTTAAAAAGGGAACGCGCCTTTGTTGTAACCCATGTACCACTATGCAGGTGGAACATGACGGTGGGGCCCAACTTGATACATTGTATACCTAGGCCAGCTATCCTCTTTGCTCGTTTATTTTAGGGAATGGAAAAAAATGAAATTCATCCAAATCTTAGGTTGACCACATCACAAAAAACAGTAGTCATTGTCTGTTAAAATCTATTTTGGGATGCATAGGTTTTGGATCAAGCTGATATTTGTGTTTTTCCTTCATATTGGTTTCCGTGTGATCTTATCAACAACAGGTTGGGCCCCACCGTCAATTTCCATCTGCATGGTGGTACATGGATTACAACAAAGGCGCGTTCCCTTTTTAAGACTCAGACTGCCTAAGGCAGCACACAACACCCATGTCAGTACTATATGCTACTAAAAAAACCGTGGGCCCACCATTATGGATGTGTTTTATCCATGTTGTCTATCCATTTCATATTAGGGCATGAGCCCAAAAATGTGGCAGATTCAATACCAGGTGGTGCACATCATTGGAAAGAGTGGTGATTGAATGCCACCGTCTACTTTCCATAGTCCATATGGCCTACCCCAAAAAATCACATTACTCAAGTGATTCTAGCTATTAGCAGGCTCTCGAGGATTACAAAATCCTCGGACCAGTGGCTAGGATCATCTGATTGGTGTGATTTTGGCATATGCTCCATCCATGCTTGGGTACAATATATGAACAGTCTGGATCTCATGTATGCTAGTGGACAGAGATTGAGTGCTTGACAACAAACTTAGATATTAGTATGTAGCACTGGAATTTGGATGCTTTCTTTTAAAATAAGAGAAATATTAAAATGTCTAAAAAAAGTCTCCAGTAACAACCCTATGAGAAGAGTTGGCATGCCATTACATATTATAATCTTATATGAATAGTGAAGCAGCAAGTGCCATGCTGGGTCTACTGTCTATAGTCCATATTAAATGCCAATGATCAGATTGTTACAGTTTCCAGATTGGGGTGGTATTTGCATCGTATTGTATGACATATGTTGGATCCAGTGGATAGGCTAGATTTTTTTTTTATTGGATTGTCTAAGTGTCCAAATGAAACTACGAGCACCATAACTTGTAGTACTATGAGTGCACTGGAGCATTTTTCTTAGATGATACTTATATTAGAAGGAATTTTGAGCTGCACTTTTAGTGATTTTTCTTCTCAGTAATGGGACTATGGGAGTATTCAAGGAAGAGCTAGCATGGTGTGGTGGATGATACACAGGCATAGAAAGTTCCAATCAAATAGTCCAGTTTAAATGGATCCTTCTATCAGGGAATTAATGCCATCCATTTGCATGCACCCATTTTATTTTATTTTATTTTATTTATTTATTTATTTTTTGCTTCGGATGTAACAATTTGTAAATTTAAAATGGGTGTATGTAAATCAATGAGAGTGTGCATAAACATCAATTCCCTAGATAGAACGATCCATCTAAACTGCACTGTTTGATTTGAACTACTTGTATGCTCCATATGCAATTTCATAGTAATTTCTCAGTATTAAACACTAATTCCCTAGATAGAATGATCCATCTAAACTGGACTGTTTGATTTGAACTACTTGTATGCTGTATATGCAATTTGTAAGTAATTTCTTAGTATTAAACTTCAATTCCCTAGATAGAATGATCCATCTAAACTGGACTGTTTGATTTGAACTACTTATATGTAGCCAATGCAATTTCTAAGTAATTTCTAAGTACCTGAAATGTGTGTTGGACTTACTTGAAAATCTAGACAGATAGACTATTGAAGTGTACCACTGCAACTCAGAGCACTGAAACTTATAGTGATCTAAAAGCACTGTAGCATCTCCTAATAATCTGTTTGACAAATGCTTTAGGGATAAAATTATTGTCAATGGGCTGTGTTTGAGCTCGCCAAAATCAAAATTTTGAATAGGACTGGCCCATCAGGCCCAACTCAAACAATTCAAAATCCATGAAGAAGTCAACCCTAAGCCCGTAAATTAGACATCCAAATCCCAACAATTGTATAATTAACTAATTGTATTACATTGCTTCTTCACTTTTCTCATTATTGTGCATTGTATATAGTTAGCTTAACATGTATTACATTTTTTTTCTTAAATTATTATTGTGACTTGTTAGTTTATAGTTGTAACTTGTGAGACAATTTTTTCTCAAAAGTCAGGCAGTTTTACTCTTCGGTGGGCCACAATATGCGAAGTGAACTGACAATCAAATGGATGCTTTCTATCCATCCATTTGTTCTATATGCTTTAGCCCACCTGAGTTTTGAAAGAGCATGACCCACCTGATGGAGCATACCCGGACGTGTGTCGGAGCTATCCGGATTTTGAGCGGTGGTCCCTGGAAGGTGGGAACCGCTGTTATGACCATGATGAAGCTGTTCATTTCCTATGGACAACAATATGGGTGGCCTGGTCATTTGGACAAGCCCCTGTTTATGTATTAGCTCGAAATTGATGGAGTAGACCCGGATGTGCGTTGGAGCTATCCGGATGTTGAGCGGGGGTCCCTGGAAGGTGGGAACCGCTGATATTTATATTTTCCCTTCATCAATGTTTGTGTGATCTTGTGAACAGGTTGAATGATAAATAAACATCACTATAAGCCCTAGAAAGGTTTCAATGATGGAAATCATTATACCCACTATTTCTTATGGTATGGTCCACCTGAGTTTTGGATATGATTCAATTTTGGTTTCAACACCTTAAATAATCTGGAAAAGCAGATGGACGGTGTAGATAAACTACATATATTTACAGTGGGCCCAACTGAGCGTACTAAGTAACTCAGGACGCAATCCGATTTCAGGCGTAACTAGCTTAGTGGGTTAGGCCTTTGACTGTGGGACCCAACTCGATCTATGTGTTGTACATCTACGTCGTCCATCTGCATTTGCAGCAGCTCATTTTAGAGGATGTCCCAAATTGAGGCACATCCAAAGATCAAGTGTGGATCACACCACAGGAAAACAATGGTGATTGAATGCGTAACGTTAAAAACTTCGTCGGGCCCACTATAATGTTTATTTGGCATCAAACATGTTGATAAGGTCAAACAGATCCCTAACCTAAACCTAAACCTAAACTCGAAAACCTAAACCTAAATCCGATCCCGAACCCAAATTCCTAAACCTAAACCTAAATCGAAACTCAAATCCCTAAACCTAAACCTAAACCTAAACCTATAACCCTAACCTAAACCTAAACCTAAATTCGAAAACCTAAACCTAAACCCGAACCCGAATTCATAAACCTAAACC
The DNA here is from genome assembly GCA_021015155.1 of Magnolia officinalis. Lineage (NCBI taxonomy): Eukaryota > Viridiplantae > Streptophyta > Magnoliopsida > Magnoliales > Magnoliaceae > Magnolia > Magnolia officinalis. Next base: position 62,911,360 of record JAJHSJ010000015.1, on the reverse strand, counting down.
TAAACTGAAACTCAAATCCCTAAACCCCTTAACCTAAACCTACACCTAATCCTAATCTCAACTCCCTAACCTAAACCTAAACCTAAACTTGAAAACCTAAACCCGATCCTGAACTCGAATCCGAATCCAAATCCAAATCCCTAAGCCTAAACCTAAACCTAAACTTGAAAACCTAAACCTAAACCCGATCCCGAACCCGAACCCGAACCCGAATTCCTAAACCTAAACCTAATCTCAAATCCCTAAACCTATAACCCTAACCTAAACCTAAACCTATTCTCAAATCCCTAAACCTAAACCTATTCTCAAATCCCTAAACCTAAACCTAAATCTATAACCTTAACCTAAACTTAATTCACTTAACTTAAACCTACACCTAAACCCAAACCTATAACCCTAACCTAAACCTAAACTTGAAAACCTAAACCTAAACCCGATCCCAAACCCGAATTCCTAAACCTAAATTTAAACCTAAACATAAACTCAAATCTCTAAACCTAAACCTACACCTAATCCTAAACCTATAACCCTAACCTAAACCTAAACCTAAACTTGAAAACCTAATCCTAAACCCGATCCCGAACCTGAATCCCTAAACCTAAACCTAAACCTAAACATAAACCTACACCTAATCCTAAACCTATGACCCTAACCTAATCTTAAACCTATTTCTGTAAACTGACTCTAATCTTTTCATTGCAGAGATGGATAAGAGTTGGATGCGAGCTAAGAACAGGTTTGGCCCAGAGTATAAACAAGGGGTTCAAGAGTTTATGGAATTTGCGCGATATCGGGCAGATTCAGACAATAGGATTAGGTGTCCATGTCGAAAATGCAAGAACATGATTTATAAGACTTTAGACAAAGTAGAAGACGATTTGTTCATAGTTGGGATTGACCAGGGTTACACTTGGTGGATCCATCATGGTGAAGGGTTCCACCAAAGAGTTGAGGCCACTGAAGTCCTTGCTGACCCAATTGTGTCGGATGACGAGGATGAAGACGTTGACGAAATGCAAGATATCATAGAGGATGAGTTCAGGGGAACAATTGCGGATACTGATTTTGCAGCGACAAGTAGTAGCCAAGATATTGCGGATACTGCCTCCAGCCGATCCGTTGTTGGGGAGAACGCCCTACGCCGAGCTGATATCGCAGAGAGAGAGGTTCAGCAGCTATGGGTCATCGTCGATGAGATCAAAGAGCAGCTGGAGAAGCAGAGGGAGGAGCTGGAGAGGCGACAGGAGGAGCTGGAGAGGCGACAGCAGGAGCTGGAGAGGCGATGGGAGGAGCAAGAGAGGCGATGGGAGGAGCAGGAGAGGAGGATCAAGCAGGAGCAGGAGAGGATGATCGAGGAGATGCGGCTGGAGTATGAGCGACAGATGCAGGAAATGTATCAGGCTCTCGCTGCACGTTTTGCCACCAATGCCCCACCACCTCCGCCTTCATCTTCGTGATTTAAAAAAAAAAATTATTTATGATTTATTTCATATACGAATGTTGAACTTATATGTATTTGTGCGTGAATGAATGTGGGTTGTATGTGGATGTGGATAAGATTTTTTTATTTTATTTATGATTTATTTTATATACGAATATTAAACTTATATGTATTTGTGCGTGGATGTGGATAAGATTGTTTGTGTATGGATGAATGTGGTTTGTGTTTGGATGGATGTAGTTTGTGTTTGGAAGGATGTGGATGTGAATATGATGAAAATGTATTGTAATAGGTGTATATCGGGAATTTTTTCCTGAATTTTGAAAATAAATAAAACCAGGAAGAAACAGACTATTACCGACGGAATATTTTGTTGGTAATAGTAGGTTGAAAACTTATACCGACGAAATATTTCGTAGATACAAATTAATACAAAAATTTATACCAACGATCTATATATGAGATATACTGACGAATTGTTTCGTCGATAATAGCGGGCTTATGCCGACGAACATACTCGTCGGTATTATTGTTTTACCGATGAACGTACTCATCGGTAATGTCGTTTATCCGGGCTTATGCCGACGAACATACTCGTCGGTAATGTCATCTATCCACAGTTTTACCGACGAAGATATTCGTCGGTATAAGTTGTGTTTACCGACGAAATATATTGTTTTTTCCTACCAAAAGTAACATGTTTAGCCGATGATTTTAGTCGTCGGTATTTGTTTTATCATTGCCGAAGAAGTCATATTTTGTCGGGAAAAGCCTTCAGACACGGTCTAATTACAACGATTTTGGCGACGACATATTTCGTCGGTAATAATCATTACCGACGAAAAAAGATAAAATAACGATGAATTATGTCGTCGGTAAATGAGCAATTTCCTGTGGTGTCTCCTCGATGAAGCCAAACATTATCATCAACTCGTACATGGCGCATAGTATTTGAAATAACTCTCTCTCTCTCTCTCTCTCTCTCTCTCTCTATATATATATATATATATATATATATATATATATATATATATATATATATATATCATCTTTCATGCATCATTTACTAAAGTAAATCCTCTTACTTTTAATTTTTCATTCCAGTTGTTCAATCCTTCTGAATTTTTTGAAGACATTGTCATTGACTACCAGTATGAATTTTTCACCTTTTCAATCCTCTAGGTTAAAGTTTCAAGGTTGGATCCAATACAAACATTTTTTTACTTTAAGCTCAACATACAAGTCGACATGTGGGGCCCACCATGATGTTTTCAATGACATCCAAATGGTCCATCATTTGCGGCCCCTATTTTCCCCCCTTGGAGCAGAAAAATGAGGCTACTACAGAAGTCAGTGGGCCACACCACAGGGAATAGTCAGGATGGTGAAGCCATCTGTTAAAACCTTCCAGATTGTATGCGAGGCCCACTGCTTTATATATTCCATCTAATCCATTCAATAGATGCATTCAACACAGAAGAATGCACTCTCAACAAATTCAACCATTTGAAACCCAGGTGGGCCACAACAAATGATTTTAGAAGTTGTAGCACTTGTAGGCATGATTTTACATGGTGTGGCCCAACTGAGTTTTGGATCGAAACTGAGTTGAGTTGTGCTATATCCATGGAGAGTAGGATGGAGCAATAACGATGGACAGATTGTATGCCATTAGAACATCACAGTCGGCCCCACACATCCATTTGTATGTTAAGCTTAACATGCAAACCTTTGTATTGGGTCCCACCTCGTTTCATTTCATACAATTTGTACTGATTAACTCTTAACGTGTGCGGCGGTTAGTTATCCTGAATGCACTTCATCGGCAATCCAGGCTTTGACATTATTCAGGAAACTATATCCTGGACATAGGAAACAAGAAATAGAACGATGCATATCTAAAGCAATGGATTTCATAGAGAAAACACAGGAGTCTGACGGTTCATGGTCTGATTCTCTTTTCATCTATGCTATGAATTGGACAAAATAATAAAAAGCAAAATGAAAATCAAGTAGTGTATTCTAAGAAAAAAAAAATCCTTAAAAACCTGAATTTATGGAAGAAAAAAAAGGCTTAAGAGTACCTTGAATTTTTGAAAGAATACTCTGTTAGTATGGATGAATGGCACAATAACCAAATGCCTTTGGTCATTGTGGTATGATGAACATTGTGGGACCAACATGGTTTAAGTATGACATCTAGGCTGCCTAAAAGGTGCACTCCACCAAGATGATCAAATGCCATAGAGATTACGTTGATCCAATTATCAGGTGGGCTACAGGTGGAATTGGAGTTTTTGCGAGGTGCATGTTATTTTTTATGATGTGGTCCACTTGATGATTGGATAAAAGCCTGATTTTTTTGTTCTTATGATAATCATGGTGGGTCCACCTGTTTGATTAGTTGGAATTCATAAACACATCACGTGGACCCGCAATGCTAGTCTCTACCACTTTTCTTATGGCCCTGTCTGAAGGCATGGATTCCATAGAAAAAGGAAATTCGGCATTTTTTACATTTTGATTTGCAAACAAAATCAAAGTTCACGGTCACCATTAGGCTTTTTCATGTCATTTTTTCTCTGACACAAAAACTGAGGTAAAAATTGTCTAATTGAATATAGGATTTCACATGAGTTTTCCTTACAAATCAAACACAGCCTATTGAATTTGAATTCCATTATTTTCATTCGACAATGGAAACCACCACTACCTTTTCCTTTCTATTACCTGTACTTCATGATTTCAGATAGGCCCTAAAAGAAAGTAAATGAAAGGCATTTTGATCAATTTTCCTCTCCATCAGTATCCTTATGAAAATTCAAAATAGTCGAGAGTATTTTTCGTAAGTTCAGATTTTTTGAAGATTTTTTTTTTTTTTTTTTTTCATGGAAAAACCATTAATAAATGGGTCAGGCCCAGGCCTATTATTTTTCATATCTATGACATGACAAGATATTTGTATAGGTATGGCTCCTGGGGAATCTGCTACACTTACGCCACATGGTTTGCAGTAAAAGTGCTAGTAGCTAGTGGAAAGACCTACTACAACAGCTCCAGCATCCGCAAAGCTTGTGAATTTCTGTTATCAAAACAGCTAGATTCTGGTGGTTGGGGAGAGAGTTATCTTTCTTGCAAAAATAAGGTATATTTCTCTTTCTTTTTTTCATGGGTTTTATTAGGCGATTCAATATGCCAATTGAGTGAGCCCAATCAGTTCATGGGTATGGGCAAGTACAACCGAGTCAAACCAATGTTCCAAAAATAAAAAGAGAAATTTACTGCTGTACGACCCATTTATGGCCCATTTACCTGCTTAAGCCCACTCTTTTTTACCTCATTAGAATATGCCCCAGCTGTACGGACGACTTGCCAAAGGTCAGAAAATGCCCCCTGCTTTTACCTTCAAGCGGATCGGCTGGTGCTCGAAGACGAGCGCTGACGCTCCTCGAACTCGAGTTGTACGAACGGTTCAAAAGAGATCAACATTACATGGCCCCCACAGTTATATATTTATTATATCCACAACGTTCATCCATATTTCGAGATCATTTCGGAGCATTATCCAAAAAAAAAAAATCATATCCAAAGATCAACTGGACCACACCACAAAAAGCAGCGGGAAAATTGATTTTCAACGTTAAAAATTTTGTAGGGCCCACCATAACATTTATTTTCCATCCAATCTATTCATAAGGTCACAAAGACCTTGGATGAAGAGGAAAAACAAATTTCATAATGATCCAAAACTTTCACACATTTCAATGCATTTCACCATCAATTCCCTTCACTTCATGGTCAATTCAATGCATTTCACCGTCAATTCCCTTCACTTCATGGTTATTTCCGTGCATTTCACGGTCAATTCCCTTTATTTCACAGTCAATTTCATGCATCTCACGATCAATTCCGGCGATTCCCCTTCACTTCACGGTCAATTTAATTCATTTCACGGTCAATTTAATTCATTTCACGGTCAATCCCCTTCACTTCACGGTCATTTCCATTCATTTCACGGTCAATCCCGGCGATTCCCTTTCACTTCACGGTCAATCCCAGCTATTCCTTTTCACTTCACGGTCAATTCAATGCATTTCACTGTCAATTCCCTTCATTTCACAGTCAATCCCGATGATTCCCCTTCTCTTCACGGTCAATTTCATGCATTTCACGGTTAATTCCCTTCACTTCACGGTCAATTCCGGTGATTCCGCTTCACTTCATGGTCATTTTCATCCATTTCACGGTCAATTTCGGTGATTCCACTTCACTTCATGGTCATTTTCATCCATTTCACGGTCAATTCCCTTCACTTCACGGTCAATTCCGATGATTCCACTTCACTTCACAGCCATTTTCATTCATTTCACGGATAATTCCCTTCACTTCACGGTCATTTCCATGCATTTCACGGTTAATTCCCTTCACTTCATGGTCAATTCCGTGCATTCACGGTCAATTCCATGCATTTCACGATCAATTCCGGTGATTCCGCTTCACTTCACGGTCAATTCCGGTGATTCCACTTCACATTCATTTCCATTCATTTCACGGACAATTTCCTTCACTTCACGGTCATTTCCATGCATTTCATGGTAAATTCCCTTCACTTCACGGTTAATTCCCTTCATTTCACGGTCAATTCCTTCACTTCACGGTCATTTCCATGCATTTCATGGTAAATTCCCTTCACTTCACGGTCATTTTCATGCATTTCACGATTAATTCCCTTCACGTTACCTTCATTTCCATGCATTTCACGGTCAATTTCGGTGATTCTACTTCACCTCACGGTCATTTCCATTCATTTCACGGACAATTCCGTGCATTTCATGGTTAATTCCTTTCACTTCACGTTAAATTTGGTGATTCTACTTCACTTCACAGTCATTTCCATTCATTTCACGGTCAATTCCGGCGATTCCGCTTCACTTCATGGTCAATTCTATGTATTTCATAGTTAACTCCTTTCATTTCACGGTCAATTCCGGCGATTCCCCTTCACTTCACGGTCATTTCCATTCATTTCATGGTCATTTCGCTTCACTTCATGGTCATTTCCATGCATTTTACGGTCAATTTCGGCAATTCCCTTTCACTTCACGGTCAATTCTATGTATTTCATGGTCAATTCCCTTCATTTCACGGTTAATTCCCTTCACTTCACGGTCATTTCTATGCATTTCACGTCAATTCCCTTCATTTCATGATCAATTCCACTCATTTCACTGTCAATCCCCTTCACTTGTAGCGATACCGATACTTTCGGTTATCAGCGATATTATCGACGATATCGATATTGTTTCCGTTTCCCTGGCCAGCGAAACTTGTAGCGATATCGATATTTCTAGTTATTAGTGATATTATCGACGATATCGATATTGTTTTCGTATCCATGGACAGCGAAACTTGTAGCAATACCGATATTTCCGGTTATCAGCGATATTATCGACGATATCGATATTGTTTCTATATCCCTGGCCAGTGAAACTTGTAGCGATACCGATATTTCCGGTTATCAACGATATTATCGACGATATCGATATTATTTCCGTATAGAATTGACTGTGAAGTGAAGCGGAATCGTCATAATTGACCGTGAAATGCATGGAAATGACCGTGAAGTGAAGGGAATTGACCATGAAATGCATGGAATTGACCGTGAAGTGAAGGGAATTGACTGTGAAATGTATTGAATTGACCGTGAAGTGAAGAGGAATCGCCGGAATTGACCATTAAATGAAAGAGAGTTGACCGTGAAATACATAGAATTGACCGTGAAGTGAAGCAGAATCGTCGTAATTTATCATGAAATGCATGGAAATGATCGTGAAATGCATGGAATTGACCGTGAAATGAAGGGAATTGACCGTGAAGTGAAGTGGAATTGACCATAAAATGCATGGAAATGACCATGAAGTGAAGGGAATTGACCGTGAAATGCATGGAATTGATTGTGAAGTGAAGGGAATTGATCGTGAAATACATGGAATTGACCGTGAAGTGAAGCGGAATCGCCGGGATTGACTGTGAAATGCATAAAATTGATCGTGAAGTAAATGAAATGAATGAAATTGACCACGAACTAATTGAAATTGACCGCGAACTGATTGAAATTGACCCCGAAGTGAATGAAATGGATTTTCGACCATCAACCTAATGGAATCTTGGAAAATAAACAGGTTGGTTGGCTAAAGCTGCTTCACTTACCTCAAAATCATATAGGGTACATCAAGTAACTAATTTTGGTTTAGAAGATATTCTTGTTAAATGAATAAAGAAATAAATGAAAAGAAAATTAGAAAAAAAATGTAGGTAGAATAAAGTTATCCATGTAAAAAAAAAAAAGTGCACAGGTGGATGTGGGGCCCACCAAAATCATGAACATTGAGTGTGGGGCCCAAGATGGGACCTACCCAATTAAAAAAAAAACCAGGCGGCACTACCGCACAGACGTCCAGAGGTCAGCTGCATTACCGCCGGACCGGCGGTACTGCTGCCTGGAATAATTTTTTTCAATGGCTACGGTTCTGGCTACGGTTATAATCCGTAGCCATAGGAAACCCAGCCTTCAAGCACCAGCTGATGCGAGTTGTCTGTACAGCTGGGGCTATTCTGGTCTGGTAAAAAGGAGTAGGCTTAAGCAGGTAAATGGTAAACTTCTCAAATAAAAATACCAAACATCCAAAACTTATCCCTTTAAGGATGAGCAATTAAGGTGGCAAGGTTTCAATGGTGATCTGCCCTAGGGGGTTTCACTAGTCGAGCTAGCTAGAAAAACTTGCTCAACTCGGCTCGAGTCTGCTCGGATTGACTCGGCTTGAATGGCCGATTCGACCGAGCCAAGCTAATTATTTGAAGCTCGAGTTGAGTTCAAGCCGAGTTCGACCAGGGGCATTTCAACTCGACTCGATTAATAAATATATTAAATATTATATATATTATATATATATAATATATTATATATATATATATATATATATATATATATATATTAATATAAGTTTTAAGTTTTAACTTAAAAAGGAAAAAAAAACCCTAGAATCTCTACCCGACCACATGCACCCCCTTTCCCTTTTCCTTTCTTTTCTTTCTCTACCTGCCGCCAGCTGCACGCCTGCCCAGACCACCACCACCAGTTTTTATTTCAGCTCCACAATAGTATGATTTCAATATCTTGATATCTACTTCTTGGGTGAGAAACCCAAGAAATCCGAGATGGGTTCTTCTCAGATTTGTTAGAGCTTTAAGGAAATCCAATGATCTGATTGGCTAGAGCTCTTTACTTGGATTTCTAATCTGTGTTTTGCTCTGTTTCTTTTCTAGTACTTGGATTTCTATTAGCGGAAGAAGATCAAGAACAGATTGGTTCTTATAGGTTTATTCATCTGATTCGAAGCTTTGTTTGGTTTTTTCATCGGGTTTTGCTTTAATTCTCCTAAGATTTTTGAAATTTTCATCAATGGAGGAGGATCAAGAACAAAATCCATTACTCTCTCACCTAACAAGCTCGAGCTCGACTCGACTCGAACCACTAGCTCGACCCGAACTCGACTCGACACGAACCACTAGCTTGACCCGAACTCGACTCGACAGCTTTGACAAACAAGCCAAGCTTCAATGTTGAGCTCGAGGCCGAGCTCGAGCTAGAACTCGAACTCAAGTACATCATGGACAAGCCGAGCCGAGCTTGGCCCACCTTGACTCGACTCGGCTTGATGCCCACCTCTAATCTGCCCCCAAGATAGAATAACCCTCTAATTGAGTCCAACTCTCAGAATGTGCATCCTCACGATTAGAGATTCATCTGTACAATCATAAAACAAACTAATTTGTATGATGGAAAACTCAATCATGAAAGTACATGAAAATACAAGCTAAAGTAGCTCTCCTATATTGACTACATAGATTATGAAAAAAAAGAAGAAGAAGAAAAATAAAAATAAGTGGTTTTTGTTTAGTTGTCATTATTCACTTATTTTGAAGAAGATATTAAAGATTTAAACCAACATTAAGAGAGTGCATCTTCATATAACTGGAGTTCTTAATTTAAAGCCGTGTTTTGATGCACAAGTGGATTGAGTTGTGAATATTCAGTTTAATCAAAAGAAAATGACAAACATGAGTAACATTTCTAATTATTCAGGATGAAAAAGTAGCCCCCATATAACAGTCAAGTCCAACTTGAAAGCATTGTGATTGTAATTTGGAGCCCAGACCGTCAATATGAATGGTGAGGAAGCTAATTGGAATTTTGTGATCTCAAACTTTGTTAAACTAATAATCTCAATTCAATCAGATAATGTGTCCAAACACAACTTAAACGAAAATTGAAGAAATTAAAACTTTTTTTTTTTGTGTATTAATTTATTTCTGGTGTAATCCACCACTCACTGAAACAGGTGTATACAAACCTTGAAGGCAACCGGTCACATTTAACAAATACAGCATGGGCTCTAATGGCTCTTATTGATGCTGGACAGGTTAGTTTCATCGATTACATAGCTTACGTTCATATCATTCGTCAAGATTGCATTTGGCTTGGGTGGTTGAGAATAAAAGAAAATCGTCATGATTTTTGAGACTTCTACTCTTAGTAGAATTTTCAAAATTTAGGGCACGATGAATGTAAGGATACGAAAGATTTCATTCTTTCTAATGCAGAACAGAAGATACATTTCACGATTTTGGATAATTCTCCTAAGGGCCTGTTTGGTTTCTTACAATAAAAAAAATTGCCGTAAATGTGTAATGAGTATTTACTCTTGTACTTAGGCTGTGACATCAGATGATTTTGTCGGTGTTTGTTTTACCTAAAAATCATTATAAAAATGATAGTTTTATAGTGTAACAATGTAATGATTGCATTTAACTTATTTCCTTTACAATTGTATTTGACCCTCGATTTAAAGGCTGTAATTGTTGTTTAAACAGCCACCTTAAAATAGTAATGGTGGCTCATTTACTTCGCATTTCATAGGAAATTAGAAAATCAAACAGGCCCTAAGAGTATAAATTCCAAAAATCGTAAATTCTGTTTCTAAGGTTTCTCTTTTTGCTCAATGCCCTTGTAATTGGGGAATCTCTACTCATATTTTCTGCATGGAGATTCCGCTGCACCCCTAATTTATGAAAATATGTAAAAATATGGCTCTCTTCTAATGTCCTAACCCTTGAAATGTTTTATTGGAAGTAGGCCGAGAGAGATCCTCCGCCGTTGCATCATGCATCAATGCTGTTAATTAATTCACAGATGGAAAATGGCGATTTCCCACAGCAGGTAACTAGCCACTTGAATGTGTAAATTTACTGAACCGATCAATCACACGAGATCACATATTTGTAGCACAAACCTGCTACAAAATTGATAAGAAGGTTCAGTTACAACAGAGAACTTCCCTGTTTGGGTACCTAATCTGTAAATGTGGGGTCCATGATAGGTTTATCCAATCCATTGATCCAATGCTCCTCACCATGGATGAAACAGGCCCAAAAAATCTCTTCATCTAGTCAACTCTAACCTTTCCTTTGTTGGCATGTAAATACATAGTTAAAAAAAGATGAGATCTGATAGTTGGGATCTTCCAATTTGGGAGACTTTTTAGGAGTGGTTCATCCTTGGTGGGGGACATCAAATCAATAGTTTGAATTAAACAATTAAACACCTATTTTCTTGTTACTACTACTACTGTTGTTGTGTTGTTGTTGTTGTGGTGGTGGGTGGTTGTGGTGGCTGTGATGATGGATGGTCGATTGCAGGAAATAAGAGGAGTGTTCAACAAGAACTGTATGCTAAGCTACTCAGCATATAGAAATATCTTTCCCATATGGGCTCTTGGAGAATATCATGAACGGGTTCGACTCACCCCCAAAACCTTACAATGTCCTCACAGGTTGGTTGTGGTTTTTCATTTTTTTTTCTATGTTTATTTTGAGCCATGATAAAGGAACTCTTGGTAGTGTGAATGTTTAATTTAAGATGGACAGCTAACCGCGCCCGATCTTTGATCCACTAACTTGTCTGGCCTGGATGCATGAAACATATTAAAGAAAAACTTCGATACTTCGGTAGAGTGTGATGGTCCGATGGATGACTTAGGCACTTAAAAATTGAAAAAATAAAAAACAAATAATTAAAATTAAATTGTCCAAATTGTGGCTCGTATTTTGAATATATAACTAAAATTACACTTATTTGATAAGTTATCCGCTCGGGTGGATATTCATTGGACAGTTAAAATTGAAACTGCGCAGCAGTCCTATTTCAACAAACAAGTATTGACAAATCAGATGTTAGGATTGTTCGGCTAATCTGATTTTGGTACATGAACTAGCAACAGTATGAGGTTGTTTGGATACTTACAAGTTCTGTAAGTTGGAAGTGACTTACAGGTAAGTCATTTATAGGTGGTGTTTGGGGCAGCAAAATTCAGCTGTAAATCACAACCTATAAGTCACTTAAAGGCAAAACTACCAGGAAATTTTATAGAGCTGGGGTGAGAAGTCATTTTTCTATAAGTGACTTACAACTTGAAGTCACTTTTAAGTGAAAATCACAACTTAAAAACTTACAAGCATCAAAACAACTCCTAAATCCCATAAATTTAATTGGTTGACTTTGATTTGATTCGATGCATGCCACATGACAATTTCTAAGTGCCCTTGTATCAAGTTTCATACACAGCTAGATCATCAAATAACTCCCCAAGATATTAATGGGCACAAGCAGACCCGACTCGACTTCAAAAAAAAAAAAAAAACACGCACCCACACATGCCATAATGGGATTTCACCACCTATAGGTATCAAACCCAAGACCTCGTGTTGAAACTCCTCAGAGTCTACCACTGAGGTAAGGACTCGAACCTAGCAGAGCCAACTCGGCTTGTTTACTTAGCAGCCTCAATTTTAATCCCATTACTAGCAGTTAACAAGTACACTTGTTTTCTTATAAGCGGGTTCGATTCGACTGGGCTGACTTTAGTGATGTAGCCAATAATTGAATTGTTTCAAAGTATTATAGTATGCCACGTGTAAAGTGAATATGTGCATGACATTACCTTTGTTTACTCATGCCATGTGTATGGCAAACATGTGCATAGCACCCCCAAGTCCTCTTTCAAAAAAATGATTTCATTTACAAGTCCATTCTCCAATTTCATTTTATTTTCATACATTTACTCCCATCCAAACACACATCCTATTCATTTACCTGCATTTACTCACAATTCTCTTCCTCTACCTCCATTTCCTCCCATCTAACCAGTTCGTTAGGAGGGATTAAGTGGGATGAAATTGCACTTGGTCCGATGCGGGATTTCTGATGGATTTTGAAATCCACTACATTTATAGCCGCCACAATGCATGTGTGTTCTCTCTCTCTCCTCTCTCTCTCTCTCTCTCTCTCTCTCTCTCTCCTCTCTCTCTCTCTCTCTATATATATATATATATATATATATAAACTAATTTCTATCATCTCTAACCCCACCCGCCGCACCCTACCCCAACCTGATCCCAAAATCTCTCTCCCTCCCTCATCTCTCAATCTGACTCGGTGCCAACTCGACACGACTTGATACTTCTGACCGGATCGAACTCGGTCCGGATCAGTCCAGAACAGACCGGACTCGGTATCGAGTTGGATCGAGTTCGGGTCAGGCCTATTTCAAAACCGGATTGAGTCGAGCCATCCCTAATTTGGTCCGACTCGACTCGATGCCTAGCTCTACTTTCAGCAACATGTATAAAACTCTGTAAAGTGATCCAAAGTTGCGCAGTCAAGTTCCAAAACCTTTGTACACCCCCAGGTCTAAGGATTAATTAACTAATATGCACCATCAAGTCATCATATGATTGTAACCCAAGTTAATGGGCCCACAGACTATTGACTCGAACCTTGATTATTCAACGTAAGTATTCAAAGGTTCATACCAGGATCCCATATCCATAACACACTCACACTTTCATATAAAGGGTAATGGTAAGGCATAACTGAAACCAAGTTAGTTCCCAATGATGGAAGATATTTCATCCTAACCCAAGTCAATCCCCTCACACATGATGGCCATACATCTCAAAAAAATGATGTCCATTGATATATTCTCAAGTATCCATGTCAATCATGAATTATTAGGATGTTGAGATCTATGGAACACAACTCTCCTCGATCAGTGACTATTGTGTCCAGTCTAAAGTTTCCAAGGATTAGTGGATAAATGCGTACTCCTCATATAACCCATAAAGAATAAGATTAAGGTAACACTATATTTTTATAAGGCATATAAAATATGTCCAAGATGACACATGGTCATTAAGATCAACAACTAAGATCAATCCTTATCACATCCATATTGCCAGAGGATTATGGCACACATGAATTTTCTAGGGCACCAACTCCAACATAGATTATCAGTGTATGCATGTATGAGGTGAATCAAATGATCCGTTCCCGCACAGCAGGGTACAATAAAACCATCGTGGAAAGAGAAAAGATGGAGAGTTTTACCTATTCCTTTTCACCATCATCATCCCTTCTCTTCTCCTTTATACATGTGAAGTGTGGGGTCCACCTAGTAGACATGAAACATTTCCTTCAACTCTATCAGAATAATAGATGGTGGTTCTCTTGATTCCTTTCACGTGCCATAGATTAGGAAGATACCTCTTCTTTTAGAGGATCAGGATCGACAAATTCATTGTGGAAAAGTGCATGTCATGCCATTCAATCACGTAAGGTAAGATCTCCGGCCCCCCTCACCCCTTGAGTTTTCTATCATGTAAATATGATATTATTACAAGCAGTGATCCTAAATAGAATGTTAAATTGGATTATAGAATTATGTTGAGTTTCTACTACAATTGGACCCAAAAATTCAACATGCAAGTGTTAAGTTTGATTGATATATGTTAACTAGAGTTATCTCTTATTTATAATCCTTATTAGATAAACTCCATTAGTTAGCTCGTTGTTTAGGTTTATCTCATTGGTTGGTTTTGTTAAGAGCATATATCTTATTGGTTGGTAATTAATAGTTAATATCTTAAGTAATAAGATTTGTTAAAATGTATAGATAGACTCCATTAGGAGAGAAGAAAATGGCCACCTATATTTTGATTTATGGACTGAAAAAAAATACTTTTAAATTATTTTCAAAGAACTTCTTACCTTTTCAATATATGAAAGAAAAGTCATCTACAATGACTAAACTGACAGATCACTTAAAAATAACCGTTTTCATCTAAAAGATAATCTTACATTTCTTTGACCATTGCTTTACTCTTATTGTATGTGATGAACATTACTTTAGATAAGTGAAAGTTCGGCGCTTTGTCCATAATTTTCACGAGCTCATGTAAGGACGTGAGCTCAAAAGCTAGCCAGACCCACATCGCAGGAAATGTTAGGATTAAATACATACTATTGAAACTTTAGTGGGGCTCATAAAAGTTTTAGACAAAAGCTGATATTTGTTTTTTGGCTTCATCTTTGTGAGCATCGCCTTATGAAATGATTGGATGGAACATAGAGATGATGGTGGCTCCTATGAGGTTGCCTGCATAGTTTTTGGACTCCAACCTTATCTTGAGTTGGCCAATTTGATGGATGGAGTGAATGTCGCATAAGCATCATCGTAAGTTTTATGAAAGAATTAACTGTGGTCGTTTTCATCCTCCACTTCCCCGTCAGGTAACCTACCTGAGTTTTGGATTTGCCTAATTTTTGAGCTCATGTCCTTTCATAATTTCATAACTTTGATAGATTTATGACATTATTTTAAGCCCCATGAAAGTATTAACGGTGGGAGAAGATCCCCATGGAAAATGGCCTACTTAAGTTTTGGATTGTTTTTTTTTTTTTTTTTTACCATACGTATTAACATGAGCTGACACGGGCGCGGATTGGATACTGACAAGGTCAGTAGCCAAATCTCTACTGAAGTGGCGTCAGTGGACCCATCATGATGCATGTGTTGTATCCATACCGTCCAATCATTTTTAGAGATCTTTTTATGGCTTTAAAAAGAGAATGAGATAGATCTAAATTTCAAGTGGACCCACCACAAAAAGCTGTGGGAGCAGTCACACCCACCGTTGAAATATTTATAGGGCCCACCGTGATGTATTTTTGAGATCCAACCCATTCATAAGTTTACATAGATATAGATGAAGTGAACAAAAAAATATCAGCTTGATTGGAAACTACTGTGGCTCCTAAGAAGTCTTGAACAGTGGATGTAACTGTCCCCTTTATTTTTTATGGTGGGGTCCGCTTGAACTTTATATCTATCTCATTCTCTTTGCAATGAAATAAAACGATCTTTAAAAATGGTTAGACGGTATGGATACAACACACGCATCATGATGGGTCCACGGAGCTTGGTGTCGTCACTTCAGTAACGATTTGGCAACTGACCTGGTCAGTATCCAATCCGCGACCAGCTGACACACGTGAGGAAGGTGGACGTCATGCACACTTCTACAGACAACACCACCTTTCCCCAACATATATAAGCCATGCAAAAGACGGGCTTCACCATAAGGATCTCCTCCGCTTGTCAGGCGAGCCACGCTGCCAAAACAAATGACAGCTGAAGCGGATTGCGTCCTACCCGAGGATGACAATCCGTCCAGGCAGGGCTCTGTGGGGCCCACCGTGATGTAAGGATTTTATCCACGCCGTCCCTAAATGTTTAGGGCCAGTTTGATTTTTGAAAGCTTGTGTAATTATGCCTGTAAATGGGTAATTATAAACAGATGTCCTCAATCTGGTTTTAAATGGTTTGATGACATTAAACCTAGAGCTGGGCAGAATCTAACCCGATCCAGCGAATCTGACCCGATCCGAACCAAACCGAAGGCCTGGATCGGTGCGGATCAAGTAGGACCACTCAGATCCGATCGTACATCGGAATGAGTTCGGATCATGGTCCCTAGACTCAACTCGATCCAACTAGATTTGGTTTTCCAGACCGAGTCGGACTCGGTTCGGGTCAGGCCAGAAAGGATTCGGATTGGATTGAGTCAACCCTGCTGGACTCGGTCCTAGATCGGATCGAGTTCGAGTCTGGTTCTTGAAAAATCGAATCGAGTAGAGTTGGACCCAATCCGGTTCGACTCGACTCGATGCCCACCTCTAATCAAACCAGCTTTGATGTCATCGAACTGGTCGATGCCATTGACTTTTTTCGGGATTTTTAGCCCCGGTCGCTGGACAGTTTAGTCCTTATTCGATGACATCAAAGGTTGCTTGATGTCATCGAAGGTTTACGTAGATTCGTTTGTGGAAATACAGATTTTGCGATTTTTGTTTCTTATTTCTTTTCCACTTGTTTCTAAGTTTATAAATAGAGGTGGATACAGGACTAGGAGGTATTCTATGAGGTCTAAGTATTTTTAAAGAGGCTCTAGGGTTTCAAGGGGTGGAGAAAATGTGAAGTTTGAAGATTGTTCAAGCTGAGTAAGTCCTCTATTTTCTTAATCTATGCTTTTATAATGAAATTTTCTATTGCTTTGTGCTGTGGTTTTTTCTCGCAAAGGTTTTCCACGTTAAATCTCCGTGTTTCTTGTGATTGCTTGGTGCTCTTGGATTGCTATCCTAGATCCATATTTGTGTGATTCCGCAGGCCAAAACCCAACATAACTTGACAAAATCCCTCCATCTTATCAAATGAACGGTGAATATGTACATGTATTATATACTACAAAAATACTATTACAGTGGTTGATTAGTCAACACGTCCTCTTGAATATAGACCGTTGGTTTTATTTCTCTGTGCATGTGTGGCCCACTTGATCAATGGATAGATTAGGAAATTCAAGTGGGAAACATGGATTTTATTAATTTGGACCGACTTAGGTTGTGTCAGGTCAGGCCAGGGCCCCACCAACTTTTAGGGAAAACCATTTATTTTATTCTGCCGGCGAAAACCATTTATTTCAGAGAGAGGGAGAGGGAGAGATTTCTGTGAGAGAGAGAGAGATTCTATTGCTTTGGCTGCGAACAAAGACATCGAAAAACAAAGGTAAATCAAACATCTCATCCCTTCTTTTTTTTTTTTACGCTTCTTGTGAGAGATTATAGGGTTTGTGATGCATGCTTTTGTTGCACCATGAGATATATTATATGATGAACATTCAAGAGTTCGATCCACCATTGAAACATGTTGGGCCCCACCAATTTGTGACGAAATCCGTCGATCCACCAGATATCTTCTACAACAGATGGTCTTATCCATCAGATGAAAATGTACACTCAAAATTGAAACCAATGGTCGTACTTGACCGGGCTTGTGATCATCTCCTATCTACCATGTGGCCCACTAAATGAACGGCTTCGATCTTATAACATGGCTCCATGTGTGCAGTTAGTGGGGCTGGACAAAAGCTCAATTGAGCAGTGTCTAGTTCCTTCCATCATTTGAGGGGGGAAGAATACGTGTCACAGATTTATGTACGTATGTATCACACGTGTAAGAGATCCAACCCATTCATCAAGTACTGCGTACTTCAAGCATGCCATGTATCAAAAAGTTGAATAGTTGTCTACTCACATTGAATTTAGACTAAAGAATTTTTACTAACCATTCATTTTCACAAGCATTAGTTTTTGCACATGCCATGTTTACGCCATACTCTACCTATACTTTACCTGATGAACGGCCTGGATCTTTGACACGTGTGATCTGTATCTCCCCTCGTCAAATAAAAGGCCCTTGAATCACAAACCTTTTGGGCCATGGCCTTCGCACGATTCTCAAGCCCATTAGTCATAGTCCATCCTGTCCGTGAATTGGGAGTAGAAAATGCAGATCCGCAATTAGGGCAAAACGAGGCAAATAGGTTTGCTCCCATACATTCCGACTTACTATAGTACGGTACGTCGGAAACAATATCCGTTGTATCTAGGGTCTTGTTCAGTGATCTAAACCGTCCAAACTGACCCAAAAAACGTACGGATCATATCACTCTCCAATTAAAACATCTATGCAATTTTGTTATTTAATTTTTCTGATGACAGTATACCATCGTCTTCACCATTGCTTGCTAGAATAAACCTTAAAGATTTATAAGACAGCCACCTTCAGCATATCAACGGCTTGGATCACAATCATACATCCAGATCCAACCGATGTAGTCCCCATGTATTGTTTTAGAATACGTCACACGTTGTATTCGAGTACCCACGGTGTGCGTGTGTGGGGTGTGTGTGCGTGTGGCGTGAGTGTGTGGTGGTGTGTGTGCGTGTGGTTAAAAAAAAAAGAAAAAAAAAAAAAAGCAAACTTCCGAAGAGAAACAAGCTAACAAAAGCGACAAAGGCCCAACGGAAAAGATACCGTGAAAATTACGTGTGCCGTCCTGCCAACATGAAGTTTATGTTAGCAAGAAATCCACTCCGTCTATCAGTTTTGAAAGCTAACAATATTCTATGAATAAAAAAAAGGTGAGACAGATTCAAAAGTCAGGTGGGCCACACGACAGAAAACCTTCTTAGAGCGTACGCATCTAGAACTCTCAAGCCCCCATGACGCTTACATTAGTAAAACGTTCATAAGCACCGGACCCTACCACCATGTAGGTACATATAACATAGGATTTTATTAGGCCATGCTACAGTAAGTAATTGAGCAAGTGGAGTATATACTTGTAATAACAACTTTCAAACATGCTTTGTATGACCACTTTTAAGAGTAGCTGTGGTCCAATCAAATCCGACTACATTAGGTCACTCCCACATCAGCTGTAGTAGACTCCGAATGCATTCCATGTAGTGTTTAATTTTCTTTACTTCTTGTGTTGTGGTTTATTTGAGTTTTATGCCTTATTTTTAAACTACCGTCATATTGTTAGCTTACAAAAATCACAGTAGATTTCTCATTCACTTTGCAGTAGAGCCACGTAGCTTCAG
This sequence comes from Magnolia officinalis, assembly GCA_021015155.1. Lineage (NCBI taxonomy): Eukaryota > Viridiplantae > Streptophyta > Magnoliopsida > Magnoliales > Magnoliaceae > Magnolia > Magnolia officinalis. The sequence goes on along the minus strand of JAJHSJ010000015.1, from coordinate 62,892,014 downwards.
CTGCGACTTTGGTGGATCCATGACTGTGGGGCTCACAATGATGTATTTCTCTTACATTTGCACCATTCATCCCTTTTGAAGGTTCATTTTAGAGTAAGATCCAAAAAATAAAGCAGATCCAAATCTCAGGTGGAACACACCACAAGAAACCGTTGTGATTAAAAACCCACCATTAAAAACTTGTTGGGTGCCATCGGAATGTTTATTTTTCATCCAACTTGTTGTTTACGTTACAAAGACCACAAATATCATCATAATCCAAAACTTTTATAGCCCACAAGAGGCTTTTAATGATAAATCACCATTGTTTGTTTCCTGCAGTGTGGACCACCTTAGTTTTCCATCTGCTACATTTTTATGTCATGCCTTAAAATGAGCTTTCAAAATGGATGGACAGTGGCAAATCACACCTTTTACCAAAAAACCAAAAAGAGCCTTAAATGATGTGTGTACATATAGACATGGGGATCCACCTAACTAATCGGCCTATTTTTCATGGCTACACTCAAAATCAATTGATGGTGGGTCCCATCTAATTCATATAATTAAATTAAGCTGCAGAAATGTGGAAGCTTAAGATTGCTGAAGGTGGTCCAGGGCTTAAAAGCATAAATAATTACCTTGGAAGACAAATATGGGAGTTTGATCCGCATCTTGGGACCCCTGAAGAGAGGATTGCCGTTGAAAATGCTCGTGAAGATTATCGCAAGAATCGGTTTGAAATGAAGCACAGCTCTGATCTACTAATGCGAATGCAGGTTTTATTTTAATTCTGTACTTTTATTATGAGTACTCCCACCTTGATTTATATTTTCATGCTTACTTTTTCAGTAAAATAGTTTGAGTTGTGCATTTAATGCAATTTAAGCTTACTATTTGGTGTGGTCTACTAAAGTGTTGGATCTGCCTTATTTTTAGGCTAATACCTTAAAATGATTGGATAAAAAGAATGGACAGTGTGGATAATCATGTATATCACAGTGGGCCTCACACAAATCCGCCCATTCGTGGCTAGAGATTGAGGAGGGGAGTGCCAGGAAAATGTGTTGGATATACCGAAAAATAAAAAATAAAATAAGATTTAATTATTTCATTTCACTATGTGTAAGATGCGAAGTATAAAATACCTCGAAGGCACGACCGATTGTCATAATCTCTAAAACTTCAAGTAAGAGTAGTGCGGTAACATGCTCATATAAACCACGATTTTTTTCTTTTCATTTCCGACATAGGACAAAAGCACACAATGCACTTTCGATTTCAAATTCCTAAAAACCATTTTCGCCACAAAATCCCAAAATTTTGAATATTTTATTTTTTTTCAAAAAACCACAAATCTCAACAGGGGTAGGACACAATCCACTTCCGGTTAAAACAATCGGCAACTCGACCCAACTTGGTCCTGGGGTGAGTCGCCACTCACCGAGTCGGGCTGAAGTTGTGGTACCCCGTTGTATGAAACACTGAGTTCGAGTTGACTTGGATGAGTCGCATCAAAGTCGTTCGACTCTTAAAACCATGACTCTCGGTGCAAAAATCATCATACCCGTTAGTGATAGAATCAGTAACATCTACTCATCAGGTGGGCCACACTATAAAACACAATGTTTATCCACTGATAAATAGAAAAATAAAAGTTTGGTCCACTTAATGAGTGGATGGTGCTGATTTTTGCATGAAATCCTCGGGCCCAACTTATTGGATGGGTTGGATGTTGTACGCACATGAAAGGTGGATGTTATCTGCTATGTGGACCGTTACCTATGGTCGAACCTGTTGGACAAGGAGACCTTCTCATTAAATAATTAAATAGAGTAACTTTCATTTATGAGCAGTAATTTCCAGTTATCCTTATTTCTACATCCATCCTTTTTCCAATCCATGGATGGAACGGTTACAATTGCCTACCGAAAGTGATTCTTTAGAATCACAAGCAATCAATGATGGGCCCTATCAAATATATGGATCAGATTTTTATTGGACCTATTTTTGTTTAATCAATCTTAACCGCTGATTTTAAACACCAGTGATCAAATGGTCAATATTGTAAATCAGTGTGATGTTGGCATGGTAGCCCATGAAATGTACACTGGACCTATTGAACGGTATAGATCAATGAATTGGACTGTCTAAGGGTTCCAATCCAACTAGGAGCACTACAACTTATGGTGCTCTGAGAGCATTGGAAAATTTCTCTTCATGTATATGGGCTTTGGGGCACCTACTCTGAAGGCCCACTGGAATGTGTAGCCCACAAACTAGAACTTGATGGTCCCTACATGTGAAGGCCCACCAAACCATCAAAATGGAAAGATTGTTAGGTTCTCTTACACCATAAACTGGCTTCAAGTGATTGTGGGCCATGTGGGCCAATGTGGGCCCATTCCTTTTGTAGTTTGCAAGAGAGAACCCATGTGATGTGAAGCTACCCCCAGTGAGATTAGAAGAGAAAGAAGATATCACAGATGAAGCAGTGATCAGAACCTTAAGGCGGGCCATCGGGTTCTATTCGACCATCCAAGCTCATGATGGGCATTGGCCCAACGATTACGGCGGTGCATTGTTTCTTCTACCTGGCCTGGTAAGCATTCCTCATCCAAGCAATAAAAATTCCAATCTGGGTTTCTTATTTTTCCAACTTCAGTGGGCCACTACCACAATATTTGATGAGTTGATCACCAATAATCGATCAGACTCGTCGATCTGGCCCTGGCCCATCTATTATCAACCTGAAATTCAAGTCCGAACCCGACTCATATGAGTCATAAACCAGTATGAACCCTTGATCAAGCCAGGCCTCGCTAAAAAATAAAAATAAAACAATCTAGGACCATTCCTAGACTATTTATAAGTCGGGTCATCCATCCCAGCCCATTGAAAAGCAATATGGGCCGTTTGATTGGGTAGTATTAACCCAAGCCCAATCCATTTACTTCAACGGCCCACATTTTTATAATCTAAGCCCGACCCACTACCCATTTCACTTGGCCCTCAACCTACCCGGGCTCAAAAGCAGACCCGGCTGGTTGAACCGCTAGCAGACCCGACCTGCTGCCGTCCCTTTTCAGTGTGACTTGTTTGGACCCTGGTGCCTGGATCTAAACTTCTCTTGACCGTTCAAAAATGTGTGATGGATCTGATAGTTATGGAGTTGGAATCAGATTGCAAGAGATGGTCCATTGATTGGACGATCAAGAACAGGATATGAGCCGTTGGATCAGATTCAAGAAGTTTCATTTATGCATTTAGATGGCATAGATTACACACTACTTAGAAATTTTCTTGTAATGTAATGTCACAGGTGATTGGTTTGCATATTGTAGGAGTCCTGAATACTGTTTTACCGGCCGAGCATCAACGAGAGATCCGACGGTATATGTACAACCATCAGGCATGTATACTATTATTGTGGGACCCACATTTAAATCGGTATTTTTCAGCCACTGGCTAAGTTACCCAAGTTTTTCTATTGAGAAAATATACAATGTTTGATGGTTACTCAATAACCTGTCTAAAGTGGGCTAATCTGAGCCATTGGTTTAGTGGGCCTGATGGTGTTTTACAGACCCAAGTCCATTTTGGCCCACTTCAGATGGATGTAATTGTCGGTGTACATTTTTCATTGGGTTCCTAGTATCATCTGATAGACGAGATATTAATCCATAGCTCGTCACATGATAGGGCCCATCAAATCAACAGCTCATATTAATCACACAAAGGTGGGCCCCACATGAAAGAGAAAGGGATTGTATCTCATCACAGCCCTCCCAAGTCATTAGAAGATTTAGAGAGAATCTGTATTTGTATTAATCAGAATGCAGATGGTGGGTGGGGCTTGCACATAGAGGGCCACAGCATCATGTTCTGTACAGCACTTTTCTACGTTGCACTGAGATTGCTTGGTGAAGATGGTGATGGTGGTGACGATGGGACTATGATGAAAGCTCGAAAGTGGGTCCTAGATCGCGGTGGGGCCACTTCAATACCATCTTGGGGAAAAATGTGGCTTTCGGTAAAAAACAGCTTGAAATGCATTTTACATGACAAATCATCAAGGAAAAATGAAATTTAAGCAAGAGGGCAACAAATATTATTAGAAAAATAAAATTAAAAGGAAAAAAAAAAAAAAAAGAGTCCTAGTTGCATTGGGTCTTTTAGACAATCCAATCGATGGATCTGAACCATCCATAACTCCAAACTAATGTATTAGGTGTATAATGTTCATCGGTCGAAGAGAAGAGATCAACATCTTCTTTTCAAAAATAGCCCATTGAACTACAAGGAAAGAGAAACTCTAAAATATGAAAATAAAATTGATATTAATAGAAAATGTATTGCATAGTATCTCATCTGTATAAGAAAAACAAACCCTTCACCATAATTTGACTTGAAATAAGATAATTATTTGAAATAGAAAAAATTATTTAAAATAGTAAAAAGACATGTAATCCTATCAAAACTCATAAAAAACTTAGATGACTAAAGAAAAGACTTTGGACTACACTAGACTCTTAAAGTACTAAACTTAGAAGAAAGAAAAAAAAAAAAAATTGAAACGTACTAAAATCAAATTTTAAAACTTTTTTTTAACACACGCACTACAATGGGTACTCAAACTCATGACCTTAGTGTTGAAACTCTTATGAGTCTACCACTAAGCTAGGAGTGACCAAAATTTTTTAATTTAAAATCCTACTTTGACCATTGAAATAATGAATTTTTAAAACCATTTCGAACCAAGAACCTTATGTTGTTTGCTAGGGTGTAGAGCTGTTGATAGCTTTTAATGATAAATTATAAGGGTGAAAACATATAACCAGATTCTAACTGTCAATGGCTATATGCACATTTAAGCTATTTTTTGCCTTGTTCAAGGCCCATCAAGTCATTCCAACATGTAATACTCATTGATAGCTTTCCAACGGATATTATGAAGTTCGAAACAAATAACTAATCACAAAGTTATGGCCGTTGCAAATTATAATGTTTGTTTAAGTTATTTTTGCCCTAATTAAATTCTTTCAATTTCTTTCAATCCTAGCCATATATAAAGACATCCACCACTACTTATACTACATTGAAAACCCATTTCATGGGCTACCACGAAAAAAATATAAAAAATTTAAATTTAAAAAATTTATTTAAAAAAAAAAAAATCACATTAATCCTATGATCAGCCAACCCTAAAATAGTAAACAATCCATGATCAAATGGTTTATTTCACTTTTTTATGTGTAAAATATCCTGACCTTCAATATTAGAAGTTACTGATCAGATGGTAAGACTGTAGGATCAATGAGATGTTTCATGGTACCCCATGAAATGAATGTTGAACCTAAAAAAGAGTGTAAATCAATGGGTTTGATTGTCTAAGTATCCCAATGCAACTGGAAGCAATATAACTTATATAGAGCTTTTCTCAAATGAAACCTATTTTACACTAGATATGGACCCCACCGGTTAAGCAGTGATTGGTCAAGCACCCATAAAGAGCCCATATAGAGGGGTAGTGTGGGACTATTACTGTGGGCAGAGGGCCCACCTGGCCCGTTCACCGATCATCGTTCGATGGGGTGGGGCCCGAGCATCTACTTCATGTGTGTGTATCTGTCATACATGATTTATTGTACCAAAGGTCTCCCACATCCATTAGTTGTGGAGGAGAATCTCAAATCACATGAAAGTTGGTGGGCCATCAAAAGTGAAACCCGAGTGTGCACAGGGATTCCCGCCCACACCTAATGGATGGTGGGGAATAACCAATGCTCTATGATGTGTGTATCAATTAAGAAGGGCCAATAAGTGAAATATGGGCCCACCCACCTGGTCCCTTAATTACATCAAATGACATGTATGTGTTTAAGGAGATTTATCATGGTTCAAAACTATGGATTTATGTGATGTTATTTGCAGATACTTGGTGTATTGAATGGTCAGGCAATAATCCCATGCCACCAGAACTATGGCTTCTTCCTGAATTCCTTCCTATTCATCCAGGTTTTCAAAGCCTTTCTTTGGTGTATATACATATACATATGTATGTAATGTATGGCATACATGTATTTTTGTAACCATGGCTATGTATATGTAAGTACATTCATATCTATGAATGTAGTTTCTCTAAATTCTACATGGAATGCATTTCCTGAAATTTATAGTTTATACAGGTCGGATGTGGTGCCACTGTCGTATGGTTTACCTGCCGATGTCGTATTTATATGGGAAGAGATTCGTGGGTCCGATATCAGAAATGGTTTTGTCACTGAGATCGGAGCTCTACACCATCCCATATGATCAAATAGATTGGAACAAAGCGCGCAATTCATGCGCAAAGGTCTGCATGCATGCAATATGACATATGGATACCTTATATATATATATATATATATATATATATATAATGAAAGAGGCATATGCTAAAATGAGCTGTGGTGTTGCAGGAAGATCTCTATTACCCACATCCCCTAATACAAGATATCCTATGGAAGGTCTTCACAAGATTGGAGAACCTCTTCTTAGAAAATGGGCCGTTCTCCAAGCTGAGAGAGAAAGCTCTAAGTGTCACAATGCAACATATACACTACCAAGATGAGAATAGTTGGTACATTAGCATAGGCCCTGTCAGTAAGGTATTTATACAATGTATAAGGTTTGTTAATCCTACACTCCTATCTTTACACACCCACCTACATGGGCCCACATCAACATCGTGCATCAGTTGGGACCTGTTATTTCAATGCTGCGATGTCGTGATTTGAGTATTTCCCCAAGTTATACAGGGGTTGGTAACTTTCTAGCTACACTCCTATCTTTACACACCCACCTACATGGGCCCACATCAACATCGTGCATCAGTTGGGACCTGTTATTCAATGCTGCGATGTCGTGATTTGAGTATTTCCCCGTATACAGGGTTGGTAACTTTCTAGCTACTCTATCAGATGAGTAGGATGAAGCCATGTGGTGATCATTCAATCATCAGAATACATTACGAACCTTCTAGATAAATCTACAGAACCATCTATACAAAACCCAACTATAGAACTATAAAATTTTCTAGAGATCTCGACTTTACGTACTTCAACCATTCTCTAGAATTCTCAATACAACTGTACATACTATGTTCATAGCCTCTAGTATGCAAGAAGTGCCAAAATTAGCTAAGTCCCTAAAATAGCCTCTTGGGATTGCCCAGTCCATGACAGTGAGCCAAGATTCAGACTGTCTAATCATCAGGTGGGTGGGGGCATGTTGAAGAAGAGAATGATGGTTAAAAAGTCCATGACGACTGAACACAAGGTGGGTCGGCTGTAGCTTGGTGTGATGGGATGGGTGCTGCAGATTAACAAAAAGATTATGTATGCAATTTCAAAATAAAGAAAGAAAAATTAAATTTCTAATATCATGGACTACATAGGTGTTGAATATGGTTTGTTGTTGGGTGGATGATCCAAGTTCAGAGGCATTCAAGTTGCATATTCCACAAAATCTACGACTATCTCTGTGGGTTGCTGAGGATGGCATGAAAATGCAGGTTTTGAAATCATCTCATGCATTATTACTTATGTTAAAGCAGATTCGTCATTTGTCGGCATTTTAGAACATTTTCGATTTCCATTTCTCAGTATAACTAACTACTCAAAATAATTACCGCAGGGAACCAATGGAAGTCAGTTATGGGACACTGCCTTTGCCATTCAAGCAATCATCTCAAGTGATCTTGTCAAAGAATATGGTTCGACTCTTAAAAAAGCTCATGACTTCATAAAAATCAAAGGTATCATCACATTTTTAACAGCTACATCATTATCATCATCACTTAGCCTTATCCTAACTAATTGGGGTCAACTACATGAATCCTCTTCAGCCGTTCCACTCTGTCATCTTAACGGCTACATAACATAGAAAAACCAGCATACCAACGATATGAAATGATGTTGAAATGGGCCCACATGGTTTAAAAGCCATTCAGTTTCTAACATAGTTTCTCAGGTTAATCTAATCAGTTGCATCTTAATCTTTATCATCCACATTGTTTTGAAGATTCGGGTGAACTGTTCTGGTGACTTTAGTTCCTGGCATCGTCACATATCTAAAGGAGCATGGCCCTTCTCAACAGTGGATCATGGATGGCAAGTATCAGATTGCACAGCAGAAGGATTAAAGGTAACAATTTTACCCACTTAAAACTCATTTGATAGAGAAACAATAATTGCACATGGCTTATAACATACTTAATGCATGTGGGTTCTCATGGTCACATTTGGAAGACGTGTGAAACATTTGGAGCGGTCATTTGGCGGGCCCAAGGATGGATGGGATGGTTTCCCAGAATCAGGATAATTAGATAATCCCATTGCTCAATAAAGGGGGGAAATGAACACTGCCTATTTCTGCACTATATTCTGATCGAGCAGTTGTGATTTCTTTAAAACCGACCCTTTTGTTCGGCCATGTCCCAACCATTATCGGTCCCACTGGACAACTAGTCCAAATGATGTGTATTGAGAATGTGTAGTAAGATCTGCGCAATTACCATTCCTCTATTTGACAATCTGAACTCAGTTCCTTAACAATTCAACTACATTCCATACTCTTTTGCAGGTTGCTATCTTACTGTCAAAATTCCCTCCAGAAAACAGTCGGAGAACAAATAACCGCAGAGCGGTCATATGAAGCTGTAAATGTCCTTCTTTCATTACAGGTAACTAGAATCCACATTAGACCAAAGTACTCAAATCTTACAAAAGTGGTACGTAAATGCATTACTATTTTGGGTGTTTGTGTTAAGCAAAAGAAGCTTGATCGGTCCCAACATTATGGTATTTCCTAGATTATCGACACTGAATGGTTAGATCGATGTAGAATCTCCAACAGTTCCCATCCAGACATTAAATACATTGTGGACATACATTTCACTCACGCAGTTCATTTCTTGCAGCACATTCGTACAAATTCCTTGGTTCCAATGGTACATCATAGAGGCAGTCTAATATGCTCTTTTTTTATCCTACAGAATAGCAATGGCGGGGTTTTGCATCATATGAGCTGACAAGATCTTACCAATGGATGGAGGTAATGTTGTGGAATAGAAAAGGCTTTGTTTGATTCAGAAATATCACTTCAAACCCAAGTAATTAATATTCCTAATCTAGCTCTATATTCTAAAGGTTCCTTACAATAAAACCTTTACTCCAGTTTTTAGGATCTATCTTCCATTGCGTCCATTTTCCTTTTGGATTGAGGCAAACGAAAGAAAACTAAGGAAACCAAAAAGTTTCCTTTTGATGTGACATTTTCTTTGTTTGAGAAACTTTTTTTTTTTTTTAATTTTTATGAAAGGTGAATAATATTATTAAGCAAGACCCAAAAAAACAAAAATAACAACTGAAACAAAACTCAGGGAAAATAAAAGGAAAGAGGAAAAAAGAAAAAAAAAAAAAAAAGGGTACAACAATCAGTCCCATGACTGAAGGAAACCCAAAGGCCAGAAACTGAATCCCAAGGACCAAAAACCCAAAGGAGGCTAAGGAGCCCAATCTTTTAATAGAATCAACACCCTAAAGAACACCCCTGCCGAAGAAGAAACCTTCCTATTGTGAAGTAGCAGTTATTTCTTTCTAACTAGACTGTCCACAAGATGACCGTGAGCAAGGACATCCATTTTTTCCTCCCGATAGATCCCTCCGGGGTCAACATGCCACTGGCAGAGAAGGGCATCAATAGACTTAGGCATGACCCAAGAAACACCAGCAAGGGCGAGGGCTTTCCACCAGATATCCGAGGAGAAAGGGCAATGAGAGGAAGAGGTGATCCACAGGCTCCGCATCTTGGAGGCAAAGCATGCAGACGTTGGACCAAAATCATGCCTCTTTTGCGCAAATTGTCAATCATGAGCACCGATTCCTTCCCGCAGGCCAAACAAAGGCGCCAACTTTGGGGGGGGGGGGGGGGGGGGGGGGGGGGGGGGGGACTCCGTAGAACCAGACTGCATCCGTATGGCAGCATCTCTCAGGGAATAGAAGAGACGCTAAGGACCCGTAGAAGGATCTCACCAAGATTTGAGAAACACAAAAAAGAGAAGGAAATTGATTTCATTGCCTCACTAAGGAAAAACATTTTTCCAAAAGTCAATTGGCAGGAAAAGATGTTTCTCTCGAATTTGGAGGGAAAAGAGGTTTCACTTTAAAATTTGCAACCCAAACACTGGAAAATAGAAAAGAAACACACTTCCTTTCATAGTTTCTCTAGTAGTAAAACAAACAAGTGTAAGCTATTTCTTTTCCTCCATGCTTATGTCAACTTTACACCTGTTTATATCATAACTATGTTTTACTTTCTTTTTTCTATTTTTCATCCAATCCAAACATATGACCTTAGTTTTCTAAAATTTAAACACGCTCACATTGCTATGATGATTGCCCAACTATACTTCTTGTACAAACAATAAAACATTAGTAAATTCTATAATAAATCAGAAAGCATCCTTGTTATATTAAGAATGCAATTTTATAAATTGTACCTACCTAATTTCCATGTGTGCTTTAAGAGTGTACCTTTCCCTTTAAGGAAATTCTTGTGTACTTGATCATTTATAATTATAAAAATTTTGGGTTTTCATGCTTTTCCAGTTGATCAATCCTTCTGAACTTTTGAGGATATTGTTATCGATTACACGTAAGATTTCGTAACCTTTGTGTTCTCCTTAGGAACGAAACTCATGTTCAATACTATCAGACAGTTTCAATTTATTACTACTAAATATAGCATTGTAGGCATGTGGAATGCACTTCAGCAGTAATACAAGGTTTGACATCATTTATGAATTATATCCTGGACACCGGAAGAAAGAAATAGAAGCTTGCATTGCAAAAGCAGTCGATTACATTGAAAAAGTACAACAAACCGATGGTTCGTGGTATGCGTTTTCTTCTATTTCATTAAGAATCTGAAGAGAAAAATTTTAAGTTTGATATGAGAGAGCTTGCTAGTGTTAAGCATGTTTATACACAATACTACATGTGCGAACATGGATGCATGTGTGAGATCCAAGACACCCATCAATGGGCCCCATAGCATAGTGCCAAGGCCATTTGGCCGATCTGCTTATTGGGTAGGGAACAATTATGAAATAAATGGACAGCTAAAAACTTGATCGGCCTATATTAGTCATACATTTCTATGATAAGTTGATCCATCAGAATTTTTTGCCAGGACATCTAAATCAATTGGCCCACCTTACAAACAGAACAGATGTTCCACATGAGTCATGATGGGACATATGGCCGCAATGAACTTTGGTGTACTTTTACTTGAATGAGATACTATTTGTAAGGAGATAGTAAAATCTTGTTTACTTTTATGGTGAAAACTGAATTACTCAGATAAAACACATACATGATCAGCATCATTGCATAGGTATGGCAAATGGGAGTATGCTACACCTACGGCACGTGGTTTGGAGTGATGGGGTTGGTGGGCTGGTGGAAGAACCTACCAGAATAGTGGTAGAATTCAGAAAGCTTGTAACTTCCTATTGTCAAAACAGCTAGCTTCTGGAGGTTGGGGAGAGAGCTACCTTTCATGTCAAAATAAGGTAAGTGCCTAAAGTTTGTAACTTTTACTTGATTGAAGAATTCGTTTATTGATATAGATTCTTTATTTTCTCCTTAATAATCGAATGAATTTTGTGACATGGGACATATATTTTTTCTTCCTTGAATCTAAAACCAGATCATCGACGAAATTGAACAGTGTTATCATCTTATGAATAAAATGGAGAAGATTGTGTTCTTAAGCATTCCTACTCCTTGTGCGACTTGGATAATGACATGCAGTCTCAGCAAACATGGACATGAGGAATTTGGCACATGGGCCTTAGAAAAATCAACAAGCTGATAGATCCATATATCTCTGGGATGATACTGAAAAATGTATTATTAGTATATTTTTAGTTCAATCGTCATCATAGCCTTGTGTTTGAAGGAGACACTTCAAATGTTATATCTTTTCTTAATGGAAACAGTAGATTTTTTAATTTTTTTATTTTTATTTATTTTTTTTTTTTTAATTTTTGGGGGGGTAGTTTGGGTTGGATACTTCCATGTCTGTAAGGTTTTATGAGGTAAGACAACTAGAGATCAAAACCTGGATCATTCACTCACAGGACACTGTAATAGAAGTAATTACATAAAGAGGTAGTGGTACAGGTCAGATATGGTGCCCACATGGTGTGCCGTCTAACAGATGTGTTCCCTCAGGTTTCACACGGCTTGAAAATCAGCTCGATCCAAAATTCTGGTGAGCCACAGCACAAGGGACAGGGCAAGCGGGGATGCCCACCTGAGTTTTATTACAAACTTCTTTTTTCTAAGCATTCCTTGAGGGCAGATGGAAGGATCTGGATGGCCTGGATTTAATATACACAACAAGGTGGCCCCCACGACAATCAAGGGTGGGTGTCCCCTCTAAACTTGTCCCATGTTCTGTGGCCCTCCTGAGTTTCAGTTTGGGCTGAGTTTTGGCCATGGTTGTAGCATAAGGCAACCCATATGATGGAGTGATTGGATGACATGAATATATCACATGGGCCCCACTTCTTCCCGGTACCACTGGAGCGCACCCCTTATAGAAAAGGGGTGGAGAAGGATGATAGGGGCTGAAGCACAAAATTCAGTCCCTATGAATTTATCTTTTTGCGTTTAATGAAATTCAGGCCACTGGTTCAAGGATAAACATCCAATTACAGTGTGTTGGGCTGTGTTTGGATGCACAAGTGAATTGAATTACAAATGAGTTCAATGACAAAAAAATGTGCAATGTTTCTTAGAGTTCATGACAACAAGTGCCCTCAAATTGCAATCATGTGTCTTCCAAACACATTCGAAACTAACATAATTACAATTTGGAGGAGGATATGACAACTTATTCATTTCTGCATTACTAAACATAGAGACTAGAGTTACAATAAATTCAATTCATTAAAGCATCCAAACGCACCATCGGTGATAAATTCTAATTCTATTACAAATGTTGAAACAGGTATATACAAATCTTGAAGGGAACAAGTCACATTTGGTAAATACTGGATGGGCTATGCTGGCTCTTATTGCTGCCGGGCAGGTTTGAGAATTA